>VZTU01010385.1:298399-351346 GCA_013400835.1 Zapornia atra
TGCCTCCTGCCCGGGGTGTGTGTGTGCGTGGGGGGGTGGGGAGCGCTGCCGGGCTGGTGGGGCACAGGTAGGCAGGGGTGAGGTTCGGGGGTGTGCGTGTCTTTGGGCGTCCCGCTGTCCCCGCAGCGCTGTGGGGCGTGCGGTGCTTCCCGGTGCTTCCCAGTGCCCGCCCCGGGGGTGCTGCCAGCCCCAGCACTCCCAAGCCCGGCAGCGGCTGAATACCGTATCCTCTGCTCCATCCTCTCCCTGCCCGTTGTACCCTGGGCGGGCAAAGCACTGCATCCTCCCCGGAGGCATCACCCGGGGCAGTGCCGCCTCTCGGGCTCTGAGCCCCTGCCCCGCTCCGGGAGCAGGGCACTGCCCTGGGGCTTGTCCATCCATCTGTCACACCCCTCCTCCCCCAACCCCGCAGTTTTCTTGCCACTCTTTGGACAGGCAGCACAGCTCCCCGGCAGCTGCCCAGGATTGCGTGTTCCAGGGAGTTCACCTCCAGATTTACCTTCCCAAACGAAGCTCTTCCCAGCCAGGGCTTTGGAGTTACTCCCCATCTTTTCGGGGGGAGAGAGACGGTAATTCGATGTGTCAGGCTCACGCCGCAGCTGCTGCGGCTGGGTTGTGTAACCGGGGAGAGCACTTGCTCTTGAACTCAAGGTGGATCTTAGGGAGCTGGTGCTGGCTCGGCAGGAACCCGAGTAAACAAGAAATAATCTTAACGCTGGGAGAGCGTTAGCTGGGAGAAACAGCCTCCCTCCTCGCTTGGGAGGCGAAGGGTGACTTCATGTGGAATAGCCGGGGTCAGTGCAGGGTGCTGGCTGGGTGCTCCTCAGAGCCGGTTTCCAACTGGGAGAGGCGAGAGTGCCTGAAGATGAGATAGATGCTGATGAGGAGCTTGGGATACGGAGCTCCAGCTGGGATCCTGGAGGTCAGAGCTGGGATCCTGGAGGTCAGGAATGGCAGGAACAGAAGGGGGAGGGGAAACGGGTGGTATAAAGGTGTAGGGAAACGTGGCAGCGAACCTGTGGTGTATATTGCTTGTATGTGTGTGTATTCAAACCTCTGCCTGCACTGATCCTACGAGTGAGCGAACCACGGCACGATTCCTGTCTGCTCCTGGGCTGGTGGGATGCTCCCTTGGCCACCAGCCCAGGCTTCTTCATCTGACATCTTCACCTTGGAAATTTTGAATGGCTCCCTTTGGCCCCACAAGCAAGTTTGTGTCTTTCCAGCCCAACAGAAGCGTGTTTGCATCAGTAGTTGGTGGCTTTCGTCCTGGCAGACCCGAGCTGCCTGGCTGCTTGTTTGTTGGAGCGATAGCTGCTGCTCGGCAGCCGTTGCGTAAGGCTGGTGTTGGTCGTGCTTTCCCTTGCTTGGCGTGGCTTCGGGCGCCTACTGGCTGCCTCGGGGTGGTTTCTACCATCACCCCCAGTGCCCTCATCTCTCAAACCACCAAACCCATGCCTTGCTTTGCCTCGAGACTTTGGGGAACCTGGAGGATTTTGTCTGCTTGGAGCAAAACCGGGGGGATGCTCGTCAGCTCTGGCCGGGTCTGGCTGTGGGAATAGCTGCTGGGTTTCCTCTCATGGGGACCAGATGTGCTGGTGCTGCTGTTCTGGCATGCCTGGCTGCCTGCGTTTCACTCTCAAGATGTAGTAAAGGGACTGCTGAGCAGGGTAATCCCTGGACTCTCAGTTTCACAACCCCCAAACCAGCCGAAATAGCTGGATGCTTTGCAAGAAGCAGAAACTTGTTTTGCTCTTTGATACCTTCCTCATGTACAACTTCTTATTTCTTTGAGTAACTCCATCCTTTTTAAAGTGAGGGGGCAGGAGATGGGCTCCTCCAGGCAGCATAAAACTTCCAGGCCAGTTTATTTGCCTCCCTGTTGTGTTTTTTTTTGTTTGATTTTTTTGCTGCTGTTGTTTTTTTTCCTCTGATGTTGCAAGCAACTTCCCGGTGCAGGTCAGTGGAGGGGGCAGCTGGCTTTTTGGGAGGGCAGTGAGCTGTGTTGCCTCTCCCGACCTGTGCCAAGGCATTGCTGTGGAGCCAGCTGCTATTTCTTCTGAATTCTGATGGTTTTGCTCAGAAACGGTTCCCAGAGTATCTTTCTAGTGCTGCTGGTCCCTCCTTGCTTACGGCTGTCTGCTTTGTCTGGGTCAGGTGCCCTGCATCTGTCTGACTTTTGTCTTATTAAATTAATTTTTTAGGTTTATTGCTACCTCCCTGCAGAGCAGGTGGTGAGGTATCAACCTGAGATGTTGGGGGTCTCGAGGTGTCACCCCATTCCAGGACACAAGTGCCTGTTGATTCACCAGTGTTCTGCCATCATGTTGACTCACTGGGCCCTATTCCCCTGTGCGCATACTCAGGAAGCTCATGGACCCCCTTCAAAAGCTGTTTACCACCCAAATTACCCATCGGATTTCTGCTACAGCATGCAGTTATTTGAGAGGGTGCTGGAGGCACAGCATAGATGTGATCATTGAGCTAGAATCATCAAGCTGAGTGGTGGTTTACACCCACATCAGCGGCGGGGTGCTGCTGTCTTGAGGGTTTGTTTGCAGCTGGGCACGAAGGTCCCCTTGTCTGAGCAAAGGTCCCCTTGTCTGAGCTGTTTCCCCAACATGAGGAGGTGAAAACGGGAGCAGCCCCCAGCCTGATGTGCATTCCTCACAGTGTAAAACCTCTGTGTGTTGAAGTAGCTGGAGGTGGCTGGGACTGCCATTGTTGGTGTGGCACAGGGCAGTGACGCTGAGCCCTTGGGGACCCCGGCTGCCCCAGCCGGAGTCTTTTGGCTTCGGTGTGGGAGAGCAGCTTCATGGAGAGCAGTGCCGCAAGTGTTTGAAACCAAATCCTCTCTCTAGCGTTGTCTTGCACTGACTCCTCCTTTCCAGGTTTTTGGTTACCCTGTGCCCTTTCTTTGGTGTGAGAGGAATGAACTGAAGTCCAGTGGGTAAGCAGTGCTTGTGTCATTATTTGGGTGCTTTTGCCACTGAAAATGGGTATGTCAGCCCAAAAGGTCCTGTTTTGTGTGCTGCTGGGCAGTGCTGCGGGACCATGTCAGCAGGCAGCCCTTTTCAGTGAAGATTTTCTCCTGCTTCCTGGTCATCTGGAGACCTGAGTGGTGCCAAACATGAGCAGCTTGATGTTTTTTCGGAACCAGACACCCCAATCCGGATAAATAGCGGATGCTGACTGCTGCTTAGCTTTCTCCCACTGGGACTTGCTGTTGTCCTTAAGCATGGAGGTGTGTGTGCAGCTGAAGATGTTTAAAGGCACCAGTGCAGCTTTGCTTGAAAAAAGGTTTAGAGGAAAAACACCTACCCTAAAATCAGGCAAAAAAATGAAGCTGATGCTGTTATGGTAGCGTGCATTTCACTGGGTGTAGTTACGCAGATGAGTGATGGAAAGGTGCTGGAGATGGGGGAGAAAACTCAGAGCAGGATGGGACTCATGGTACGTGGTTGCAGTTGAGGTCATCTGTGGGTTTCCTGGGGTCTGGCTTGGTGCAGAGGGAGAAATCAGGATCTGAGACAGTAGCACGCAGCTCATCCCTGGCGAGGCAGGAGAGCCGCTACCTGTCCCAACACCCCATCCTGCCCGGTGCCAGCACGGGGAGGAGGATGAGTAACACAGGTGACCCCACACGCACGTAACCTTGGGAGGCCAGATCCTGCTATGCCTGGCTTGCTAATTCAGGGTTACGTCATGAAGATTACAGGCGGCAGGTTTCCTTAAAGCCAGCTAAGCGCTTTGTTAAATTGTGTCTTAGGGGAGGGGAAAATATAAACCCCATCCTGTAAGCCTTTGCTGCCTGCCAGGGCAGCCCCGCTTTTCTCTTTTTGTTTTAATTTGACGTGCTGTAATTAGCCTGGGTCGCCGCAGGATCCTTGTCAACTCCTGTGGGCATGCCTGCTTCTGCCTGCTCTTTAATTGCTGCTTCAGGAGAGGAAGCGGGGGGGGGTGTGGGGAAATAAGAGGGGGAAGAAAAAATTAAAAATGAAGTGTTTTGTACAAATCCTGAGCTGTGAATTATTTAGCAGGTGAAACAGAAATGTGCTCTGTGTTTCCAGGAAGCAGGAGACTGCACCAAAAATGACGCGGCGCGGCTTGCGGCTCTGCCGCGATGTGCCTTCTGCAGAGTCATGTTGTTGGGAGGATTTTTTTCTTCTCCCCCCCCCTCCTTTCTGAATATATTCTTGCTGGCTGGTAGCCCAGAATAGGTAGCAGAGCAGAAATGAGAGCTTGTATAACATAGCCAAGTGATTTATGTGTCTGGCCGCGCTGCTGGAAAGCGTTGAGGGTTTGTGGGCTTTCTACCTTCGGTGTAGGAAAACACCCTTGGAAATCTTGGGGTGTCGTTGGCTTGTTCTTCTTGCCCTCCGAACTCAGCCCGCGGCTGGTTGAAAGTGTTTTCTCTATCGCTTCACGTGGCGTATGAGGTTGCATCAGCCTTTCTTCTGAGATGCCTTTTGTTCGTGGTCCCTTATCTCCGCTGGCGTAACCCCACGTTAAATCTGTGGTCTTCTGGAGGAAGCAGAAGTCTTGCTTGGTAGAGGAGGCTTCTTTTGGGGATGGGGCAGCCACGGTGTGAAGGAATTAAGGGAATAAAGCCCTGGGATTGGAAATAAAAGGCTTTGTGGCCATCAGCTAGCCAAGCCTAGCTGGGTGCCGTTCAAGAGTCTAAAAACCAGAGACGTCTTGTGTCTGATGCAACAAGGAGCTGAGCTACAGCAGAGCTCCTCAGAAACAGTGTTGTGTTTTCTTTCCAGCTGCTAACACATTGGGTTTACAGTGGATTTGGATGTGGTTGGAGGTGTGAAGCGGAACATCCCTTGCGATGTCACCAAAGGGTGACAGAGCCCTGGGACAGGCTGCCCAGGGGGGTTGTGGGGTCTCCTTCTCTGGAGATACTCAAGACCTATCTGGTTGCCTACCTGTGCAAATTGTCCTGAGGAACCTGCTTTGGCAGGGGGGTTGGACTCTATGATCTCTGGAGGTCCCTTCCAACCCCTATGATTCTGTGATTCTAACCCTATGCTTGCATGGGGTCATACCAATCATGGAAGGGAAGAGGGGCTGAAAAATCATCCAGAAATACCTGCTAGCCCAGATTCCATCCTGGCTTGCTGTATTTGGAAAGGCAGCTGAACACGTGCAGATTCATGTGTGCAGAAGGTGACAGCTTTGCAGGTCAGAGCTTCCACCTGCGTGTGGCTTTTGTCTTCTTGGCAAGCGCCTGGCTCGTGCTGGAGCCTCTCAGCCTTGAAACGCAAAGCTGCTCTGAATTCTCCTGGGGTGGCCAGGTAGCACATACTGCTGAAACACAATTAGCAGTATTTACCGCCCTGGCAGGGTGGCAGTGTAAATGATGCTTACTCTCGCTGAGAAGCGTGGTGTCAAATTTAAGGAATTATAATTGTAGCTGGTGATGTGTCCAGAGAGCGTGCTGCTGTCTGCACCGGTTCTCTTCCACCCTGACCTCCCTGAGGTTCCTCCCCTGGGTGTAGAAACATCTCTCTGGTCCTGCAGCTCTGGGAGACTCTTTGTGGTCCTGTGAAGAATCGCTGGCAGAGGGGACTCTGTAGTAAGCTGTTGTTGACTAACACCTGCTGTGTGTCTTCCAGCTTCTCATGCTCCTTGGCACTGCTGCTGGTCAGTCGAAGCTGACCTCGGAGCAGAATGCCATCAGCCTCTCCCCTGGCAAGTACCGCCACTTCGACCGTGCCACCAACAAAGAGCTGATCTGCGACAAATGTCCTGCGGGAACCTACGTGTCTAAGCACTGTACAAAGAGTACCTTAAGAGAGTGCAGCCCTTGTCCAGACGGGACTTTTACGAAGCATGAGAATGGCATCGAGCGGTGCCACCCTTGTAGACAGCCCTGCGAACTGCCAATGATCGAGAAAACCCATTGTGCTGCCTTGACTGACCGCGAGTGCACTTGCCTGTCTGGTACGTTTCAGACGAACGATACCTGCGTCCCTTACACGGTGTGCCCGGTCGGCTGGGGCGTCCGCAAGAAAGGAACCGAGACGGAAGACGTTAGGTGCAAGCCCTGCCCTCGTGGTACATACTCTGATGTGCCTTCTAGTGTGATGAAGTGCAAAACGTACACTGACTGCTTTGGGAAAAACATGGTAGTCATCAAGCCGGGGACAAAGGAGAGTGACAATGTCTGTGGTTCTCCAGCGTCTCTTCCAAACACATCTTTGACTTCGTCAAGCACCGAAGTGGGTGAAGAGCCCTATGAAGTTCCACCAACCGCTCATCTTCCTAAAGGTAATGTCTTACTGCTAAAACACAGGGGTGTTTTTGGTCATGGGATTGTGTTTCTGCCTCGGTCAGGGTTGGCTTTAGGCTGTTGAAGGGCAGTGTGGTCTAAAGCATGGGTGGTGCTTTGCTTCTTGTCTAGAAGGCAGCTCCAGAGTCCATCAGCTTGCTCTCACTTGTGTTAACCTGCATTTAATAACACTTTCACTGAGACTGTAGTCATGACTGGACATGGCTGTCCTACTTTAAGGGTAATGTGATGTCCTTTGAGTCCAGCATCTTTTAGCATCTGTGTGTTGTGCTGGCGCAAGTCTTCATGTATTTGTGGCAAATCTGAGTTGGGATGCAGCAGGAAAATCCTGAGGGAAGAGGAGCTTTGTTCCACCAGGCTCTTTCCCTGATGGAGTTGCTGCTTCCATGCCCATGCATTCCCCTGCTGCGTCTCACTGTGTGCTGTGCTGGCATGAATGGGAACCATGGCTCCAGGAGCCTAGGCTGTCCTGTAATTCTTTTTTTCTTCAATCTCTAAGGTTGCCATTAGTTATCACTAGTGGGGAGAACCAGGTTGACTTCCCTGGTCTCTTGCTTAATTGGAAGTGGTACATCATCACAGTCCTTACTGAGATGCTGTGGCTGGCAGCAGTGATGCTGTAGGGGCCCCATTTGAGGTGATGCTTAGCACTCCCTGGGAAGCAGCTTCCTTAGAGTATCTTGATGGGACATTGTAATCTAAAAAACAAAATGCAACTCTTGATGGCCTGAAAATAGAACAGCAAGGAAGTGTTGACAGTGGTAGACTCCCAGTGTTTATCCTTTATTAGGTCTCAAAGCTTGATATGATGTTGGTGTGTCACTGGGAGAGGACGGGAGGGTGTTCCCTGAACTTTGAAATCAGCTGTAGACAATTAGGTAAAAGTTAGTGTTTTCCTTGTTTATGTCCCGATCAGAGCGTGTTGGGTAACCAAGTCAGAGTCAAAATCAGGTTACGGATGGTTGCACGCACTCTGGCTCAACTGAGATGAGACATGATCTTCAAAAGCCAGGTTTCCAAAGTAAGCTCTAGAGTTTGCCACGACAGCCCTTCCTCTCTCTTATCAGGCTTTGGTCATGCAGCTGGCTGTGACCCGAGACGCTGGTTGATAAGAAAACCCAATATAGATGGGGAGGTTGGGTTGCTTTTCTTGCCGCAGAAACCTGTTTTGTAGTTGATGCAAAACTCTGGTCCTTGCGGCGCCGATAAAGTTTCTGCTTCCTTCACAAAACCTGGTAGAGAGGCAACTCAGCCTATGAGTAAGTTTTTATGTGCTTCTAGCCCAGATACCTAATTTCCCACATTTAGAGTGAAACCCACATTCATAAACGTAAGGAACCTCGAAGTTGTAGGCTTTCTGAGAAGTGCTGAATGTGCGACCAACGCAGATCAACAACAGGCCTTTAATCACATGGGTGGGTGTTTTTTTTTTAAGAAACTGCCCCAGGCCTTAACCAACAGAGGTCAATTTTATCTTGAACCTACCTCTGTAACTGTACCCATCTGTTCTCAGAGCCAAACCTCGACTTCACCTCTTCCCTTGCTCGCTGCCTGGCGTTGGGTTTCTGTCTGCTGGCCAAGCAGATGCTCGGGCAGGTCTTAGACTGTGACATGATGCCGTATCGCATCTCAGGTGCCATGACACTGAACTCTCCTCTCCTTTCACAGGTTTGAACTCTTCAGCTCCTGATTTTGCCCCCTCTCCCATGCCACGCACATCCAGTGACACAGCAGAGCCATCGGGCTACTACAACGAAACCTCGGCCAACGAGACGGACGGTGCCAGAAGGACCCTCGTGGGCTCCAGCACTGCTGGCCAGGCACAGAGCTACCGACACAAGCAGACCAGCCAAGCACTGGAGAAGCAGCCGTCACTGGAGATGGCAGGGGGTGAGAAGTCCAGCGTCCCATATAGGCCCCCCCGGCGAGGTCAGCAGAACGTCCACCAGCACTTTGACATCAACGAACACTTGCCATGGATGATCGTCCTCTTCCTGCTGCTGGTCTTGGTGATTATCGTTGTCTGCAGTGTCAGGAAGAGCTCACGGACTCTGAAGAAAGGACCCAGGCAAGATCCCAGTGCCATTGTGGAAAAAGCTATTATGAAAAAGTCCACCACCCCGACGCAGAACAGGGAGAAGTGGATCTATTACTGCAATGGGCATGGTGAGCAGTCGCGATGGGGGCTGTCGGTGGTGGTGTCCTCTGTGCCATCCCACGCGGTGCTTTGGAAGGGCTGCCCTCATATCCAGTGTCCGATTGCTTTATTTGATTGTTGAGTCTTGTAATAAGATAAAGCCCATAAACTTGATCCTCAGATGTTTCTTTATCCTTGTCTTCTCCTCATCCTTCTTCCCATGATGTGTGCCTGCTCCTAAAGGAGGAGTTGATGGAGGGAATGTCACCCCAGCTCATCTCCTCCCTGCCCATCCTTGGGTGAAGGAGCTCCTTCTGTTTCTTTTTAAGCTTCCTCTTTCCACTTTTCTGTTTCACTCCTTATTTGTGACTCAGATGTGGGTCTGGTTGTCTTTCTTATCATCCTTTTACCCCCATCCTGTTTCTGGAAGACTGAGTCCTCTCCCACCACTTAGCAGCGCCTCAATTTCTGGTTCTTAGCCTTAAATCCTGACTGCTGACTTGTGTCCCCAGGTCCTTGCCCATGCTGGAGCCAGAAGGACTGTCCTTAAAGGCTGTGTTGTGGAGGTGTACAGCTCCATGAGTGCTGTGAGGTTTACCTGGGGAGCTCTGCTCTGTAGTCTTCTCTGTTCTTTTGGTGGATGACTTGCTGTCAGCTTTTTGATAGGACTTTAAAGATGCCCTGCTGGGGTCATTACATTGAAATTTGTAAAAATCAGTAATGGTGGCATGAGCATAAGCACCAAGCAGCCATGATCTCCCTAGCAGGATGCATGGTTATTCTTCTGCAACTCTGTGGTGACAGTTTTGACCCCCTCCCTTATCCTGTGTAGACAGTCATCACTGATGAGTCCTTAGTTTGGGTTGAGGTTGCTCAACCTTAAACAACTGTTCACAATTAACCTTTAGAAAAGCACTTTTAACAAGGGGGGAGGCCAAACAAAGAGCGGATTGAAAAAAGATTGGAAGGTTTGAGACATCAGTTCTTGATGAAAGTCATCCTTGAGTGCTTAAGTACAAAGCAAAGAAGGCTTTGAGTAGGGCGTCTTCTGTCGTGTACTCTCTTCTCCTTTCTGCTGATTAATAGACCTACACTTTGTTTGTCTTTGTTAATGCATTTATAGAACCAGTAAGGTCTTGCTGGAATTAGTTTTGTGCCTTGTTTGTGTTACCAGTTTCCTTTTAACCCGTTAGAATTCTTGAGGTTCAGTTTCTTGAGCTTTTTTCCTTTTGCAATTAACTTTTCCCAGTAACCCCTGCACTCCACTGTCCCTACAATCTGTGGTACCCAAAGTGGTGTCCTTGAGGTGATGGCAAGTGATGTTGCTGCAGTGGGGTTGCAGAACCGTATTAAACATCCTTATTTGTGGGCACTACCAGAAACACTACATGTCTTTGGCTGTGGTTTGTTGGCCAAAAGTGGCTGGTTGTTACTAGCAGGAACTTATTTTCCCATGACCTTAACTACAAGTTGGTTGAATTTCACACTTCTGTTTTGGGGTTGGTTTTTTTTTTCCCTTTTTGAGCAGTGGATGTTGTTATCTCAGAGCAGGGATGGGTTTGAACAGGGTGGGGAGTAACCAAGTGCAGGGACTGGGCCTATTTGCTCTGAGTGGATGCAGCTCTGGTTTCTAAGGTGGCATTTCAGACCCTGTGCTGCAGCTGTCCCTTCTCCTGGAGGCTGTTGGAGTTGCATTGTTGGGCAGTGCTGTGTACTTGGTCACCAAACGTGGTTCAGGTTAGAGAAGGGTGATAGGTAGTG
This sequence comes from Zapornia atra, assembly GCA_013400835.1. Lineage (NCBI taxonomy): Eukaryota > Metazoa > Chordata > Aves > Gruiformes > Rallidae > Zapornia > Zapornia atra. The sequence continues at coordinate 308,599 of VZTU01010385.1, forward strand.
AGGCTCTGCTTAGCCCATAACCCTGCCTCCCAGGTCTTGTCATCCTTTGGGGCACAGCATTCATGGGTCATCCTGTGCTTCCCAAGGCGAGTTGTTCCAGTCTCATGTCATCCAAGGGCTACAGAGTTGATGAGGGGACTGAGCCTCTCTCTTATGAGGAAAGTCTGAGAGAGCTGGGTCTGTTTAGTTTAGAGAAGACCAAAAAAGGATCTCATGAGTACTTATCAATATCTAAAGGGTGGATGCCAAGAGGATGGGGCCAGACTTTTCTCAGTAGTGCTCAGTGGCAGAACAAGGGGCAGTGGGCACAAACTGGAACACAGGAAGGTCCATCTCAACATGAGGACAGATTTCTTTGCTCTGAGAGCACCTGAACACTGGGACAGGCTGCCCAGAGAGGTTGTGCGGAGAGATTTGAAACCCACCTGGATGCTGTCCTGTGCAACCTGCTCTGGGTGATCCTGCCTTAACAAGAGGGTGGGAGTAGATGATCTCCAGAGGTCCCTGCCAACCCTGATCGTTCTGTGGCTGAGAGCCTTGAACAGCCAAAGTCAGTTAGAGCATCAAACCCACTTGTTCAGCTGGATGTAACAGCAAAAACCACACTTGGCTGATAAACTGGCCCAGCGTCTGATCACGCTGCTGAGGTCTGGAAGTGAATTGCCCTGTTACTTGGGGCTCCTGGCGGGGTGGTTTTGCACATCCCTCCCAGGCGTTCTTGCAGTAGTCACGCTGGTTCCGTGTTGACATGGGTGACTTCCTCCTGCCACCGAATGTCCTCAGCTGAACTTTGTGCAGCGAAGGCCAACGGACAAGCACGAACAAATTAATGCTTTGTCTTGCTTTTAGCCCAGCTCTGGTGTTGCCTCGATCACGTTGCGTTAGCTGCAAGGGCTTTGCTCATTACTTGCTGGTGGTGCTCTGTCGTGTCAGGCGTGGAAATTGTTCTCCTCCTTGGCGGTGTATAAAGCCCCTATTTGGTTTTCCTGTTGAAATGTCTGGCTCTTAAGGCTGTTTACTTGAAACAAGAGAAGATGTAGTGCTGTAGAGGAATTGACCTTTTATTTAATAACCGGCCGCACAGTTGAGGCGGACTGCAGAGCTGCAGCATCATGGCGTAGCTTTCTGCTGCTCCAGCAGTGTGCCCAAATCACTCTTCCTTCTGAAGCAGGGTTGCAGAAAGGGTTAATACAGCCAAGACCAATCTTTGGGCTGTTGTGGAGAGGGAATCTTTCTCCTCCTGTGCTGTTAGCACAGATCCTGCCATGGTAGGCAGCCAGAGCAAAGCTTCCATAGATCATAGAATGTCAGGAGTTAGAAGTGACTCAAAAGATCATCTAGTCCAACCCCCCTGTCAGAGCAGGATCACCTAGACTAGATCACGCAGGAACGCAGCCAGGTGGGGTTTGAATGTCTCCAGAGAAGAAGACTTCCCAACCTCTCTGAGCAGGGGAAAAAGTTCCTCCCTACATTGACATGGAAGATGTGAGGACCACAGCTGCTCCCCAGTCTTTCAGGTGCCAGCCTGGTTTGTGGTTGCAAACCAGGGGTGTGGAGGGCAAGCACTTATATTTAAATCATCTTCTGAGGTTAGGGGTGAAGCCTCATGCCCTGGTGCTGGCAGTGTGCTGACATCCATATGGCCTCCCCACCTATACATTGGCTGGTCGTGCCAACAAGGAGTTAGGGTGTGTTTATTGCGGGGCGAAGCCTGTGTATGTAGCCGTTACGCACAGTCTCCCCCCGCCCTGTCCCCCCCTGCTTCCTCCTAGTTTACCATCTCCTCCCTCCTAATCCTTTCAGTAAACAGCTTTAACCTTTGAAAGGGAAGACCAGGTCTGACGTAGGTGCTGCTCAGAGGAGCTGTGCTTGGGCGGCTGCCCTTACACCGCACCTCCTATAACGCCAGACAGGAGCACAGCTGGTGTTCCTGGGCTTTGCCCCTTTAGAAGGCTTCATTATCAATTTTTATTGCAGATCTCTTTAAATCCATCGATTCTGGATGAAGCACGGTCAGGATGTCACCAGCACCGCTCAGTGCTGGAACAAAGACATCTCACTGTGACTGGGCTCCTTCCCAAAAGAGGAGGACTTTTGGGTGGAAGCGGCAGCTCTACCTCTTGCCCAGATCCTGGTGGCACTTGATGTACTGAATTGCTCCAGCAGTTTACACATGGGACCCTGGGCAGCGGCTGTTGCCATGGGGTGTTTTGCCTTTGCTTATCTTCCCCTGAGCTGGTGTCTACGCCCTGTGCTCTCTCTGATCATAATACGTGCCCTTAAATAACAGCCCAAACCTAAAAATAGCGGCGGCTTGGGAGGCCGGTGTTAAAACAAGACCCGTGTCCTTAACATGGATGTGTTCCAGCCAAGACAGCAAATGCTGGTAATTCTCACTGGATTAAACGGTTCAGAGGTCTAGGAAGAGCTTGCGATGACTAATGTCCTGAGTTAGCAGCCAGTCTACCTCCACGTCTGTCCCCATGCAGGGACTCTCCCAGGTCTTGTCTGTGCAGGACCTTGAGGGTGGAGCAGCACCATTTGTGGTTGCAGAAATTTGGCTTCTTGCTGCCTCAGCTGCCTCTTACTTTCTGGCCCTGCGGGTGGGAATCCAAAGGGGAAAACCAGTTTGGTAAAGACTTCCAAGGAAATTAGTGGGGTGTCTTAACGGTACTGGGATGATGACACTCTGTGGTTTTCAGCTTGTGTGACTACTTTCTTTTAGAAGATGAACAACCTACAAGCTGGAAACACTTTCTTCTAAACAGTCCCTTTATTTTAGAATCATAATGAATAATAGAATTAGAATCCATACAATCATAGAATCACTTAGGTTGGAGGAGACCCTTTAGATCATTGAGTCCAACCACAGCCTAACCCTGACCAGCCCATCTCTAGACCATGTCCTTAAGGACTTCATCCATATGCCTTTTAAATACCTCCAGGGATGGTGACTCCATCCCCTCCCTGGGCAGCCTGTTCCAATGCCTGACAACCCTTTCATAAAGAAACTTTCCTGATATCTAACCTAAATCTCCCCTGGGGTAATTTTAAGCCATTCCCTGGAGAGAGGAGACCAACCCAACATTTGTGCAACCGCCTTGCAGGTAGTTGTAGAGAGCGATAAGGTCTCCCCTCAGCCTCCTATTCTCAAGACTAAAAAGCCCCAGTTCCCCCAGCTGTTCCTCATAGGACTTGTGCTCCAAACCCTTCATCAGCTTCGTTGCCCTCCTCTGGATGTGCTCCAGCATCTCAACATCCTTCCTGTAGTGAGGGGCCCAAAAGTGGACACAGCACTCAAGGTGTGGCCTCACCTGAGCATAACAGAACTATCACTCCCCTACTCCTGCTGGTCACACCATTCCTGATACAGGCCAGGATGCTGTTGGTCTTCTTGGCCACCCGGGCACACTGCCTGCTCATTTAATTTCATTTCTGCAGCTGTTTGCAAAGGAGCTGAGCTTGTAATAAATGGAGAATAGAAGCCATGGAGAATAGAAGCCATAGAGAATAGAACATCTTGGAAATGCCAAATTTGGTGTCAGTCTCTGACAAACATGAAAATGAGCCTGAAATCATCTTGCAGAAATTGCTGATGGTGTTGTCTTTCTTTGACTTTCACCTACTGAGTAGCAGAAGATGGAAGGCAAGAGACTGGGTAAAACATTACATCTTGGGGTAAAACCTGTGTGTAGAAGCAGCTGTGTGACATGATGTACCCAGAGGCAAGAACAGAGTTTGGTGGGCTTTGGTGAGGTGTGATGAGTATTTTTTTTGGGAGTTGAAAGACTGAAGAACAGATTTTTGGCAGTGCTTGGCCTGGCATGAGATGCCACATCCCTCTTCAGTTTTTTTCACGTCTGGTAATTGCACGTTACTGCAGTGGGTGGTGAGAGGGAAGCCAGGAAGCCTCTGGTTAAATAACCAGAGAAATAAACTGTTGGGCAAAAAACTGTGGTGTGACTGCAGGTGCTGGAAATGCTGAGGATGGAAAGCAGGGTGGGGAGGTGAGGGGTGGCATTGGAAAGGTGGGGAGCGTCAGGGTTTGGGGGGTCTTGGTTGCTCAGCTGTTGGCCCATTTGCCATCGTGTGGGGAGGCAGGATCATCTTGGCTGGTCATTCACAGGGAATAGTCCCTGGCTGAAGCTCTATTGCTGTAGGACCAGGGCTGGGCTTGAGCTTGGTCAGCTCCAAAGGGAAGTTGGTGAAGGTGTTGAAGAGGGACCAGAAAGCCTGGTGCTGGGGAGAACCTCATTCTGCACTGCAGCTCAGAAGCATCCCCACATAGATATAGCCAATGTGTGTGTTGGCAGTGTGCATGGGGGTATCTGGGGTCATTGCAGGCTTGCCTTCACGTGGAATCAGATACTTGTTTATGGTTAGTGTTGGAAGATGCTTATCAGATGAAATTACTTTATTATTTTATAGGGAAAGCACACTGACTGAAAAAGCCTACACATAACTGTCATCTTTTCTATAGATTTCTATCACCTAATGAAGGGAGAGCAAGTGAATGAAACAGCCCAGCAGTGGATATTCTTCCTGGTGTTGTTCTCCACTCAATTACTACCCAAAATAAGGAAACCCAGCTTCAGGGGTGGCACTCTGCTGGTCTACAGGGTGACTACCTGGTACTGGATGTTACTTTAGGATCCCTCCTTAATGCTTGTATGGGTAAATGAGGTGAAAGCCACATATTTGTGCTTGGTGTTTGGGCTTTTGTAGGGTTAGTTTTGCCTTTTGATCAACTGGTCACAGCTTGGTGGCAGGAGCATCATGCTGGGAGGCAGAGCGAGGATGAGTAGCTGCTGTGGATCTGCACAGGGAGGAAAGATGGGGTTAAAGGCTTCACCCATCTCAAACTGTTGTGGCCTCAAGGTTTTGTGCTCACCCTACAGGGTAGGGCAGAGTTAGCCAGCAGCATCTCATGAGGGCAGGTGTGCCCATTGCTGCTGGCGTAATTTGGTAATTGCAGTTACACCTAGAGAGGAGCAGCCCTGGGCTTGTGTACAAACCTTAACATGACTCAGGCAGAGCGTGAGATGTGGGATCAATGTCTGTCTACCTGCTGAAACAGAGAGGCAGAAGGTGTTGCCTGGGTTTTGGTGGGTTGATCTGGGTTTTGTTTTCCAGAGCAGTCTTCCTTCTGGCACCTGTAGCTTAATGATATGCAGATGATTGCTGGTCCTCTAATGTTGGCATGTCCATTTCTACAGAGGGAGACTCAGGCAGAAAGGGAGCTTGTTACATTGGAAGGGGCACATATTTGCTGAGCACAGTGAGGAAAATGGATGTTCTGGTACTGCTGAACCTTAAAACAGGAATGCTTACTCACTGGAGCATCTTTGGCTGTGTGGGAGCTCTCTGTTCCATGCTATGCTTGCTCCAACTCACTTCTGAGTGGAATGAAGGAACTCTTGGTGCAAACCTTGGTTGTGGGAGCTTTGGGGTGACATCTGATGTGTTTGAAACACCATCTTCCTCAAACTACTCAAAACTTGGCTCAGGTTTGCCCCAAACTCAACTTTGACCCTTTGGGAAGCTGTGTGGTTTCCAGAGGGTGTATGCAGGAGCTGATCAAGGCTTTATGGTTAAAGGGAGCCTTGGAAAATGCAAATGAGGGAGGGTGCTGCTCTGTGTAAAGAGTAGGAAATGTAATCACGTGCAGGTTTATCATGTGCTCCTCAGCCTTACTGGATTAGCAGGCCTGAAGACAGGTGCTTGATCACTTCAGTGTTTATCTCTACACAAGCCATCTCTCCACACCATTTGCTCCCAAATCTGCTTTAAAAATACCCCGCAAAACCTACCAAAACCAAACCACCAAACTAACCCACGGTCCAAGTCCCTGGGCAGGCCTTGGATTAATTAAATAAGGAATATGGATTTGTGCCTGCTTGCTAAGGTGTGGGGCCGAGTGTCGGAGGCAGGGCAGCTCTGCGAGCAGATGGGGGACTGTTCTTGTAGGAAAAAAACCCACATCAAGCTTTGTTTGGTTTTGGGGTTGTTTTTTGCCTGAAACCTGGCACTGATTTCTGGATTTCTGCTCTGGGACGGCTGTGATGTCTCACATTGGTGAGGCTCGCACATATAACTCCTCAAATAACAAGGCAGATATTTTTTTTTCCCCCCCTGCTTGCCAAGGCTTCACTGGGAACCAGGGGAAAATGCAGGAGGCAAATTTAATCCTCGGGTTGGCATCTGCAGGTGTCTGGATATTTATATGGCCCTGGCTGCAGCAGTGTGCTTGCTCAAGGGTTACCAGCTGTCTGAGAGGGTTACAGTGAAGATTAACTCTGTGAAAGCCGTTAAAAATTTAATAATTACATAAAATACACTGGTTGTTTTCTTTTAAACTGAAGCAAGAATGATGCTGGTGTAGGGAGACACATGGGGAGAGTATCCTGTGGTGCTGGGCCAGAGCTTGCCCAGGAAGGTCACACCAAAGATGCTGTTACAGAGGTGACTGCCATGTAGCATGTGGTAGAATCATCGAATGGTCTGGGTTGGAAGGGACCCCAAGGATCACGGAGTTCCAACCTCCCTGCCACAGGCAGGGCCACCAACCTCCCAGCCTGGAGCTACACAAGGTTGCCCAGGGCCCCATCCAACCTGGCCTTGAACACCTCCAGGGATGGGGCATCCACCACCTCTCTGGGCAGCCTGTTCCAGCATCTCACCGCTCTCTCTGTAAAGAACTTCTCCCTAATACCTAAAGTAAACCTTCCCTCCTTTAGCTTTAGTCATTCTACCATTCCGTGGTAGGAAGGGAGGTCTTGTCTTGTGCTGATCCACAAGTTCCTGGGTCCAAAATATGTTTGTAATGGCATGTGGTTTATCACAGGCCTTCCTCGACTGCCTGGCTTGGTTATTTTCTGGAGAGTGTGTGGGAAGTGTTTGTCAGGAGTCTGTTTCCTGCCCTGCAAGAGTTTTGTTTTGTTGGTTTTTTAACTTAAAGAAAACCCCAAACATCACCATTTAATGGTTTGTTGTCCAGACAGCACTTGAAGATGTGAATCACTGGCTCCTGGTAGGGGCTGATACCAACACTGTTCTCCATGGGAAAATTAGCAAATTGCTAATGAGTCTGAGCTAGTAAGCTTGTCCTTTCCTCCTGTGGGTACAAAGGCTCTTGTTAGAGCCTTTGTTTGGGTTGGAAGGGACCTCAAAGCCCATCTAGTTCCACCCCCCTGCCATGGGCAGGGACACCCTGCACTAGCCCCAGGTGCCCAAAGCCCCATCCAACCTGATCTTGAACCCTGCCAGGGATCCAGGCACAGCTTCTCTTGGCACCCTGTGTCAGGGCCTCCCCACCCTCATAGGGAAGGAATTTTTTCCTCATATTTGATCTAAATCTACCTTATTTCAGTTTAAAACTGGCCTGTCACTCCCTGCCCTTGTAACCAGTCCCTCTCCACCTTTCATGTAGCCCCTTCAGGTACTGGAAGGTGCTGTAAGGTCTTGCCAGAGTTTTCTCTCCTCCAGGCTGAACAAGCCCAACTCTCTCGCCCTGTCTTCATAGCAGAGGTGCTCCAGTCCTTGGATCTTCCTCATGGGCTCCTCTGGACTCAATCCCAACATCGCCATGTCTGTCTGAAGACCCCAGAACTGGATGTAGTTCTCCAGGTGGGGTCTCACCAGAGCAGAGCAGAGGGGCAGAATCCCCTCCCAGACCTGCTGATCACTCTGCTTTTGATGGAGCTCAGGACACAGTTGGCTTTCTGGGCTGCAAGCACACATTACTGAACCACGTTGAGCTTTTCATGCCCTAACACCCCCAAATCCTGCTTCTCAGGGCTGCTCTCAATCCCTTCATCCCCTACCTAGCCTGTATTGATACTGCTGATTGCCCCAACCTGTGTGCAGCATCTTGTGCACCTTCCAGACCTCCTCAGGGTAGGACCTGAAATATATTTGCAGAGGAGAAGTAAAAGTTTCCAACAACCTTCCCTTTTTGCTGGGGGTTGGTAAAACGTTCAAATTTTGGCCAGGTCTTTCTGTTGGGTATTTGGGCTTTCTCAGTCCTGATTTGCCCCAGCTGTGGTGTCTTGTCAAGCGGAGTTTGGACGTGCCGCATCCTGGCTCGCTTGTGCGTGCAGGATCTGCCTGTGTGCTCAGAGGTAAAAATAGGCTGCTGTGGCTGTGTTTTGCATGAGTCAGGAGGATATTTGGAGGAGGTAGGTGGGCTGAGCTCAGCAACAGAGCTGGGTTTGCAGTGATTCTTCGGGGCTTTTATGTGAATGTAGGGGAGGGTTGTGCTGCATCACCGCGGCTCTTCTGTCTGACTTGTCTGTGCCCTTGGGCTGTGCTCTCTACCCATGATGCTTCATCCTCAAGATCAGTGCAAGAGTTGAAATCCAGCCAGCCTGTCACATTCAGGATTTGTCACTGCACGAGGTCTACAAATTAATATTGTCCATCCCTGGGATACCTGCATCAGTGGGTAGGTTGTTGAAGCACCAGGAATTCCCAACTCAGAGTGGTACTGGGATGGTGGAGGTCAGTTCCCACGTGTCTTGGGTGAACTGGTGGGACCTGTCCCTGATGATGAAGGTCTGTAGTGTTGAGTCTCCTGAAATTCAGCCTTTCTGAAAATGCATGAAGCTGGCTTGGGAACCCTGGGCAGATGAGGTGCTCACTGTATGAGCCCCTGTGTGCCACAGGTCCAGGGGGATCTCCTGAGCTTTACTTTCTAGCTGTATAGACTTGAACTGATGCTATGTTAGTCTTTTTCTCTGTGTGATGTCTGTTACTGGTGGGATGGGAGGACACATGGCTTGGGAGGGCTTTGTAAACTTGAACGTGGGACTTTTGCTTAAAGGCAGCAGCTTCTCAACAACCACTCGTCTGAAAAATACCAAGTAACTTTTGGTTTGAGCTCCGAAAATGAAAATAATGACAGCTTTTGGTGTGTGAGAGGGTGGGGAGAGGAAGGAACCAAAGTCTTTCTGTGGCTACTGTGGTTATGCTTTGCTGTATCTGCTCCTAGGTGCCTGGGTGTAGCCTTCTGTTAGGGTAGATCTTCCTCTCCTCTTGAGTTTACTTGAAGATGTGAAGTCATGGCAGAGAAGAGAAATGGTCTCTTGCAGGTGTTGTACATGAGCGTGCCAGCACTGCAGGTCACAGTGCTGCACCACACTGGCTTCTTGTTCTGCTTGAGGCCCAACAGTTGCCCAAGAACTGGGTACACATCCCACCTGCCAACAGCAGGGCTACAGGAGGTGGGTGAGGCTTGTCCAGACCAAGCTCAAGAGAATCAGCCAAGTCCCATGTGCTTGTGTGATGACCACCTTAGAGATGTTCATGAGTGGAAGGAGTGTTTTGTCTGTGCCAAACTATACCACAGTGAGGTAGGAGACATCTGAAGGAGCTGGAATGGGTGGGGGGAAAAAATCATGAATCTGATTCAAAATAAGCAAATGAAAGTCACTGAAATAGCATTTATGGGAAGGATTGGGACAGAGGCAGGAGACATGTCTGTACACCAGCCTCTCCAGGAAGACCAGGAGACATGACTGTACACCAGCACTGCCTCTCCAGGAAGGTTCTGCCTTCGGCTCAGCACCTCTCTGGGTGAACTGGAGGTGTATTCAGCAGCGCTGCTCTGCAGGCATATGCCTGTCTCTGGACTTGTCTCCATGGGTTTGCTCTGGCTGCATACGTGTCTGGTTGGACTCTTGTTCCTGTGTGTACCCCCACCCTAGGGCATTTGCCTGTATACAACACGTTGGCCTTGTCCTGGCTTGAAGGGAAGTTGTGCATCGCTCCAGGGTTATCACCACCTTAAAATGTGAGGTGATTATATCACAGCATTGCAAGAACTGCATTGTTTAGATAATAGCAATTAAAATGCTACCTGCCCAGGTACCCAAGGCATGCCTGGATGTCCTGGATCCTTCGGAGGCTATTGTTGCCTGGGATGGCCATGGCACACACAACTCCTGATGCAGCCATGGGGGCTTCACAGCCCCGCTGTGTGAATTTACATCTCCGCTAATTCCAGTGCCCAAGTCAAGCAAAGCTGGGTGATAGGTGGTGATGGAGAGGGTGGTGGTACCTTCCTGCTTTAGCAACAGGGTGAGGACAGCTCTCCTAGGTTGATCCCTGTGCTAAGAAAGGAGGAAGGTTTGGGCTGGTGGGCTGTTCTCTGGTCTTTGCAAGCTCAGAGCAGCTTTAGCATGGCACTGACGTAGTCGTGACCAGCTGTGTCTGGGAACCATACCCACTGAGCTTGGCCACTTTAGTGGGCACTGCTGGGGTCTGGAGGGCTTTGAGCATCATCTCCAGCCTCAGCACACAGATGAGCGTGGTGGGAGAAGGTTCGGTGGCTGGGGAGGACCCAGGACCTGGGTTTTTTACTCCATGCACCCTGGCAGGTCCGTTCCCATCCCAACGGAACGCTCCAGCACTGTCAGTGCTCAGCAGAGTAACTTGTAGGGCTTCTGGAAATATGGAAATAGCGGGACCATAAGCTTATTATGAGCATTAACATTTTATTTTAGTTTTGAACAAGTGAATTAAGTTACTGTAAATGGCTTGAGCAGTCGTACTTGGCAGCGTGCAGCCCCAACTTGTCATGTAATGGTTTTAATCTTATTTTTCAAGAACAGAGAGGAGAGAGAGAGAGCAATGGTTTTCTAACTGACTGGAGCCAAATCTGTGCTCACGTCTGTGCCTCTCCCATATCTCTCCAGGGTTTTGTTTGCACAATATTGTAGTGGATGTGGCGAACATATGGGGCTTAAATTCATTTAATAGTTGCAAGAAAATGAGTTTAAGGTTCTTATAGTATTAAGGTAGACATTTCCAAATTCATTTTTAATGGAACATTTGTTCTCCAAAGATTATTATGCACCATTAAGTCCTCTGCTGTGTGGTGCCTTCTCGTGCCCTGGGATATTAGTGCCAAGGGATATAAACATGTTTATGGGGCCGCTTTATTGAGCGGTAAGATTAAATATACTAGAAGTGAAAATGTCAGCAGGGGCATGAGTGCTTTGTGTCGTCAGCCTTGTGTGAGAGCATCAGGACGTAAACTCTGTGCTACTGCATTAAAACCAGCACAAATCAAGTTACGGCCAGCTGAAAACATATCTCACAAGTACAGCATCTCTAAACACTGGGATTTGCCAGCACTAAATGCATAGATGGGAGCAGCTAGTACCTGGGCTTTTCCTTCCCTGGGAGGAGTAGGTGTGCGATGTTGGAGGGGGTCATAAACCAGCAAATTGTGTTCTAATGGTTCTGTATGATGTGTATGGGAGTGGGCAAAGCTCCCACCCAGCTGTAATGCTTTGTCTCACAGGAGGACAGCACTGGCGGGGGACACACACCTCGCTCTGCTCATTTTAACATATATGTATTTCATTCTATAGAAATAATATAGTATCTTTCATTATATATCATTATATAAATAAGATATTTTAATAGATAAGATGAGCAGCATTTAATCTTTACTATATATCTATATATTATAAAATTATATAAAAATATAACATATAGATATATAGAATATATAAGATATATTTATATCCATACATTATATACACATATCCATATATGCATATGGATATATGGATATATATGGATATAAATGGGCAGTATCATCTATATATCACTTCACCCAGGGGGAAAAAAAAATAATCTCTGCATATGGGGGTAAAAAAAGCTCTGAGCTAACGACTTACCTCCTGAGATATATGGATATATAACAGGCAGCGCTGGGCCTGCTTGTCCCTCTTTGTGTTGCTGCTGCTCACTTGGTGCACAAGCCTCCTAGAGCTTCTCCTACCCTCCAAGTCAGGGATAAAATTGAGTGTTGGCTGCACAAGCCTAGTGTTTTTGGCATAAAACCAGCAAAACTGGTTCAGTTTGCTGGTTTAAAGGATCCGACTCCAAACCCGAGATGGATTTTTGGGCTTCTCACTGACACAGGGGTGTGATATCTGAAGGCACGCGATTTGGCTGCTGGACTGATCTGGGCTGCGTGTCTGTCCTGCACGGGACCGATGGACAGCTGGGATGGATCTAAAGGTGTTGAGGGAGAGGAATTTGTCTTTGAGTAATGGGAGGAGTTAACGAGGCCAGGCTTAATTCCTGCTACCCTGTTGAAATGCGACGGGCGATAACATGTATTTATGTGCCTCAGATAATTAGCCCATCATAAATCTCAGTATCACATTTGCAGCCGTTTAATGCTGGGGAACATTTCCTTTGTCTTGGGCTTATTCTGAATAATAAGAGGGCTTCCTCTTTCCCTTCCTTTTTTTCCCCCCATNGACTGGTGGGCTGAGCTTTTATGGGTAGGAGAAACTCCGATGCTCAAATCTCTTCTGTGCAATAGTGCAGCCACGTCACCTTAAATCATCTGGGGAGGGAGATTGGGTGATGACAGTGGGAGGAGGGTAGGGATACGCAAAAGGCAGCTTGTGCTTTGGTGTTTCCACTGTGGAGCAGGTCGAATGCTGGCGAATGCTGGCTGCGGGTGCTGTGAGTGCTGTGGTGGGGTCATGGCTATGTTATCTAGCTCGGAAGTGAACTCTTGTTTATAGCAGGTCTTGATAAGCCTGCTTGAATAGTGGGAAGAGTTGGGGTCAAAAATACCTACGAGAGGCTGTGTAGTCTTTTCATGCATGTGTGTGTATATACAGACATACATAAAATACATATAGATATATAAATGTATATACACCTATAGAAATATAAGGCTGTATAGATAAATGTGTGTACTTACATATATCTCATATTTATATCGTATGTCTAAAGGAGATGATATATGTATCAGGCACTGTAGTGTTTTTATATATATATAAGTATATACACACACACACACACACACACACACACGTACATACATATATCAATTTGGCTACTCTCAGGGCTGTGACCTGAAGGTGCAGTTGGGAGATTTGGTCAAAACTGCATTATAAATTATTACATTTTAGGCCATCAGGAAAGACCCTGGGTTTGGTATCCCTCAATAAGCAGCTAGCTTTGCTGACAGCTGTTCATGCCCGTGGATGCATGGATGAGTAGTCATGGAGGGATGGATAGGTGCTGGCTTGGGGTTCACCCAAGGTGTGGTTACCTCTCTGGACAAAGTGAGTTTCTCTTTGCAGGTCACCCACACAAACTGTTTGTGTGGTACTTTGAAACAAGGTGTTGCTCAGCTTGATTAAATGGGCTTAATTAGCTATTATGGTTTTATTTGAAGGTTTAGTTCATGACCTCTGAGTAGATGCAGGGATGAGTGTGGTGTTTGTGTTGCTGCCAAAGCTAAAGGAAGGAAACCCTCGCAGCTTCGGCCAACATGTCTCAAGGGCTTCTCTGGGGGAAGCTCTGACTTACTTTTCTTCAGATCATAGAACCATAGACTGGTTTCAGTGGGAAGGGTCCTCAAAGCCTATATAGTCCAACCCATTGCTATGGGCAGGGACACCCTCCACTAGCCTGGGGTGCACAAAGCCCCATCCAACCTGGCCTTGAACCCTGCCAGGGATCCAGGGGCAGCCCCAGCTTCTCTCGGCACCCTGTGCCAGGGCCTCACTGCCCTCACAGATCCCACAGTAGGTCTTGCATTCTTGCATCACCTAATGCAGGGTCTCCCATCCTGTAACTGAGTCACCCTACCGATCTAAACTGGAAATGGCTCTGTGTGTGATCGAGGCTGCTCTAGGTGCTCTGTTATGGAAATATTCATCTTTATAGCGACGCTTTGATGACTCATCTCTTAATCCAGTGCCTGTTGGAAGTTGTGGCCGCAATGCAGGCGTGCGTGTTGCCATCCTCCCTGCTCCTGCAGCCAGGCTGTGGCTGAGTACCAGGGTTTTGCCTGTGCTGCACAGCACAGGAAATCTTACGGTTAAATTAACATGGCTCGTTTTAGAGTGCATGTGCCTTAGTTGGAGCAAGATGTGGGTCTGGCACTCCTTCCTTACATAGCTAGTGTTGAGCATGTTAATGGCTGTTGCTTGTCTGCAGAGCTCCTTGCAGCCTGGACTCATGAACAGTCTTTAATAGTAATAATAACAATAATAAAATCTCCAAACAAAGACCAGCCAAAGAAAAACGAAGCATAGCTGTTGGTGATGGGAAAAGCTTTGCTGAAGCTTAGATCTGCAACAGCTGGGAGGCTGCAGACCCCCATGCCTCACCTGTAGCACTTGTGTCCCACAGGCATTGACATCCTAAAGCTGGTGGCAGCCCAGGTGGGAAGCCAGTGGAAGGACATCTACCAGTTCCTGTGCAACGCCAGCGAGCGCGAGGTGGCAGCTTTCTCCAACGGCTATGCGGCTGACCATGAGCGGGCCTACGCCGCCTTGCAGCACTGGACCATCCGCGGGCCCGAGGCCAGCCTGGCCCAGCTCATCAGCGCCCTCCGCCAGCACCGCCGTAACGACGTGGTGGAGAAGATCCGAGGCCTGATGGAGGACACCACACCGGTAATGATGGGCTTTGCTCAAAATCTTGTCCAGGTTTTGACAGTCTCTTAAGTCCTGCGTGTTGCAGTTTGCGTGCATCTTTGAATGCCACCAGCAGGACCTGCGCCCTTGTGATGGGGAGGTGGAGGAAACAGCATCCCCCTTTAAACTTGCTCTTAAAGACTATAACTAAAGACCCAGGATTTTGTGAGAAGGGCGAAGGAACCTCGAGCACTAAGTGCTGCTGTTCTGAAGCAGCAAGTCATTCCCTCCAGGATGGTGGATGGTGGCTGTTGCCTTTCTGCGGCAGCTCTGGGTTTAAAACAAGCTGTTCCATGTTTTGGGGGGGTAAATAAGTTACTGCAGGATATCCTGCAGCTGGGTCTCAGCTGGGTGTAAGTTGTTGGTAGCTGCCTTGGTGGTCTTTGTTGGCTGGGGTTTGGCCACCTCTGCCTTACCTGTTGTCAGTGTGATTTTGGCTCTGATAACTCGGTGGTCTTCTGGAAATATTTTTAAAGGTGGTGGATGGGGCTTCTTCTGAACTTGGAAGCCAGTGGGACAGCACATGGATGGAGGTGGTGGGTGGTCAAGGGAGGGTTCTTCCTCCTAAATCAGGTGGTGAAGTATCTTTGGCCTTAGCAGTGACCCAGACGGGAATGGATGGGTACCTGCAAACATCTGTAGGTAGGGTGGGGCTGGCAAGGTGGACCTTTGTGTATAGCAAAGACCATGGGTTGGTGTGTTTGTCAGGGCAGGGGGTTCCTAAATCCCATTTTGACCATCCCAAACTTCCCCCTGTAAGAGGGACTGTGGTCCCCTCACTGTCAAGCATCCCATGTGACTTCATTTAGCGTACCAAACTTCTTGGTCTCTTGTAACCAGGGTGTGAAACCACAAGTTTTGATATGTTAGCAGGAATCCTGGGCTTTGTTTCTGAGACCCCAGGTTGGATGCATGCGAAGTATCACCCTATGCATCCTGCCCAAATTTTGCGTAGGTTCACTGTGCCAGCTGCACGCTTGCTCCTGCTTCTGCCCTATCACTGTGAGCGTCCAGGTTTGGCTTCTTCCTTCCAGCTCTTGGTAATTAAGCAGCACATAACCTTTGTGTTTTCCTACCATTTTCCAAAATGTTTTAAGGTTGTTTTAGATCAAATATTGAAAAAACTAAGTGAAAAGTCAGGGATGAAATTACATTTGGAAAAAGGAGAGGTGGAGAAAATCATAATTTTGCCCATGTGGATTAAAGGGCAGTAACTTTGGTTTTCTTAGTTTCTGCTGTGACTTCAAGCACTGCAACAACGTGCTGCGCTAGAACGTCATATAAAATGTGGGGCTTGTTCATCAGCACAATGCCTAATTATTAACAGACTTGGGTTGTGCAGTGCTCAGCACTTCCGAACGCTGTTTTGGCCAAGCCTTATCAGGTGGTTCTTCTCAAACAGCAAAAAATAGGGGTGGTAGCTCCAGGAATGGGATTTATTGGGTGAACTTTTGGGATAGTGGACTCCTGATGATGGAGTAGCCATGAGTCAGCTGCTCACCGTAGGTTCATGCCTGTGACTCTGAAATACAACAAGTGGATGCTTCAGACAGCAAACCCAAATCTTGTGGATGCTTGTAAGCAGGTTGTCTTCTGGACTTCCTGACCAGCTCTCCTGGAGGATGTTTATATTTGCTGCTTAAAACAGTGTGCTGTGTTCCCCAGCATCCAGCAGCACCCAGAGCCTGGTGGTCCCCCACAGCTTTCACTTGTTTTTTTGAGAAATAGGTAAAATCAGGCTGCTGATTTTTCAGGCAGCTCGCTCAGTGGGTCCACATGAGAAACAGGGCTCATTTCAGCAAAGGAGGTGTTTTTTTAAGAAGCTCACCTGAGCTGGCACATCCTCCTCCCCCGTGTATCTAATGGGCTTTTTTGGATGAGCATCCCTCACAGTCAGCCTTAGGTGTTGGCCATTCTTCTGCCCTGAAGGTCCTGGACTGGTTGCTCTGCTGAAGCAGCGTGTGGGATGTTGAACCTCAGAAACACCCTAGGGTGCAGATTCAGCACATTGTGTTTCTGCAGAGCATTACCTGCCTTAACCTGTCTGCCTCCTTTCCCTGAATCAGCTCCTGTGCTGTGGATGTGGGCGGTGATGGAGTAACCCTGGGAGGGATGCAGAAAGCTGGGGGAAGCAGCCTGTGCAAAGGAGACCCTGAGCCCTGGGACCTTGTGCTGGTGGCTGAGCTGCATCTCCTGTGGTCTGGACCACAAGTAACCAGGAGAGCTGACTGCTCAGTGCCAGGAGCAAGCATTGAGGTCATTTAATTTGGGTTGGTTTTCTAATCTGTTGGTTGGAAAGCCTTTAATTAGAGCTAATCCAAATTTGGCTCACAGTGATTTATACATCCAAACACAGACAAATTGAGGAGGTTTCTCCATCCTGGACTGGGCAACCCGCTCCTTTGGGTCAAACCTGTTGATGACAGGTGTGGGTGCTGCATTGCACTGCTCCAGCAACTGTCACTAAAAAGTGGTCTTTCCAAAAAGGACCCCCAACAAACCAAAAATCTAACAAGAATTAAAAATCCCCCCCCCAAAACCCAAACAATTAATAAAAAGAGCTTTTTTGTGCTGGGGAGGGAGTGAGGATAGCTCAGAAGCAATGCCAAAGTCTATGTCCTCCCTACAGCTAATGTGACTAATGGCATGATGCCCTTGGGGCAAACCAAGCCAGTGGTGAGCATCCAATGGGTGCTGATGTGTCCTTGATGAGCCCAGGAGGGATGCAGGGCTAGCTGCACTGACCAGTGTGATGCCTTCAGCCCTTGCCTGGCATCCCTGGGTGCAAAAGGGGGTTCGCCAATCTCTCTGTGGTCCTGTATCCTAAGAAAGCGCTGACACCCCAAACTTGTGTTTTTGGGTGACACAGCTCTCAGATACAGTAAGTTGGTACCCTAAACCCAGACAGCCTCCCTTTGCTATTGAATCCTTGTCTCAAAATCCTTCATCCAGCTTCAGCCTGTGAAACTTGCAGAGGCAAAGCTGCTCTCTCCCCTTGCTCTATCCCCCCCCTGCAGCAGCCTCCCGGGTGTTGAAATCCAAATATTTACAACCCTCCATAGGAATAGGGAAATTAATGGGAGTCTCTGGTGGGTTACGGTACGCAGCAGGAACGTTTTCCTTCGGGTAGGAAAGGGCTCTGCTGAGTGCTCATGGCTGTTTTAGCCGGGGGAGATTATGCTGCTCTCACGTCGTGCTGAGTGAATTTAGGTTAAAACGCGATTAGCCCGCTGAATCGCTCTGCTAGGTTGGGGTTTTTTTTTTGGGGGGGGGAGTGAGTTTCCAGCTGATCCAGAAAATATAGCGAGCATGGCGGCTGTGAGAAAGGGTGGGGTGTTGGTTTTTTTTTGGGGTGTATTTTAACTCGCGAGGCTTCGTTAAATCTGGGCCTGGCCACAAATGCTTCTCCAGGT
The DNA here is from genome assembly GCA_013400835.1 of Zapornia atra. Classification (NCBI taxonomy): domain Eukaryota; kingdom Metazoa; phylum Chordata; class Aves; order Gruiformes; family Rallidae; genus Zapornia; species Zapornia atra. The sequence continues at coordinate 326,474 of VZTU01010385.1, forward strand.
TGAGGTTTGCAAAACTTCTTCCCCGTGCAGGCGGGCTTGCAGGGCAAGCAGTGAGCACAGGCACACCCCAAATCTGGGGTGCTGACAACAACAAAAATAAGGGATAGAGGTCAGGGGCCAGGGGGTGAGGGAGAGAGGGTTTTCATTGCTATCCCAGCAGCCTCAGTTCTCTGTTCTAGGGTTAAAACCGGAAAAATTCAATGCAGCATGGGCACTGGGAATTTTTTTTGAGGGGGGGTGGGGGAGGGATTAAGAACATTGTGCATATAGCAAGGGGTGTCTGTACTTGTCCAGGCTGGCCTGGCATGTTCCTGGCGTGGCTGGCCATGTTTGCTACCCTATGTGTCCTACCTTTAAGCTCTTACCTCTTTGTTTATGGCTCTGCCACACTCGGGGAATGGATGGAGGGGAAGCAAACAGCCTTGCTCAGCATGGCCTCAGCAAAAAAGAAATGAGTAAGGGAGATGCTGAAGGTGGAGAGGGGGAGGCTGCAGCCCTGAGCCCAGCGAGTTTTGGGTCTGTGGCTAATTGTGTGCTGGGGATAAACCAGTGAATCAGCAGATATGTCAGGGCTGGGTCTGCTGTGAGGTTAAGCTGTATGGGTTTTGGGGGTGGTGTTGGAAGAGAAGAGGATGTGAAAGCGGCCCACTGACCAGGCACGTGGCTGCGGCAGAGCCCTTGGCTCCTTTTCTTCCTCTTTTCTTCAGGTCAAAACCCTGGGGGAGGCAGGGGCAAGAGCCTGGAGAAGTGTTCCTGAAATCCAGCCCTGACTGCTCCTGCCCATCCTCTTCATTTCCTCCTTTGGCAAAGCAGAACTGGGCTGGACCCACTAATTAGTTGTGCTCCATCCACAGCAGAGCGGGGGTGAAGCTGTTGGATGGATTTTCTACCCGGGGAGGGGTGTGCCGTGTGAGGGCTAGGCAGGAAAACCCAAAACTGCATGTAATTTTACCTTTTGGGCTTTGTGTGAGGCTTTGTTTGAGGTGTAAAGCTGTAGGGTGAAGTGGCCAGACCCCCGGGGAAGGGGCAAGGCCGGTTGGGTTTTGCTGGGGTGGGCATTGCAGGTTTGCTTTAAACCATGAGCTGGTTTCTGTGGACCAGGGTTGGGTTTGAAACAGGCTGGAGAAGGTGCACTAAACAAAAACTTGGTAACTACTACAGTAATATAAACGAAAATGCAAACTTTCTAGTAGACGTGGTTATAATTTAGGTTTTCCTCCAGTGGTAGCCCCATGTCCTTGGGTCTGTATTTGCAGTATATTGGGCTCAGGAGAGTGAGGTGAAGCTAGAAGGTTGTGCGGTGAGAGCAAGCTGAGCTTGGTACTGGCTTGTAGCAGTAGGTGGGTTTGGAAGCTCTTTATCATGGCTTCATCAGCTTTTCATTGTGGTTTGAGTTGGAAAAGTGGCTGGACATATCCATAGAAATAAGTCATTGGGAGCGCTCGGAGACACTGTCTCCTGCTTGGCCCACAAAGGGATGGGGCTGGTGGGATGGTTGCGTTTTGGTCTGAGTCAAAACCCTCTTCAGACTTGGTATTGCCCATCCTGAGTCATGGTGAGGCTTGAGTAGCTCTTCTCCAGGTCTGCTGTGTCTAGAGGGACTCCACCTCCACCTCAGAGGTGGTGTTGAGAACTTTTCTGAAACCTGGCTGGTGAGGTGAAGGACATAGAGAGGACATTTGGGTTTTCCCACCCCAGGCTGTTGAGCACCTTCATGCCCTTGCCATCCTGGTGAAGGGATTGCCTCCTGCAGGCTCTGCAGCACCTGCTAAATCTCTGCCTCCTCAGTGAGACCTCATGGCCCAGCCAATGGTGGTGTGCCTTCCAAGGTCTGGTCTATCCTGAAGATGGACCCCCAAACACCCTGTGAGCAGCAAAGCTGCTCACTCAGGCAGATCCTCCCTATGTCTGTGTGGACTGCAGCAAGAGCATCCTCTGCTACCACCACCTTCCATTTGCAGCATCATCTGTGCAGGACTGCCACCCAGCCCACCCCACTTCCTCTCCTAGGGCTTCTCCTCCCACATACCCTACAGAGAGGCATAACAGACCTAGGAATAGGGCTGGTGTCAGCCGGGTGTCATCTTTTGGCAGGGAATCCGGGAAGCGGCCACCTCAGTGCTAAATTTATCCCCCCCAACCCTGCATCCCAGGATGGCGTGCAGCCACCCTCTGCAGAGGTTGCTTCTCTGACTCCAGCACCCTCCTAAATTTTCCTGTGTTTTTATTTTTGTTTTAAAAGCCAGCAGTCCTTGGGAGTCGTGTTTGTGTCGGGGCAGGAAAACGTGACCCTAGCACAGCAGCACAGCGCCAGGCTGATGCAGCAGCAAACCTGCAAGCTTGTCTTACTGTCTGGTTGCTGCAGCAGGAATTTCAGGGAAGCATTGCCCGAGGGAAGGTTGGGTTGGTTTTTTTTGGTTGGCTTTTTTAACGCCCACGGCTTCTCCCTCCTAACATTAGCACAGCAGCTGCAGTTTCTGTTTGTCCAAGCTGAGCTTTTTATTGCGGTACAGTAAAATGAAAGGCAGAGAATGGGACCAGCCAGCTCAAAGAGAGCTGTTGAGAGCGGCTGTGAGAAGAACATAAAGCCAAGCCTGTGTTGTCTTCTGCACCCAACCCCTTCTGTACCCGTTTATCCCTTCCAGGAATGACCTTCAGGCACCCTGAGCTCCCTTAGAGCATCCTTCTGCCTCCAAGAAGATGGCAGTGCTTGAGCTGCATCCCAAACAGCTGCGAGTACACAGGAGCTTTTAGGATTTGGGATTTTTTCCCTCTTTTTGCATTGCAAAACTCTTGCTGCAGTGCTAAAATAAAAACCCCAACCCAATAAAATAATAAATTGGCAGAGTGCCCCAGTATGAGTGACCCACGCTCGGTCGTGGGAGGATGCTGCAGTGCCTTTGGTTTTCCACACTGGACCGCGCGTTTGACCTTCTCCTGTGTGTCTGTCTGTCTGTCTGCAGGTGCAAATGCAGCCTCAGTGGCAAGCACAGGACCCCAGCAACGATGATGGAAAGGTGAGAAACGTGGTGGCTCTGGAAAGGCAGAAGAGCTTTGCAGAGTTTTGGGGGTTTTCCAGTCAGAGCTTGGTTTCGCCCGAGCACTGCGGTCTGTTAAAACAGGAATGGCCAAGGTGGTTTCAAGCAAATGAGTCACGGGCTATGAATAGGGTTGTTTTTTACACCTATTCCACAGGCTTCACCTCACAGCAACCTTTAGCTTTCCCCAGCCTTTCAAAGCCCTCCTTCCCACTCGCTTTCCTCCTGTGGTTTAAATATTAACACGCATCTGAGCATCCTGTTTGCTTTGCCTCATGAGCTCCCAGCCATTCGGCTGTTTGGAAAGCTTTGGGCTCCTGGGATGCCTACAGTCAAATAACCTCGGGTGATTTTCTTTCCCCCCTCCTCTTTCCTAGCATGCTTTAGCAGCTGTTTAATTAAACTCCAAATGACTTGCACGCTTCTGGGAAGGGTTTTTCCTCTCTGCTGGGAAGGCAGAGCCAGGGCAGCCGGCTGCTCCTTGCCCTCCTTGTAATTGCTTCTTGGCCGTCGGGGCCCCTTTTTGGAAATCAGGAGGTGGGTTTGTGGCTGGATATTAAATAGATGAGTTGCATGGGGATAAACTAACCCCATAAGCCCGTTTATGTTGGTTTTGGGTTTTTTTTTAAAGGGGAAATGGGAGCGTGTTGGATTTGGAAAGCGGCCAGCTGCTGTTCTGGTCCTTCCCTTGCTGCTCCCCAGTAGGCAATTGGCTGATTCTTGTCGATGAGTTGTATTGGAAAGGGAGTTTCAGAAGAGAAGGCAGATTCTTTTAATTAAAAATTAAAGCTGACTTATTTTTAACATGCCCATTGCGTAATGTGCTGAGCTAGAACAACTCCTCCCCTGTTATATTTTTCAATGGGAGAGAAAAAAAAACCCTCAACAACCGACCAAAAAACCAAAACAAAACCCACTTTTATTCTACCAGGAACAGGCTTCAATGTTAATTTAATGTGAACTAATGGGCTTCTCAGCAGACATGTGACTTGTGGGTGGTGAATTCCTCGACAGGGATGAGGAATGCACAGGCACATCCACGCCAGTGTGGTAGTGGCTCAGTAGCTCCCTTTCCCACAGCCTTTAATCCAAATTTTGCTTTTATTTAATCCCCAGGTTAGTAGGCAAAAGCATGTTAGCAGAACAGCCTGGTCCTTCCCTCTGTGGGAGGAGAAAACAGGGTTGTGAAATACTGTGCGTAAGGTTGGTCAGCGCGGACAGGGGTGCGCAGTCCTGCTCTGCGGCAGGTCAAGCGGGGAGGCAGGGTTTGGGAAGAAGTTGGGTATTAGTTGGTCCTTAAAGCAACCTGCTGGGGGCAGGGGAGGCACATGTGACATGACAGGGGGCATACACACAACGCTCTTGGTGACCCGCAGATGTGCCCAAGCAGCTGACCAAGGATGTGGGGGCGCTGACCCCTGTTTCTCGTCTTTGTGGGGAATGGAAACCAGAAAATACCTGAAAGGTGCCTGTAAGAAAGCTGGGGAAGGGCTGTTCATGAGGGCATGGAGTAGTAGGACAAGGGGTGATGGTTTTAAACTAGAAAAGGGCAGATTTAGGTTGGCTATTAGGAAAAAAATCTTCAATATGAGGGTGGTAGATCAGTGGTACAGGTTGCCCAGAGAGGTGGTGGAGGTCCTATCTTTGGAGATATTCAAGGTCAGGCTTGATGGGGCTCTGAGTGACCTGATCTAGTGAAGATGTCCCTGCTTACTGCAGCGGGTTGGACTTGGATGACCTCTAAAGGTCCCTTCCAACCTTACACATTCTATGAAAAGCTCTGCTTGAGGTTTGCTCACTGAGAGAGACAGAGTGGGGTAGATAGTGTTGGCAGGAGATGCACAAAGGAAGATGAAGAGCATAGTCAAGTTATGAAGTGGGTTCACACCAGCAACCAAATGGTGCTACTTGCCAGCATGATGTGTCCCACCAGTGCTTGCTGCTCCTTGGGACTGATGAACCAAACATGTGCCCTTGGTTCACAGCAAGGCAGCAAAAAGCTGGAGCGCTGGGGTGATGCTAAGGTTGATGCCAGCCCCTGCTTGTCCTTCCTGGCCCCAGAGTCAGGTGGGATGGATTTCTCTACCATGCATTAAAGGGGTGCTCTGGGTCATGGGGTCTCCTGGGAGAGGGAGGCCACCCAAACACATGGACTGCTCACCAGTGGGTTGTGCTGAAAGCCACCGTGAATCCCTGTCAGGATTAACTTTCTCTCTCTTTCCCCATCCGAAGCTGGAAGTTGACAGACTGGCGCTGCCGGTGAGCCCCAGCCCTCTCAGCCCTGTGCCCAGCCCCAACCCCAAGCCCCCTGAGGCAGCTGTCCTCACTGTGGAGCCCTCTCCTTCAGAGAAGAAATGCTTCTTCGTGGATGAAGCGGAGCCCCTCCTGCGGTGCGACTCGGCCTCCAGCGGCTCCTCCGCGCTCAGCCGGACAGGCTCTTTTATTACCAAAGGTACTAAAACCAGCCTGGGGAAGGGAAAGCAGGAGGACTTGAAGGGATGCCACAGCCTGTGGTCAGCACACATGGCAGAGCTGCCTGACATGATGAGATTAAAGTAAATAACTGGGTAAACTGGCTCTCCAGTGTATGCCTATCACATCCTCATTCCATACCAGAACATCCTGTTTGCAAAGCCAGTGCAGATACGAGAGGGGTAAACACCTTTAGAGGTTTGTAACTCTTTGAAGCGCTGCTGGAAGAGTTGTAGCATCCCTGGATGTTTGAGGGGGGCTTTTCTTCTGACTTCTGGCTGTTGCATTGGCCCATGGGTTATTGTATGAGATGAAACCAGAAAAAAGCTGGGTCAAGATTGATTTTAATTTTTTTTAATTATTCGCCCCCACCTTCCCTCCCCCCCCAACCTTGGTCCTGCTTGTTGCAACTTGAGGTGTAAATCACCAGTAGTCATACACCACCATGCCCCCCTTTGAGGGGGTTTAATTTACTACATTTAACCCACTGTGTTTAATCATCTGTAACTTCTGATGAAGATGAAACCCTGAGCTCATTCAATCTACTGAATTTATACTTGGGTGGGGAAATGAAGCTGACCACCCAATAAAAATTCAAATGAGCAGAATTTAGCTTTCCTTTTTTGCTCCCCTTCCTCTTAGCTCTTCCTCACTGGCCGTTCAGCATTTATAAATGCTGTATTTGCTCTCACAGGATCCTGGATTAGGTGCTTACCAGCACTGACTCCTCTGTCTTCTCCCCTCCCCTTCGCTCTTCACCCTCCGCCTTTTCCCTTGGTTCTCCTTGTGACATGTCCCTCTCCAGAGGGGATCGAGTGAGGTCTGTCAAGGAGGACAAGACCTTGGTGGTGGAGGTTTCTTGAGGGGTTTCTTGACCACCCTCTCCTCTCTTCCTACAGAAAAGAAGGACACCGTCCTGCGCCAGGTGCGCTTGGACCCTTGTGACCTGCAGCCCATCTTTGATGACATGCTGCACATCCTCAACCCCGAGGAGCTCCATGTGATAGAGGAGATCCCACAGGCTGAAGACAAGCTGGACAGACTATTTGAGATTGCTGGAGTCAAGAGCCAGGAAGCCAGCCAGACCCTCCTGGACTCTGTCTATAGCCACCTCCCTGACTTACTGTAGACACTGGGTCACCACACACTCTCCGAATATCTGCTAGAGCTAGCTTGGCACTTGTTAAGACGACCGACAATATGCAGGCAGGTTTTGTTGTAGAATATATGGCCAGTATTTTTGTTGAGGTGTCCTTGGTTTCTGGAGGGGGGGCAGTTTGCCAGCATTGCACCCCTCCACCTTAACTCTTTATCGCTCAGTCCAAGTCTTTGCACCCTCTGTCCCTTTCCCCAGCATCTCTTCTCCTTGTTCTCATTCCAGTCAGATCAGTTGATGCACTTTAAAAAGGAAAACAATGCAGTTAACAAACTAAAAGACCATAAATCTGGTGTAATTTCACACATCAAACTGGGGATTGTTCTGTAACCCACTTCTTCTGTCAAAGTAGTCTCTCGGAGTGACCGTCTCCCACCACCTCCCTTGGCTTTGGAGCAGTAAGTGGCAAAAAACACGCAAAAAAGCCCCAAAACAAACCCAAACAAACACCCTGATCGTTGCTGGTTACAGTCTCTTAACGCACCTAAGCTTCCCACCCGAGCTGACTCTCTTTTTTTATTTCAAATGTACTATTGTATAGCTCCTATCCATTGCTGAGATTTTACTAGCACGGTTATTTATTGTATGGTTTTCACCTGGACAACGCATCGCCCTCCTTTATAAGCTAAAGCAGAAGAGCTTTAACTGCAAAGGGAAAAAAAGAAACCCAAGGGTCAGTCCCACCAAAACCTTCTTGAGGCGATGATGGAAAAAGGTCCCTTTTGCCTTCAGTCGAATGTAAGGAGTTATCTTGCCTTGCCGCTCGCGGGCCCCGCAGGGGAGAGCCGGTGCTGGATGTGGGGAGGCGAAGGCGGCCGCCGGTGGTCCTGCTCTCCTCGTGGTGTTAAGACTTAAACCAAGCTATGCTTTTACACTCGTGTCTCTCTGTTTGGTTTTTTTCTTTTATACAGACGTGGCTGATAAGTTCTCCAAAGACCTTACCTGGTCTCAATAGTCTCTTCAAATCACACTTCACTTTTTATTAAGGAAACAAAAAAAAAATGGGGNATCATACGAGGGCGGCGCGTGCCCCCCTTGGGAAGGGGTGGGAGTGGGGGAAGAGGGGAATGAATTGAAAAATTGCCTTCCAGTGTACTAATTTATTAATAAATACTAGGTGTTTGTTACTTGACACGGTTCTGTGTTAACCTCCTTAACACCTGCTCCTGCCTGGGGACACCTGAGTGGAGCGGGGAGTGCTCAGGGTGCCCATGGGGAGGTGAAGAGGAAGATTTTGGGGTTTGGGAGGGGTGGTGATGGGGTTGTCTCCTTTAGCTTTGAGGCTATTGTTGCTGCTTTCTGTTACTGCTGCCTTGAGTTGCTGCTGGAGCTCTCTGCAGCCAGGAATTGGGGGGGCGTGGGGTGGGATGCTTCCCTTAGGGCAGGTCCCTGCACTGAGCTGGAGTGGGCGATGTGTTAATCCCCCGTAGCGGTGGGCAGATCAGACCACTGGTGGAACTTCAGGATTGTGTTTTGTGAGCTCTGAAAGGCTTTGCAGGCATTTTGGGGGTGGGGAGGGAGCTGAAGTATTAATTTTCCAGGATGCAGCTGCTGTGCTGAGTCACTCCTGAGCCATGGTCTTGCAGTCACAGTGTTTCTCCTGCCCTGCTACATTACTGATGTCCTTAAAAAAATCTCCGCTCCCAAATAACTCATCCCTTGTTGTTCTGTCTGCAAATGGAAGCCATGATGGGAGAGCTGCTTCTGGTTTATAATACTGTCATTTTGTATTCTTAGCTCCGGAGCGTCCTCTGCTAACTAGGGTCCTGTGTTTTTGTTCTGGCTGGCATTGAAAATTGCCCTTACAGACTATACTTAGGTGCAGGATTAAGACTTTTCACTGCATGGACAGATGGAGTACAGAACAAAGCTGGAAGTGCCTTTCTTGGGAGCGCTGGGGTGGGGTTTCCCTTGCTGGCAACAAAGTGTTGAGTGGCTGCAACATGTCTTCAAAGTATCAAGGGAAAAAAAACCCAACAGCAGGATGCTAAAAGTGGTGTTTTGAGGCAGAACCCAGTGCCACCCTGTTGGCATGAGGGGATTTTTATCTCTGTGTGGTGGTTGCTGTTGGTACACCTGGGCAAGAATTGGCAAGGGGATGAGAGGCGTCATGCGATTGTGGGCTGGATCAATAGCTGAAGGCAAGCACAAGCTGCTTTAAATTATACTTGGTAGGTTCTTGGAGTGAGTCCACTTGGGAAACTGGGAAATTTGCCTTTTCCTTAAGGTCCAGGTGCTCCCTGCTAAACCTGTGGGTTGTAAATGCTGGGACCATAAAGTCTTAGGAAGAGGATTTAGCAGCTGGGTGAAGAAACAACCATGAAGCAGGCATGTGGTATGAGGAAGCTGTTAAAGCACATACAGGTGGGTCCTTGGGGTGTTTGGGCATGTTTAACTTCTGTTGGTGATAGGCTGTGGAACAGACCAAGACTTGGGCAATCCCAGCTCCATCTGTGCTGTGCCTACTTCAAGCATCACTCCCTGCTTTGTTGCACTTGGATGCTGTTCTTGTGCCCCACTCCGTTGTTTCCTGTTCCTTAGCCGAGACCTGTAAGCAGCCCCACCTCAATGTGTGTGTATGTGTGTGCAATACATTTAATTTATATTCTAATAGATGCAAATGTATTAATTTATATTGTACAACACAATTTATTATGATATATATTTATTGTGTATCTATATTATAATTACTAGGTACATACATGTGTAGAATATATCACAGAATCACGGAACAGTCGGGGTTAGAAGGGAACTCGAAATATCATCTAGCCCAACCCCCCTGCCAGAGCAGGATCACCCAGACTAAATCACACAGGAACACATCCAGGTGGGTTTGAATGTCTCCAGAGAAGGAGACTCCACAACCTCTCTGGGCAGCTTGTTCTGCCCTCTTTCAGTTTAAAACTGTTGTCCATTGTCCTGTTGCTACAAACGCTGGTAAAAAGTCTCCTCTCCAGCTTTTCTGTAGCCCCTTCAGGTACTGGAAGGTGCTGTAAGGTCTCCCCAGAGCCTTCTCTTCTCCAGGCTGAACAAGCCCAGCTCACTCCATCTGTATCCATAGCAGATGTGCTCCAGCCCTTGGATCATCTTTGTGGCCTCCTTTGGACTCACTCCAACAGCTCCATGTCTTTCCTTTACTGGGGACCCCAGAGCTGGATGCAGGACTTAGGGAGGATTCTCACGTGAGCAGAGGGGCAGAATCGCCTTCAACCTGCTGCTCGTGCTGCTTTTGATGCAGCCCAGGGCATGGTTGGCTTTTTGGGCTGCAAGCACACACTGCTGCATAATTTTGAGCTGCTCATTCACCAACACCCCCAAGTCCTTCTCCTCAGGGCCTTTTTTTCAATCCCTTCGTTCCCCAGCCTGTAATTGTGCTTGGGATTGCCCCAACCCCTGTGTAGGACCTTGCACTTGAACTTAATGCGGTTTGCACAGGCCCAGCTCTCAGGCCTGTCCAGGTCCTTCTGGATGCCTTCCCTCCCATGTGTCGACTGCATCATGCAGCGTGGTGTCCTCACCAAACTTGCTGAGGGTGCACTCAATCCCACTATGGAGAGGAACACCACTTGTCACTGACGTCAACTTCAACAGAGCTGATGACCACAACTCTATGAGTGTGACCATCCAACCAATTCCTTACCCACTGAGTGGTCCCTCCATCATATCTGTGTCTAATTTAGAGACATGGATGTCACACAGAACAGTGTCCAATGCTTTGCTCAAGGCCAGGTAGATGCTGTTGGTTGCTCTTCCCTTACCCACCAGTGCTATAGTCCCATTGCAGAAGGCCACCAAATTTGTCAGGTGGGATTTGCCATTAGTGAAGCCACGCTGGCTATCACCAGTCACTTCTGTATGTTCCATGTGCCTGAGCACAGTTTCCAGGAGGCTCTGCTCCATGATCTGGCCAGGCACAGAAGTGAGACTGGCTGGTCTGTAGTTCCATGGTTCTTCCTTTTCTCCCCTTTAAAAACCAGGGGTTATATTTCACAGAGTCATGTTAGGAGTTGGAAGGGACCTTGAAAGATCATCTAGTCCAAGCCCCCTGCCAGAGCAGGATCACCTAGACATTTCCCCTTTTCCAGTCAGTGGGAAACACCATGATTTCTCAAATATGATCAAGAATGGCTCAGCCACTTAGTCTCAGACTTGACTATCTCCTACAGTGGGCAGTTCTTCATTCTCTCAGTCCCTGCCCTTCTGTGAACTGGGCAGTGTGGCTAGGGCCCTTGCTGGTGAGGAAAGAGGCAAAAAATTCATTGAGTACCTCCGCCTTCTCTGTATCCTGGGTAACCAGGTCTGTTTCCTCCTGGACAGGGCCCACATTTTTCCTCATCTTCATTTTATCACTGACATACCTACAGAAACTTTCCTTGTTTCCCTTGATGTCCCTGGTCACAGTTAATTCTATCAGGGCTTTAGCTTTCCTACCCTGATGCTTGGTTGGACAGTTTCTCTGTATTCCTCCCTGGCTACCTGTCCTTGCTTCTGCCTTCTGTAGGCTTTCTTTTTATGTTTGAGTTTGTCCAGGAGCATCTTGTTCATCTATGCAGGCCTACTGGCATTTTTTTTTTTTGGTCTGACTTCCCCTTTGTTGAGCTTGAATACTAACCAGCTGTCTTTGCCCCTCTTCTCTCCAGGGCTTTGTCCCTTGGTACTCCACCAAGCAAGTCCCTGCAGAGGCCAGTCTGTTCTCCAGAGGTCCAGGGTAGCGAGCTTGCTGTGTGCCCTCCTCACTGCCCTGAAGATCTTGAACTCCACCATTTCATGGTCACCACAGCCAGGGCTGCCCCTGAGCTTTACGTTCCCTTGTTGGTGAGGACAAGGTCCACCTTGGTACCTCTCCTCCTTGGCTCCTCTATCACTTGGCAAAGGAAGTTGTCATCAATGCCTTCCAGAAATACATGCATAAAACCACTTTTTGTTTTTTAATTTTATGCAAAATATTCCTTTAAAAAAGTGCTCTCAGGTCTGCATCATAGAGGAGAGGTGCAGGTTTGAAGTATGCAGCTTGGCTTTGCTCACGCAGTCATATTTGGTCCTTGTGTGCTGTCCTTTGCCTAGGAACAAACAGGAGGAGGGGAATTGGAGTGCCAGAGTGGCAGTCCTGGGTGGTGGAGCTTGTTAAACCTGAGGGGATGGAAAGCATGATGAGAGCATAACTGTGCTCTCCTGTCTGCTGTGGGCACCTTGCACCAAGACAGAGACCAAAATTTCCCACCTAGGCCACACAAAACAGCTGCTGCCGCCTTGCATGCTGCAGGCTTGGACATGAGGTATGAAAACTGCATCTTCTCCCAAGGTCACAGTGTCTGCTGGGACAAAACCCTCTGGAGATCCCTCCAGGATGGTCTGGCATCCTCAGGACTACGTGGCTCTGCTGTGCCAGGGTCTTTTAACGCCTCCAGTGCAAACAAGGTTTGAGATTCATTTATTTAGGGTTTTTTTTTTACTTCTCTCTCCTTTTTTCCTCACAAACTGTAGGTGCTCCATGCAGAAGAACAAGGTATCTGGTGTGCTTTCCTCCTACCGCAGCCCAGTTGGAATTTATCCTAATGGGGAATTAATTGTAACCCTCCGGCCTGGCTGCTTGCATTACGTCAGCTAATTGCTGGTGGTGAATTGCAGCACAGCCTCCATGTAGGAGGAAACATCTGTGCAGCCTTTGTGTGAATAGCCTGCAGGGAGGTCTGTGGTGATGCTGCACCAGGACACCCCATGGGCTTGGTGTGGGATGCAGGGTTATTGGGGAGAGGGTGGTGGTGTGTGCCTGTGCCCGTGGGGCTGAGCTCTGCAGTGGGTGGGGTGTGTGGTGTGCTCATCATCACAGGGATGGCTTACACAGAAATCCTCCTCTGGCATTGCTTGGCTGTGAGCTTGAAGTCATGAAGGCTTTGCTGCTGAGTTTTCTTCTCTTGGACTTTGCTCCTTTTGCGACAGGGAGGTTTCCAGGGCAATGGAGAGGAAAGGGGAAGCTGGAGGACATACATTGATGTACACGTGGAGGACATGCCTCGCGGTGGCACCCCCTGACGTGTTGATCAAACCAGCCTTTAGGACAGGGCTCCTTTAGGACCCCATGCAAACATTTATGAGGTTTACAGTTTCCTTCCTACTGCTGTAATTCAATTTCCCCTTCCAGCTGTCCTCCCTTTCTTGAGCATTTTCTTAACTGGTTGCCCAGGTTGCCCAGGGAGGGGGTTGAGTCACCATCCCTGGATGTGTTTAAAGAAAGGGTAGTTAGGGATATGGTTTAGCATAGGACAGGAACAGTTGGACTCAATGATCTTAAAGGTCTTTTCCAACCTTGTGATTCTATGAACAAATATAACCCAGAAAAAGGGACTTGCCCCCCCAGATTTAACTAGAAGCACCTGAATAATGCTGGATCAGCTCTTGATGAAGATGCTGGCCAGCAGCTCCAGAAGGGTCTTTGTGAGGTTTCCTCAACACGTACCTTTCTGCAGATTTATGTGCCATTACACCTGGGCAAGGTTCTTGTCTCTGTTCTTCAGGTGCCTAAAATGCTCTTGGAGTATCTGACTCTAAAGGCACTTAAGTGATGTTAGTCTCTCTCCTCAGACTTGCTTTGCCTGCTTGATTAGCCCATAATAGACCTCTAATTCAAAATCTTTTTTTTTATTATTAACTGTTCTTAATTTTAAAAAAATATATTCCTGGTGCTAAAGAAGGGAAAAATAAGAAAATAAATAAAGGAAAGTAAGAAGAGAGACATGTTTAGGGCATGACTGAAGCCTTGTTAACTCCCATGTAAACTCACAGTGGGTGATTTACAGATGCAAATGCACAAATTGCAGTGCTTTCCCTTTGGGTTTTTCTTCCCCAGATGTGTGTGAGTCCCTAACCACGCGTGGTCCCTACCCAGGGGACCTCACCCTGGGAATGGCTGTGAAAGGTGGGGAGGTGAAGAAGAGCCCTAGGAAGGAGCTCCTTGGTCTGAGGCAGCAAGTCTTGGTGGGGAGCTGAGACAGGCAGGGCTCCTGCCCAAATTTTTGTGTAAAAGCGAGCAGCTAGACCACAGGGAAGGGTGGGGGAGATATATATTTAGGTCTTCCTAAACCAAATAACTCCTAAGACTCAATAATATCCAGGCCAGGCGTCCTCTTTTTTCCCCTCTGGCAATCTTCCATCCTTGCAGGTCCATGGATCCAGCACCAAGAGGGGAAAATGCCTCTTTTATTGTTGGAAACAACATCATTCCTCAGCTCGCCTCATGCCAAACCTCAGAACATCTTGTGTCCAAGCTGAAAGGCTTCTGTTTCCCTGTAAACGTCTGTCATGTTGTCTTGTTTTCTTCCCTTCCTCTGCAGGAGCAGGTTTGGAGGGAGTTGAGGCTGTCCATCAGGAGTTTGGGGTCTTCATTAAACTGATTGGAGGCTCTAAGTTCCCAAGCACAGTGCTGGAGCTCTCTCTGGCTACAGACTGCTTCCAACAGCAGCCTGGATGTGGCCATGCCATCTAGGATGACAGGAAGGATCAAATGGTGTGGACATGGCTGAACTATGCCAGCTGGCCTCATTTGGACCCCATGGAGTACTTTTCTGCCACCTCACACAGGCTGCTAGCTGCAGAGCTGTGAAGATGTTCTGTATGTGTATGCTGAAGGTTTGCCCTACCTCCCTCTCCCAGCTGGAGGCTCCTCTGGCACCAGTTCTCATCCCCATCACACCTCTGGCTGAGCAAGTTGAGCTCACTAAAACTGTAGGTTGCTGCCATGCTTCTGTGCTGGGGCGGTTGGGAGCAGAGCGCCTGAGGGGGTGGATGGGGGAACCTGCCCGTTTTGGCAGCCATGGGTGTTTCTGACAGTTCAGCAGTCTCACTGTGCCCCAAGACCTTGAGCTCTGCAGGGCTCGGTGGAGCCAGGCCAGCACCCCCTCAATACCTCTTTGTTCCTGCTACCCCATTTCTGCTCCAAGCCCTGCGGCAACCAGCCTCACCAGCCTGTCCCTGTCCCACTGTGGCTGAGATTAAATTTGGTTTAATTCAGTTTGAAGGGAGCAAGTTACCCTGCAAGCAAGCTAGGCTCAAAATAAAATATCTGGGCATGGGAGCTTTTGCCAGGACCTGTCAGGCTCAGCAGGAAAGCGGGGCTGTGGGCACTGATCTGCCCAACTTTGTTTCTGGCAGCTCAGATCTTTCCAGCCTAACACTTTCTGAGGGTTAGATTGATCTTTCAGGGCTCTCTGATGGGCTTTTTTTTCATGGTAACTGCTTCTCTCTTCCTGATAACATGGATTTATGGTAAGACTAGCCAGCTGTCTTAGAGCTCTCCCAGTGAGCAGAGCTCTGGGTTCCTTAACTCCACTGGAAGTTGTTGCTTTACAGGTGGGGAAACTGAAGCATGGAAGTGAAACTCCCTGTCAACAAATCAATCAGAGAAAAAAAAATCAGGGTGTAACTCAGAGAAAAGCCTTTACCCCATCAGACCCCCCCCAGCCTCCCTCAAGTAACACTTGGGTAGGACCTGGGGTTTGAATTGCTGAGCCTTGAAGAGAGAGATGAAGGCAGTGTTCCCAAAACGTGCTTTCCATAAAGTAATTTGCCCATTAACTGGTTTTTTGAGCAGGAAATAAATCCATGGCCATGCTGACGCCCTGGTTAGACCGTCTGCCGCCTTCTTGCCCCATCTTGCCAAGTGCAGCTGGGAGGAATGTCTGGCTCTGGAGCTAAGCCAACAGTCCTGCATCCTCTGCCCGTTTTCCCCAGAGAAAACCACTTGTTCCTGCCTTTTGTCCTTGCCTGTCCCATCTCCTTGCCCTATGCAAGGGCATGGGGTGATGCCCATACAGCTGTTGACAGAAAAAAGACCAGAGACTGGTGAGCAGAGGGCTTGGCTTTGCAAGCAAAGCAATTCAATGTGGCCAGGGGATTCAGTTTTTAACTCCTTTTGTGTTTTTTCTCCTTTTCTTCCTTTCCCAAGGACGTTCCCCCCTGCATTTGCCCATTCATTCTGCAGCAGGAAGATAGAGAATTCCAGTCCCTGCTCCTCTGGCAGTGGGAAGCTGATGGGCTGGTGCTCTGCCAGCCTCCAAGAGAGGGGCCACCTTCAAACTCTACTGCAGTGAGGGAGCACCCACATGCCACCCCCACCCAGATGGGCCCTGCAAGCTGGTTGGCAGCCTGCAAGTTGGCCTGGGACAAAGTCAGGCTGGGGACCACCTGAAAAATACAAAAATTTGGACAGTAAAGATGAATTAACCAGTCTTTTCTGAAATGACATTTAATCCTGAAAACCGCTTTTTTTTTCCTCATCTCTACTTTCTTCTGCTCTAATATCTGGGAAGTTTCCTCTAATTAAATGTATCTATGGACAGATAATCCTGTTTCATTCTTGTGTCATTAAATTCAGCTAAATTCAATATTTTTCCTGCTTGATCTTAATCCTTTCTTGTCTACCCCTTGGCACATTCCTGGAGGTATTGGAAGACCCTGATCCTGTTCCCTCTTCTCTTTCTTCTGATCTCAAGAAGTCAGGTTTTCTCTGGGTCTTGACTCACATCCATGTAAAGTCCCTCCAACTTTCTTTCCTCCTTTTGCCCATCTTGGAGGAATTAGCATCAATTCAAGCAAGCAAATTCTTGCTGAGTACCTTCCCACTTCAGGACTGCACCTGGATTCACCTCAAGCTCCATGCATGCCATGGTGGGTCTTAAACCTTGCAGCTCTTTGGTATTTGACGAGCTCAACTCCTGGCTGTTTCCCTCTCCCATCCCACTGTGGACATCCAAGGAAGGACCCTTGCTGCTGGGGAACCCTGGTTGCTTTAATTCTTTGCAGATTTGTTGTATATTCCTAATATCCTTGAGATGGTGATAAACACAATAGCACCAGGGCCAGCAGGTTTGGTGTGACCCCATCTGAAACATCAACTCTCACCTGTACTGGCTCCATCCTAATTCCCCCAGGGATGAGGTGATGGCTCTGTCCTCCTCCCCAAGCAGAGCACAGAAGACCTTTGGCAGGGTGTGGTCTTTCCTGGGCCAAAAACCATGCCAGAGATGGTCCTTGTGCTGGTGATACTTGCAGCCAGGCTCTGTCAATGCCCACTTGTGAGGTTTGCCCTTTTGAAACCACAAGCCTTTATTACAGCCCCACGTTTGCTTACACTTTCACTTCACTGGCATCATCCTCCTTGTCTGGGCTAATTCAGCCTTCCTCTCCTCTAACTTCCAGTGGCTGTGAGAAATAATTTATGTAACAGGCTGAGTCAGGATTTGTTGCCTGGCATAAAGCACACAGGCTCCTGCAAAATCTGCCTTGGTCCTGCCATTAGCCTAGAAATAGGGGCACTAATAACATAACCACCTAACAATCCTGGCCCTTCTGCCTCCTGCGGTGTCATAAATGGGGGGTGACACTCACTTGGTAACTGCAGCTGCTTGGTGTGCCATGAGCATGCAGGGTGAAGTGCCAAAGAGGTGAATCTGTAAGGTTTTCTGCATGTGGCAGGGAAATAAAAGCTGGTCTGGCAGGGATGGAATCCTCTCAGGTCACTGGCAGATAGAAACTTTGAACTCACGAGAACGGGCACGTGCTATGGAAGAAGCTCAATGTGCCCCTTGTATACCTCAGCAGTTATCACTGAGGAAAAAAAAGAGCTGTTTTTATGGGAAAAATAAAAGTAACCTGGGTTTTGGGCTGGTTTCCCTGATCCACCCCCAAGGTGATGCATTCCTGTACGTCATCCCTGTGGATGAATAACTCCAACAGCGCCTTGCTGCCATGGAGGGCCATGCGGGTCACGGTCTCAGCCTGACCTCCCAACCCACAGGTGCTCTGGCCCATTTGAGGCCCCTCTGGGGGAGCCAAACTAGGAACCACCAGCTTTTAAATGAATGCACCTGTATCTGTGGAAGAGGAAGTGAGATAGAAGCTGGCTTGTATCCAAAAATTGCATTCAGCTTCATTGATTTTGGGATGCTTGTCCCAGCATATAATAGCTGAGGGGAACTCAACCCTCTGTCTTGGTTTTGGATGTTTTCAGGGGGTAAAAACCTCTCCCCTGAGAGCAGCAAACCCCTCCATTGGAGTCTACCCCTCTAATGCCACCTTGGCATTCGGTGCTGTACTGGGGCTGGGTCCCCAGGCCAGGTCCTGGGTCCCCAGGCCAGGTCCCAGCTCCCTTCCCAAATGCCACCCACTGCGGTCTCCAAACAAAGCCCACTAATCAGACTGGTGAGTCACTGTAAAAATCCACTGCTGCCATTACAGGCTGGGGAAACCCATGACCAGCAGGGATGGATGGACCAGGGGACACGGCACGATGGACCCAAGTCACCCAAAATAACCCCTCATTTCTCTGGACTGCCATCAGCTCCTGGAAAACAAGCTGAGTGATCACTGCTGCAGCATCAGCGCGCGCTGACACAGCGCTGCTAATTATAGAGCCCAGGCTCAAGCAAGCCCAGCACAATTAGTGTTTCTTAGATGAGGCTGTAAGAGGCATGAGGGCTGCTCGCTGGCCCAAACCTCCCCCAGGCTGAAGGTGACAGCACGATGCCCACCGAGAGCTGCCCTTGGCACGGTGGCAGTCCCATGGCAGGTGGCACGGATTCAGACTGCTGCTCCAAGGGCTCACAGTCCCGTCTTTCATATCGGAGAGGTAAATTGCACGTGGTTTTTGGAGGAAGGCCAGATGTTTCTCCTAGGAGCTCCAGAGAGAGGGAGGGAAATGGCTAGAGTGTGACATTAAGGCTCGCAGCACCTGTCCTCTGCAGCATTCATTCACATCGTTCCCCAAGAATCATAGAATCATAGAATGGTCTGGGTTGGAAGGGACCCCAAGGATCATAGAGCTCCAACCCCACTGCCACGGGCAGGGCCATCAACCTCCAGGCCTGGATCTACACAAGGTTGCCCAGGGCCCCATCCAACCTGGCCTTGAACACTTCCAAGGACGGGGCATCCACCACTTCTCTGGGCAGCCTGTTCCAGTACCTCACCACTCTTTCTGTAAAAAACTTCCCCCTAATATCTAAACTAAACCTCCCTTCCTTTAGTTTTAATCCATTCCCCCTTGTCCTGCCATTATCTGCTCTTTTAAAAAGTTGAATCCCCTCCTGCTTATAAGCTCCCTTCAGGTACTGGAAGGCTGCAATGAGGTCCCCCCACAGCCTTCTCTTCTCTAGGCTGAACAAGCCCAGCTCCCTCAGCCTCTCTTTGTAGGGCAGGTGCTCCAGCCCTCTAATCATCCTCGTGGCTCCTCTGAACCCTCTCCAACAGTTCCACATCTTTCTTGTACTGGGGGCCCCAGATCTGGACACAGTACTCCAGATGGGGCCTCATGAGGGTGATGTTAAAAAGCACAAGGTGTAATTTTCAGCCCTGAAATGCTGTCCTCTTACCACTGCCAGTCTTGAAAAGTGCAGCCATTTCTTTCCAGAAGGGACATTTTTCTGAGGATGAAAAGAAACACGAATTTTGATCAGAGTAAGAAGTGATTTCCATATGCATTCTGGTTTTTGGAGCTTTTGGCAAGCTGGCATTACCCTGTTAAAAACCTATTTAATGTAATCCTCACCACAGCACTCCATAGTCACTCCCCTCATCCTCGAGCTCTGGATCACATCGTGTGACCAGCACCACTAAAGCACCTGAAATTCTTCATTAAAGATGAGGGATGGTCCCTGTGCCCCAGATGCCCAACAGTGCTACAGCTGGTGACAGCCTGGTCTCCCATTCCAGGATGGCATTTTAAGACATTAAGTAGCCCCTTTTTAGTAGAGCCTGTGGAGATAGGACAGGGGGTAATGGTTTTAAACTGGAGAAGCGTAGATTCAGACTTGATACAAGGGAGAAATTCTTTATGATGAGGGTGGTGATGCCCTGGCAAAGGGTGCCCAGAGAAGCTGTGACTGCCCCTGGATCCCTGGCAGGGTTCAAGGCCAGGCTGGATGGGGCTTTGGGCACCCTGGGCTAGTAGTGGGTGTCCCTGCTCATGGCAGGGGAATTGGACTAAGTGACCTTTAAAGGCCACTTCCAACCCAAACCATTTAGTGATTCTGTGATTTCTGATCAAAGGGGTGAGAGGGACTTGCAGGACCTCCTCATGTGATGTAGGTGCTTAAGTCCCATGCAAAAGACCTGCACCTGCTCTCAGCTGGGGAGATGGTGCAGGGGTAGTACCATCAAGCCCCATGTGTCTCTCCTGGGACATGTGGTGCTTTGGAGGTCATTTATCTTCATTGCCATAGTGAGCAGGCTCTCCACCAGCCCCCACTTCGTAGACCTGGGTCCCCACGGGGTTTCAGATCAGCTCAATGCCCAGCACATCACTGCATTGCATCCCACATCTGCTCATTTTCCTATTGCTTCCACCCCAGCAGCTCTCAGCAGCGTTGGAGCTGGTTAATCAGTTTGTCTGAAGAAGTTTGATATTTAACTCATTTCCCTGGTCAAGCGGATACAGGGGAGGTGACCCAACAAGGTCGCACCCTAGTTCAGCCATGAAAATCACATCCTGTTCTTGCAGCAGGAAAAAAAAATCCTTGGCCACAAACACATCACATCTTGCTGTGTACTGGAAGTATCCGTTCCTCATCCGGGCTGGTGTCTCCTCCTCTGACCCCTGTGAGGACAGGCTGGAAATTGGCACAGTCCCACCAGCACAGCTCCATACCATAACTGCCTGGGCTGTTAGCAGTTTTAAAGGGTGGCCCACACAGTGCTTGTACCTTAAAAACAACCCACCTCGTGTCTGGGACTGGGCTCCATCTCACCCTGGCAATGGTTTTGGGTGGCCTGCATATGCAACTGCACATCCCCATTGCAAATGGTTTAATGAATCTGAGCACATGAGCACAAACCCAGCAAGCTCTAGTGATTCCATAGAATCATAGAATGGTCTGAGTTGGAAGGGCCCCCAAGGATCATAGAGTTTCAACCCCCCTGCCACAGGCAGGGCCACCAACCTCCAGGCCTGGAGCTACACAAGGTTGCCCAGGGCCCCATCCAACCTGACCTTGAACACACCTCCAGGGATGGGACATCCACCACCTCTCTGGGCAGCCCATTCCAACACCTCCCCCCTCCCTCTGTAAAGAACATCCCCCTAATATCTAATCTAAACCATCCCTCCTTTGGCTTCAATCCATTTCATTATCTACCCTTTTAAAAAGTTGACTCCCCTGTTCCATGTCACTGCCAGATTTTGCATTCAGCTTGGGTGGTGGGAGCCAGGGAGATAAAATACAGCTCATTTTGTTGACATCAGCGAGGTTTAAAATTCAAGACAAATTAATTGCATCTGTATTTTTTGATCAGTGAAGGCAATTTCATGAGGCATTTGTTAAAGATGCCACTTAAGGAGGAATTTCCTCACAGCAGAAGTTAATAACTTTAAAACTGCTACTCAGGTTCCCTGCAAATGGGGCTTTGTGCTGCAAATCTCTTTGAGACTCTCATAATTCAATCCTATTTAGAACAAATTTCTTAGATTTAGAGCAATGAATATTTAAATACTACCAGTTGAAACATTTTCAATTTCGAGATCATTTCAAAGCCAGGAGAGTTTATAGCATTCGGCTATTCTGCAACGCCTTAGCATCTGAACTGATCTGAACTGCAGCTGAATCTTAAGCAGCTTAAACAGCTATAAAGGGTTAGAGAAGTTTAAAGGGTCAGGGTAGTCAAAGCAGAATATCTTGTTTTTCAAGGCTCTGGTTAAAGAAATGTGAGTTTGCAGGCTGTCAAGCCGAGCAGCTGCAGATGAAGGATCTGCCAAGCATCACTAGGAAAACTCTCTGCAGTATTTGGTATGTTCTCTGCTTTCAAACCTTGTCTGCTTTGTTTTTTCTAAGAATGAATAAAATAAAATAAATAAATAAAAGAACCAAAAATGGAATGAGCAGGTTGAACATTCATGCAAAATGCAGAATAGAAGCAAAACATTCAAGAAATCCTGTGAAGGTGAGTTTGCTCTGACAACAGGCTTGTTGCTGCTCCCTGTGTTTGACACTTGATTTTCTTCAGTACAAACCACTTCAGCACACTGTTAACATTCTGCAAAGCGGCAATGAAAGGAAAAACAACACATGAGCTTTGTGGTGCTCGTGTTTAGACCCGTCAATGTCAGATGTATGCAAATTAAAAACTGAAAGGCAGAGCTTTTCAAAACTCTTTTGCAAGCCCAAGCCAATTCTGCACAAGATAGCCAGGATCACAGAATACACCGAGTTGGAAGGGGTCCATAAGGATCATCGAGTCCAAGATGATGTGGAGGCCCCATCCCTGGAGATATTCAAGGTCAGGCTTGATGGGGCTCTGAGTGACCTGATCTAGTGAAGATGTCCCTGCTTACTGCAGGGGGTTAGACTAGATGGCCTCTAAAGGTCCCTTCCAACCTAACACATCCTGTGATTCTCTGATGATTTTAGATGGGAAGGACAAGGGGAGAAGGAGGTCTTTTGTTTTTTTTGGTAGGATATATTTATGCCAGTTCCAGCCACAGAAAAAAGGCTCTGTGTACCATTGTAATTTATTCCTCTCAACTAAAAGCCATGCATGTTCCAGTATAGTTGCTCCATCTGTGCTGTTAATGCTGGACTGTGCAGAGAACAATTCAGGATTTATTGGACACAAGAGGCAGCTGAGGCAGGGGGAAGAGTCCTTAGCTTGGTATAACACAGATGGATGAACGCAGGGGATTTGTTTCCAGGTGTTTCTCCAACTGGCCTGGCATAAGGACAGCATCTGTGCTGGCACAAGCCACCCACGCCTGCGCTACGAAAGCCAAGTGAGAAATGGTGCAGGCAAGGTCAGCCTGCAACAGCTCTGCCCAGGGCTGTCGCTGCTGCTGTTTCTTCCCATCAGGAGAAGGAGTCATAGGAATGGGACAGAAGTGATGTACCAGGTCAGGGACATGTCCCAGCCACCCACCGCCCTGTCCCTGACACTGGCCAGAAGCAGATGCCTGCGACAGGCAAAGTAAGAGGTGAGGACATCGCCTCCACAAACCCTCCTGTCTCTGCCCATCTGTGGCTTGGGGAGTGCCTGTGGCTGCTGAGGTCTCCGCGTGATGGGTGACACTCCATGGGTGTCCCTCCTGTCACCAGCCTTTGCCACCCAAAGCTTGCTCTGGCAAGGAGTTCCACAGATTAACCAAGCCCTGTACCAAACATCAACTTGCTTGGTTTGAGCCTGACAACCTCAGCTGATGCCTTTAACTATTTACCTATTGATTGAAATTTTCTTTTTAATGGATGAAGCAGCGAACAGCCTGTCTCCTGCCAATTTCATAAGCCTCCTCACATTTCCTCTCCAGCCATCTCTTTCCACAGACATGAAGCCATGACCCACTTGCTGCAGGAGCTGTTTGATCTTCCCTTTGCCCCTCTTCTAAACTTCTCCCCTTCCACCCATGACAAGCGGTGATGCCAGATGAGGCAGGATCACACCCCACACCAGGATCATACCCCAACAGCATTACTGCTGCAGAAGAAAGCACCAGCCTTAACTAAATGTCTCCTTCCAGACTGCTCCCACGGATTTCCTCAGGGACAGGATATCCAGCATCACCACGACAGAATGGACACCTACCTGTGTGATCTGTGCTAAGGATCCTGCTCTGGCAGCAGGGTTGGACCTGATGATCTCTTGAGGTCCCTTCCAACCCCTACAATTCTGTGATTCTGTGAATCTAGGCAATCATTCAAGTTGAAAAATAACTCAGGTGCTATGTAATGACATCTGACTGAAACATAGCAGTGAATGATTTAATTACCTCGTTTGTTTCAGTGATGCTGCCAGTATGAACACAGAGGTGCCGGGTCCCTCTCCAGCTGACAGCAGCACCCTCCCACAGCCCAGCAGCAAGCCTGAGGTGAGCCTCTGTCCTCCCATCTCACCATCAATGTACTACCGCACTGAATTGGACTATATAGAGTATACTAATAATACAGCTAGTATGTATACACTGAAATATTCTTCACACTGAGCTCCCCAGAAGCCTCATTTCTCCTTCAGTCACCCTCCTCAGGCCCATTTCCAATCTCCTCACCCCCAAACAGCTCCTATTTCATTCTATCTTGTACCCTCTTAAAACACTTTATTATTTTCCCTGCTGGGAGACAGCAATACCCCCTCTGTCCATGAGTATAATAGTCCCATCAGTTCCTACTTTTCCAGTTCCTTTGGAGACACAAAGGCATAGGACCTGTTTTTCAGAGCAGACACGTGGCACTTCCCAGGAGCAGAGTCTCTTCAATGTGCAGCATTGTATATGTTGTCTTCAAAAGCATCCAGCCTGTGATTTAATAGTTGCTGTCCTGCAGCCTGTTTCTCCATGGGTGAGAGAGCACCAGGATGCTCTGATCTGGCAGTTTTTCCTACCCCTGCAGAAGCTGGCAAGTGGAAGATGCCCTCTCCTAAAGAAATTGCAAGGAAATTGCTTGTAAATGGTATTGAAATGGAGCAGAATGTCAACATCTGGCATGATGAGGACTTCCCTTCCCTGCATCACCCAGGATTTCTGGCGTGCGAGCCAGCTCCCGGGGCAAGGCAGCAGAAAAGCTTCCCACCTGACGTAAGGCACCAGCTGATTTCATCATCCCAAAAGCTTTCCAGGAAGCCCTGAGTCAGGATTTCATGTTCCCCTTCTCTCACCCAGCCCATCATCTTGACCTCCGGAGCAGTCGTCAGGCTTGGGGGTTTGGAGACGTCATCACAAAAACGAGCTGAAAAACACAAGGAGTTGGGAGCGGGAATTCCTTACCACGGGTCTTTCTGCTGCAGTTCTGCAAGCAGACCATCTCCAGCTTGGCTGGAGCTCTTCCCGGCCACTTTTTGAAGGGTTTTCGCCCTCTGGAGGCTAACTTTAGGAACTGAAGAGGGAAAAGGAAAACAAGGCAAATGCATAACCGTATTCGGTTGTCAGAAAGGCGGCGCCATGAGAATAAACCTGCCAAAAGAACCCTGGTGGGTTTCAAAGTGCTTCCCCTGAAACGCTGGTCATGGGCAAGGACAACTCTTGCATGGCACTGAAGGCTCTGTGGGATCCAGAGGCCACCCCAAGGCCTTCCCAAGGCCCAGCCTTAGCCTTCCTCTTCCTGCTGCCACGGTGCTGAAAAACGTCCAGACAATGTTGAATCATCCTACCTTGATGATTCCAGATAAGACCTAATTTTGCTCATTTTACACTGATTTTTTTCCTGCTGTTCCTGTTCCCCATCCCC
The DNA here is from genome assembly GCA_013400835.1 of Zapornia atra. Lineage (NCBI taxonomy): Eukaryota > Metazoa > Chordata > Aves > Gruiformes > Rallidae > Zapornia > Zapornia atra. The sequence continues at coordinate 351,331 of VZTU01010385.1, forward strand.
GCCCCCCTCTCCCCCC
>VZTU01010385.1:351450-391357 GCA_013400835.1 Zapornia atra
CCCCCGCCCCACTCTCCCCCACATACTTTGCTGTAGGCTGTGCACTGTTAAGACCCCACTGAAGCTGAAAGGCACATGACATTTCTAAATTTTTCAAAAAAGAATGTTTGGATAGCCTTTGACATTCAATTCACTGTGATTAGAGAAAAAGAGTAATGTTTTGTTTTTGGTTTTTTTCCTTGATAAATATTGGAGGGGAGTGGCACTGAAAATCTGGTCTCAGGTGTGGTTTGCACTGGGCTTGGTCTAACAGCATCTCTGTAACTGATTTTATTTCCTTGTGTCTTTCTGCCATGACTCGGTCCCAGTTCCCTGGAGACCCCAATAGCCTCTGAGGTCCTGTTCCTCCACGTTTTTCTTGCCAGCCTCTACTATACCCTCTGTATGGCTAACACACAGCTCAGCCTCATGAATTTCATCAAGAACACAAAAAAAACCCGCTGTGCATGGAGGCACAATGCCAGGAACATGCCCAGTGAAGGCTGTTTTCCAGGCGTGGGTGATGTGATTCAGCGTGCTGGAGGCAGAGATGCAGAACGTCCCCTCCCAACCAATGTTCCCACACAGGACAGCCTGTGTTTTGTGTTTGCCCTTCCAGCCAGGCCAGGGCCTTGCATGTCACATGTCTACCAAATGATAGCTTTAAGCTAGGCATATGAAAGAGCTGCAGAAGACAGCTCCCAATGGTGGCATAAACACCTGTGGGTGCTGACACAGGTTAGGACCCTGTACAGGAACGATGCTCCTAAACACTGTTGTGAACCTGGATCTTGTTTCTGGACGACACAAAGCACATAGCAGATGTGAGGAGCACCAAGGATTATTAGATTTTCATAACCTCAGAAACATTCACCCACTGTTTCTTGCATCCACCCTACTGTCCATTCATCTGTAAGAAGCAGTTGTCCGACTGTGACTTATACTCTTCAATAGCTAAAAAAATTCCCATATTCCTCCAATATGTCACAGGTCTACACTGCCACTGATGGTTGGAAAAGATGTGCAACACCATGAAACAGCCAAGTTCCCCACTCTTCCCCTGTCCAGTTTCATTCCCAGTCATGACAAGGTGCTCACCTCCATGGCGTCCGACCCTTCTGCATGAGGTCAGCTCCATCTCACAGGGCTGCCAAAAAGAAAGGCACAAGTCTTTTCCAAGAGGAAATCCAGAGACTCTGGGAAAACAAAGTCCAGATGGGAGAGAGATAATAAGGAAAACCTAGGTGGAGTTGGCCACTATCTTGGTCCTTGGCCTAGAGAAATGAGGAAGGCTTACCCAGTGCTGCTGTTCCAGTTCTACAGGCTAGGGTTGAGTTGGCTTTTAGCTTCTCTGCAGGGCTGACCTACTCTGTTGCCCACAATATCCATGGATCATTCAGTCACCTGCAGACTGCTCTGGGCCAATAGCTCATCAGCTATTTAGTGCCACCACCAGCCACAATAGTTCCTTGACACTAACACCAGGAAGCCTGTGCAGGGCTCAGCTCAACAAGCTTTGATGAGGGCTGAGAAAAGAGATTTTTCTGCCCCATCTTCCAAGGATATTATATAGTGTCAAGGAACCAAGTTACCTTTTAGAAGAAGATTTGACAGATTCTCTTGGACATCTGACCAGAGACCTGTCACCATGCAGCAAAAGGACAAAGCTGGGACAGGAGGCACCTGCCACAGAACCCCTAGCAGTTCTGGGTACCATTAGAGTAGGGAGCAGGACAACATTGATTAAACCTGACTATCATGACACCCATACAGCCCAGCACCTCCTGATGTGAGCAATGCCATTCCCAACTCCTTCAGGCACTAAATGACTTAATAACTTAATACTGTGCTCTACAATAGAGGTAAACAAGTTTTGGTGGAGGAGTGGAGGAAAATGCATTTCAGTGGTGGAGTGCAAATGCATTTCAGTGGTGGAGTGCATGCAATGTGCACTGAAGTTACTACATCGAAGCAGAAGCCAGAAGGGCGCTTCTTGCAGCATGTGGCAAGAGGGGTACAGTCACAAGGATGTGATTGTTACTGCAGATTTGGGGTCGGCTTTGTCAGCACTTTACAGGCAACCCAGGAAGGCGCCAGTGATGTTTTGAATTCTGTCTGCAGGGCTGGAATTTGTACAGCTGAAGAGGTTTTAATGTGATGTTTTCTGAGGGCAAGAGAGGTGGAAGCCCAAAGTGCCACTATTACAAAGCTCCAGTCCAAGCAGAGACACATTTTAAATAAGCAATAAAGATGCAAGAGCGAGTCAGGGCTGAATAGCAATTCCACTGACAGATCACAAAGCCAGGACTGGGCGCAACCTAATTTTTTATGCGTGTTGAAGTAATTGGAAAGTTGCTTTGTACTTGTTCCTCATCTTATTAAAGGACCTGCTCCTATGAGGACACACGGGGTCATTTTTTTGACGTTGCTAGCACTCTGCACAATTTCTTGGCTGGGTTTCACAGCATGCCAGTAAACAGTTACCTGCTTGTTTACTGGAAAAGCAAGGATTTCAGACCTTCTTTAGAAGATTATTTAATCTTCTTATACATAATTTTGCACTTGGATGAGCAGGTCAGCAGCCAAGTCTTGAATTGACAAAAGGGTCTGTCGTAGCCTTACCTTCCTCCTTAGCCAGCACTGGTATGGAGGAAGAAGGAAATCAAGGAGCTCACACACACACACAGAGCTGTGTCTCTGCAGCTTTAGCATGTTTCCTCATGCCTGATGTGCACATGCCATATTAACAAAATGTGAAAATTTGACTCAGCTTGGCCAACGCTGATCACGAGTCGGAGCCCCAGCAAGTAAACAAACCCATAAGTCATTCTCCAGCTGGGCTGCCAAGGGGTTCTTCAGTACCTGGGCTGAATTCAATGGGTGCCATGCTGCCAGACTGTGTCTACAGCCTGCTGCTAATAAGGAAAAATCATCAGAGCTAAGCTCTCCTTCGGTTTGTCTCAGTGTACGTGGAAAGCCGATCCTAAAGACTAATTCTCAGCTGGCCCAGCCACAGCAGAGAGAAAAGGAACATCATTTTTTAGGAAAAGCAGCACAAACTTTGCCTTGCTCAGCCGGCAGTTGCTCACAAGGCAGAATTGCACCATCTCCCCCGTGACCCCAGCAGCTTACACCAGCAACAGGCACGCCGCACGATGTCCAACATGTTCCAGGAAGCAGCTGGTGCTTCCACATTAGTCCCCAAACCCTAATTTTGCCATGCTTGTGCTGAGCACTGCATTGTGCCTGCTCGAGTCATCGCCCACTGGGTAAGCATACAGGTATCTCTCAAGTCAAGAGGTGAAGTTCAAAGCCAGAAGAACAAACTGATGTTTTTCTCCATTTCTAAGCTGATTCTGACCCATCTCCATTTGCTGGCTCGGTCCCTACATGTCTGCTGTGAAAGCTGAGTGAAGGCAGCTGCCTTCACCTCTGCTGGGGCATCATGGCTAACCCAGCTGTCATCACCCCTAGGCTGGGAGCTGCAAGAGTCAATACAGCTGGGAAAATGGGGGGGTGTGGGGAGGGTGTTTGTGAATGTTCCATCCATACCTGCCGTCCTGCATGGCATCAGGACATCACGACTGTGCTGTTTGCCTGTCCTGTGAAAGGGAATAGAGCACGTGCGGTGCGTAACGCTGCTTGCAGCAAGAACAGGGGCAGGAGGAAAAATGGGATAAGAAGGGAAGAATGGCTGCTGGTAAGTAAAGCAAAATCTGAAAGAAACTACAGGAGATGGAGGAGAAGTAAACGAGAACCTCTGTAGAAAACTACAGCAGAGATCATCAGCAAGACGACAGCACATGTCCATCTGGGTTCATTAACCACTAATAGGATTTATGAGAAGAATTTGTCACACTCTTAGGATGATTTAGAAAAATGAAAAAAAAAAATCTGGAAAGAATTATACACCCTGTAAACATCTATCCTTTCTAATGAACACTTCATGCTCATTAAGAGTGGAGAAGTAAAAGGAGACAAGCAGAAGTGGAGCAGGTTCCAGCTCGCGATTAAGCTCCTGAGGTGTGTGAGGACCTGGACTCCTTGCTTCACGGAGGTACTGGGGGCTTTGAGAGGTGCCCTGACCATTTGGCCTGGCCTCCAGCCACCGCTCACTGGCTGTTGATGTCTCATGTGTTGCACCTGGAGCCCATATCTTTGTCTCCAATGCCCTTGAGCACCTCAGTGATACTTGGGGCCTTCAGAGGCAATGGAGCTTCCATGGGCTTTTTGGTATAGGTGCTGCAAATTATGAGCCAGGCTCAAGAGCAGGAAAGGTCACATCCAGTTGCAGGGACATGCCACAGCCTGAATGGACCAAAATCCTCTACTGTAGAAAGGACAGTCCAAAATTGCTGCTGGGGTCCCCAGGAGATTGGTCACCTCAGCTTCAGGTGAGAAACACCAAAGCAATGCTGTCATCAAAACCAGGACTGGAGGACACTGAGGCAATTTCTGTTGTGCCTCTGACTCTCTCACAGTGCTGAGCTTCCAAAGTTTTCACTTCTTCTGGGCTTTAGGAGTCCGAAAAGCAAACGAGTAAGCAATACCCGAGGCATTTTCAATGCCCTAAGGAAAACCACCCTGATAATCTTCAGCTTTCAACACAAGGTGGCAGGCTGTCCCCAAGATGAGGAGCAGCCAGGGTGATGGAAGTGGCCAAAAATGGTCCTTGGTCACCACAGAAAGGAAAGGTGCTTCTTTCTGTTACCTCGTACAGGAGGGAGGAAGGGCACGAGTTTTCCATGGGACTTGTGGTGACTTAGGGAGAGTCATATGTGGTGGATGAAAGCTTGTTGCTATGAAAGGATTCCTCTGAGCCTGAGCCCTCATCCCAAACATCCTAACAGCGTGGGAGGAAGGTGACTGAGGGGTGTCTGGGCTCTTGTGGGTGCATCTCCCCTGCCTAGAAAATAGGTACTGGCAGCACCCTCAGCCCATCGCCTTTTGTGGTTTGGCTACTGGGACTTGGGGCCATACCGGAGATGGCAGGGCTTAGGGCAGTTTACCATCTTTTGGACCTGTCTCATCCATAAGGACCTGCATGGTGACCACTGGGCTGTGTCTAAGCCTGGTTACCCTCACCAGGCCTGATCCTGAACTGCAGGCTGACTTTGCAGCATGACCTTGTACCTGCCTCATCACCTTAACTTGCCAGAGGACTCTGGGTTGAATTTGGCCACAATCTCCAGGCCTGCAGAAAATGGGCCATTTTCAGGGGGAAGAAAGAAGAGCTAGGAAGGTACTGTTGAAGGCCTCTGCCCAGTGCAGACATATCCCTGGCCCAGTTTTACCCCCAGGGTTCACATTCCCATGGGAAGGAATCCACTTCCTGCTCCCCTCCAGGGAGCAGCAGTGGAGAAACACAGCACCCACGCAGAGCACAGAGCTCCCTGCACAGCAGAAGCTTCCTATGGCTGATGGGGCTCTTTGCCCTGAAGTTTATTCATAGGTCAATTTAGATTATATTGCAAAGAACAACTAAGCAACCTCTGGCTGGTGGGGCGGTGGAAAGCTCAGTCTCATCCATGGAGTGTGACATTGGCAGGAGCTGCCAGCACTGGGTGACTGGCATGCTACCTCTGACACTGGTGCCAGAGCCTGAACACACCACATGAATAGTCTGACACTCTGCCTGCCCCTTGCCCAGCTGACAGCATCCCTGGTTCATTAAGCTGATTTGCATACAGCCCCATACGAAGTCATTAAGAGGTGCCAGATGCAATAGTGCAACTGGAGGAAAACTTCACCTGTGGGAACAGAGGAAATCCCAGTGCCCGAGCTGCAGTTTGCCTCCACAGAGGGGAATTCAATTAAAGGCTGGTTGGATTTGTGCAGCTCAGAGAAAAGCCACCTGATTGGATGTCAGATGTATCTTTGGCCCTCAATCAGCCATAAATACCAAGGACTGTGTTGAGCAGATTGGAAACAAACATGTTGGATCAAGCCCATCTCCAGCTGCCAGGTGGGGAGCCCAGGTGGGCAGCAGAGGAGGCAGAATTGCCCCTTGCTGAAGGAGAAGGATGTGTTACTGCTTCTCTGGGGGAAGGACACTGCAGATGTCAGCTCTCCTGGGTCTGTCCTTCCCTCCCATGCAGCCTACTCATGCCCCAAGTTAGTGCTCAGGGACCTGCACAGTTCATTGCACTAGAAATACACTTCAAGAAGCTTTGACCTTGCAGTTGCCTCCCTGGGGACGCTGAGATAAGGACAATAAACAGTTATGATCCAGCTTTGCAGAAGTGATTAGGTTCTCTGTGTGTTGTAGTTTTGCTGTTCATTGTCTTCCTGTTACAACTCTCTTTTCTTCCCTTGAAAACCCATTGTTTGTTAAACCAGCTGATTCATCCTCTACCAATGCCCCGGAGGAGCAGTGCCCAGTCTGGTTTCCTGGTTTCTTAGTGACCCCCTCCTTGACATCTAAACCCACTTCTGGTGGGCACTATTAAATCCTGTTGACTGCTGGCTCCCCTAAAGCCTGGGGGAACTCACCCTCCCCATGGGTGCACAGGGGATTTTAGCTCTTGCATGCAAAGAGCTGCTGTGCTAATAACATTAATGAGAAGCTCCCTAAACACCAGGGCCCGCACCCAGCTGTGCTGCTGCATAAACATGGGGCAGCTGCATGACCCCTACAGGGGCCTTGGCTGTCCCTTGAGTCCCTCTGTGCCCCAAGGTGCTCAAGCACTTGCAGCACTGAAGAATCACAGAATCACTAGGTTGGAAAAGATCTTTAAGATCATCAAGTCCAACCGTTCCTGTCCTATGCTAAACCATATCCCTTAGTAACTCACCTACCTGTCTTTTAAACACATCCAGGGATGGTGACTCAACTCCCTTCCTGGGCAGCCTGTTCCACATCCCTCCAACTCTTTCACTGAAGAATTTTTCCCTAACATCTGAACCTGCCCTGGCACAGCTTCGTGCCATTTCCCCTTGTCCCATCACCTGTAAGCTCCAGTTCCTGCTCGCGTTGGGAGCAGAACTGCTGCATTGAGCTGCCTGCAACTCCCCCAGGACTCTGTCCATGGAGCAGGATGAGACCTGGAGGCACAGCTAGATCTGCTGCTTGATTGCTGCAAGAAGCACGGGGTGAATGGGGCAGCCCTGAGTAGCAGGGAGCAAGCACCACCTAAAGACTAACATGAACAAGATGTTCATTAGTTAATTCCCTTAATACTTCACACAGGAATGGTGAGTTAGAAGGCCCTTGAAGGAAAATTCATCTGCAGTACCAAGCAGTCCCTTAGGTTGACAACGAGTAGTGTTTCTCCTTTTCCTTAGGGAGCGAAATAGAACCACACAGCTCCAAAAGAGAGCGATGGACTGATGGGAAAGGGTTTGTCCTTCATGCCTGAAGAAAGTCATTGGTGCTGTGCCTGAGGTCACATGAGAAGTGTCTATGCAATCCTCTTGCTTTGCTGCATAAAACAAGGGCTTCTTGGTAGGACTGAGAAAAATTCCTCTCCAAATAAAATATTTAGCTGCTGAAACTGGTCAAACAGGACAATTCAAGTTCACTTGACTTTATTCCTCGCCTCTATATGACACATGGGGGCTTGGACAGAGCTGATCCCCTCCTGCTTTTAGCCATGTCCCCTCAATGTCCCTTGCCCTGTGGCATCGCAAGTGCTCAACTGGTTCCTTCATCTGCCGCGCTCATCTGGAGTGCGAAGTGCAGTTCTGCTGGAGCTCTTTACCAGCTAAAAGTTATTCTTAAAATTGGGAAGGGGGTCCAGAAAGCACTGAGAGGTGAGTGTGCTCTTCTGAAGAGCTGTCCCCGCCAAAGACTTTGAATATCGCTGAGAGCTTAGTGCTCTGTGCCTCAGTTTCCCCAATTAGAAAGGATGCCAAAGGCTGACTGGAGTTGGTTGGGCAAATCCTGAGTCTCAGCAGTTGTAACATCAAAGTGGACAGGCAGACTATGGCTAGGTGACTGCAGCAAAAGCTAGACCTATCTTTGTCAATACGTGGCAAAGGCTGCATGTAACCCTAAGTAAATACCACGTTCTTGGAACGATTTCCCTTTAAAATTGAGCAGGCTGGATGAAAGGCTTCCCTGGCTCTCCCAACCACGTAAAAAAGGCAAGATTTATTTTCTTTCTTGGCTGGGCAGTGCTGGTGGACAACCATACCTCAGGTTTTCCTTCCTGCTTTTATCATGTCTGCTTATCAGAAAGTATCACCTGTTTACCCGAGATAAGACAAACAGACTTTGCTCATCTGAGGCCTCTTAGAGACATCCTACGAGCATCCTTTGTAGTCTGGACCGGACAACCTGGAACCAACAGTCCCATGAGCACACAGGCTGGTTGGGTTTACTGGTGTTTTGAGCTAGATCAATGTGTGCTTTAGAGCGGAACCGATGCGAAAGCTGGGCTACACTCCACAGGGAGCACTTGACCAACTTTAAAGCTTTGAGACAGGAGGAGGAAGAAGAAAAAAGCTGTCCTTCCCAGGAAAGCAGGATGGTGGATTTGGATGATGCACGGTGTGCTGAGCCAGCTACTGTTCAAGGGATTTGGGGAAGGCACAGAAAACAGGAGATGCACCGCACCTACACAAGGTCTCTCCCTACGCCGTGTCTCCTTCACCTGCTGCCAGGTGTCTCCTTCACCTGCTGCTCACCTCCAGGGAGACCCCTCTGCTGAGCGTTTGGTGACAGCACAGTGTCCCTCCACATTCCTCTCTGGGGTTAGGGAAGGGCCATGGGTTGCAAGTGTAGACTAGTCCCAAGAAATCTCTCTTGCCAGCTTCTCTTTCGTAACAGGAAGGAGAGCGGGCAAGCTATAATTGCAGGAAATGTACAGCTGACTCAGGCAAAGAAGGTTTGCTCTAGATCAGCCTTGTGCACAGATGGGAACCAGGAGAAAAGCCATGAGCTGACATGAGTCTTCTTTGGGGGCTTTTTAAAAAAAAAACCCACCAAAACCAACCAGGGAAATTCTATATTGTCACAAACAAGGCCTGTGGAAATGTGTCTGCCTCCACGAAACTATAGATGAAACACTGGCAGTGTGCCACAAGCCACCCTGCTTTCTTACGGCCTGTGAGCCCCAGCCACTGTGAGTGATGCCTCCAGGAACTCTGCCCTGGAGATCTTTCCCATACTGAGGGTCCTAGGGTGTCTCAGACCCCTGCTAGGCAGCCAAGGCATCTTTGACACCTGGGATCCACATCTTGGTCACCTGGGATATTCAACAAGCAACAAGAACTACGTCTGGGATTGATGGCTCAACACCTTGGCCCACAGCAATTTTCTCCCAGAGCTCAAGTTCTGTAAAACTTGAGTGTTCACTGATTTGTCTTGCAGCTTGCAGAGATGAGAGAAACCATCAACGTTCATGGATGAGTCTCTATCTCTATACTAGTATCATTTATCAGATGATTAATATGAAGTATATTGTTTATTTCTTTTTTTTTTCTTCCTATATTTCCTTCTCTTAGGGACCCTACTAGAGATTCTCATTTGAAGTCTCAGAGCAGGATCTGTTTTGCAGTATGTGTTGAATTTCAGCTTGAGGGAAAGTCCATCTTTCAACCACCTCTAATCTCAGCCATCTTCACCCTCCATTCCGCATCCCATCAGACAGTTTGGACACTCCAAAAAATTGGACTGGGCAAGAGTCTGTAATGCATCAGCCCTTCTGTAAGGATCAGCACATTCAGTGATCTGGAACTTGAGGAGGAAGAGTCCCCATCTGCCAGTCCACAGGTCTGATTCTCCTCTCCATCCACCCTTGCAAATGGAGGATTTATACCAGTGCCAATGAACTTACGTTAGCACAAAACTGGTGTGAGAGGACATTCAAGCAGGATATTTGCTGTCCCTTCCACTCAGCTGGGACCAGGGAGAAGGTCAAACCCATGCTCAACATCAGCTGAGCTTGCTTGAATGCACACCCTAACCTAAGATCAGGATTTATTTTCATGTACACAGTCCACTGTTGATATTTCTTCTCCATTTTTGTGCTAACCATTAATAACCACCTTTGTGCTGCACTAATGAAAGGGGCAGGTGTGCTGGTTAATAAACAAACCCTTTTAATCCACAAATGGAGTTTTCAGGATGTGTTAACCTGATAGCTCAGTATTGCCCTGTCCTGTGTTCCCCTTTCTCTCTTGAAGGGGTTTTGGTATGTGCAGCAAGACTTCTCCCTCCAGTTCTGTTCTGCAGGTGGTGTGCCTGTAATGGGCCACAATCCCACAGGCCTTCCAGTCATTTCTAGAATTGAGATCTGGAAGGCTATTGGGAGAAAACAAGTCTGGAAGATATGGTAAAATTTTGCTGTTCACCCAACTGGTCCAGGCTGAGCTCCTCAGGAAACCTTCAAAGTTAAACACAGATCTACTCAAAAAAGTACTTAGCAGGCAGAGGTATCTGTAGGGTTAGGTGATGGCTGATGGGGACTGCCAGAGCAGTTAAGAGGGTGATGGATAGTGGACAGAGAACTCGACAGCTGAAGTAGTTAAGTACTCACATACTGCTGGCACTTAGTTTTGGCTAGGAAGTTGTCAACTTAGAAAAGCACAGGGACTTTCCAGCAAAACCCATTGTTAGACACAGCACCTCACACCCATACCTCTTCCGAAAGACCGACATGGTGCAGCCTCAGCACATCCAAGAGGTGTGCATGAGGCCCTATGCATAACTCACCCAGGCTCTTTCACGGTCAGTTTGCAGTTGCCCAGCAACACCTGCAGCAGCTCTGCATGGGTGGCATCGATGCCAGGCTCAGCCTAAGGGATCAGGCCAGTACAACTGCATACCACAGAGGTTTGTAAATGAGAGACCTCTGGGTCAAAACAAAAGCCAAGCTCTCTCTTCTGGGGAACTGAGTTACAAATCAAGGTTGTATCTGGCATTTGGCCCCTTTGGCCTCTCACACTGAGGTGAGTCTTTTCATTGTTAAGAAATTATTTTTTTTGGCTTCTCAGATCTCTCTTTATCCTTTCTTTTTTTTCCCCCCCTTACTTTTTGACCACAGAATACATGTCAACTGAAGGCATTAGCACAACTGAGGCCAACAACCGGGGGAAAACTTCTAAGTGAAGCTGCTGAGAGAAAGATCCAATATCTAGCAAGGCATAAGGGATTTGTTAGCTCAAATTCCACCCTGTTCCACTCTTGCTTCAGCTGGATTTGATCCCCAAGGCAACCAGCCCTTCTTATGTGTAATGGCAAACCTGGACGCTGAACTGAGAGCAAAGTATTACAGTAGGAGCAGATGCTCAGAAGTGTGGTGTCTCCTCTCTTTTCACACTGGGTCTAGGTAACTTTGAGTTTTGCGGTATAACAGCATCTCTACACAATGAAATACCCTCAGTAGTCATTCCCTATGGATTCAGATGTCTAAGGGCAAGCATCATGTCCCTGAGAGCACTGACAGACTTTGTAATCTCTTCTCTCTTTGAGGTTTTCTTACTTCTACCCAAGGTCAGCTCTGCAAGGGTGCAGCTGTGAAGCCAGGGATCAGACTGCTGGGAAGACAGTTAAGGGGAGAGAACAAGCTGGGAGACCCCACCTTGGTTCAACAGCCACATTCTACCTTGCTAATCCCAATGCCAACTTGCTGACGTGACCTTCCAGCTTCACTTTGGACCTGTGCCATCATTATGGGCTTGTTTGAGGATGAGACCATGGCTGAACCTGGTCACTGTACCAGATGTGCTCTGCTTTCCTTGCTCAGATGCCATGGGACTATGCCCATCAGCGAGGGCACTGCTCTGCCAGCTACCAGCTCCTGCCACGTAGAACATTCAGCTTCTTTTGCTCCCTGGCACTGGGTCTCTCCCTCCCCTGTGGGTTAAGCATCTGCCCAAGTTCTGGGTCCCTCACCAGGTGTCTTTCTAATGATTTTATTGGAAATTTGTCAATCCTTGGAAACATGCTATTTGAAGTCAACCAGAAGCTGTGCTGGAGACTTCCATGCCAATGGAAAGCCCTTAAAGGTTCAGGGTAATGTGTTATCCAGTATTTGGGATATCTGTGGGTGGTTCTGATCTGCAAGAGAATTCAGTTCCTTTTGGTACATATATCTTTAGTAAAAAGCTACTAAATTATTGAGGAGCATCGTGGATCAGATACAAAGCAAAGACATTTGGAGGAAATTTAACCAACACTCAATAGAACATGATAGTCCAAAATCCTACCAGATAGTGGATGAGAGAGGGATGCTCTTGGGAGGGGTGGGGTGGCATTTGTCAGCATTCCCCTGGTAAGCAACCCAGGACACTCGCCTGGGCTTCTCTTTCCAGAGTCCTTAGGGTGCAGGAACGTCTTGCTGTAGAAGTCTAAAAAGATAAAGTTGTCTTATGAAACATGGAAGTAATCAATGTTTCCCTGGCTTTATATCCAACACCTTCTACCACAGTATCATGGAGTACCACCATATTCTCATATCATAACAATACTTGAGCCACCACACCTGCAACTCTCTCCCATATTTCCAATAGACCTATACCTTATCTCCCCATCATGCCCCCCAATTCATTTCTACGCTCTCCCTCCCTTTCGAATACCATCAGCCAACTCTTGCATCCCCTGCCTGGCTCTGCCTGGCAGTTGGCCTGACAAAAGTCTTCACCATATAATTGGCAAACACTTAACTGGTGTTTGACAAGCTAGACATCTTTTCCAGTTGCTGAGCAGCCAAGCAAAACATACTTCTTTAGGTATTTGTCCTTTAGCCCAGCCTCTGTCAGGAAGCAGGTATGTATTTATTATCATTGAGATTACAAGAAATAGCAGCATCTTTGTCCTTCAAGGAAACAGTGTGGTGAGTCTAAAAAGTGTTATTACAGTACACAAAAGCATACTTGTGGCTAAAAAAAACCCTTCCTCATATGTTTCGTCCAATAGACATGGGGTCGGCTCTTAAAAAAGTGCCATGGGTATTTGGTCAGGGAACCTTTGTCTTCTTTTCTACATCAGAAAGATTGCTTCTTGTCCCAGAGCAAATGTGCACAGCAAAGAAAAGTTTTATTTAATTAAAAATAAAATAGGTCTGGGAGCTGGACCTGTGGGAGAGAGGGAACATGTGATGGTGAAGACATCTAGTTCATGTCTGCAAAGGAGACACAAGACCAGATTCACACATGAAAAGTGCCTCTCATAGGGAATTGTACTAAAGGTACAGCCAGAAGTTTCTGCTTTGCCTATTCATATTCTATGCAAAAGAAGAAATGGCTTGCTTAATGAATGGGCTATATGTACATGGACTGCCTGCAAGCTGGAATTCATAAATCCCTTTTGCATTTGCCTTTTGATTATAACTAGGCATTCATGTGGTGACTCCACAGCTCTCATGGAGGGATCTGACATTTGCTGTCTCATGCCCATGTGGGATTTGCAGTGAGCTGATAGGCATTTAGGGAAGAAGGGTGGCTGGGCAGCAGCTGCATGACCAGACTCCTCTTTCTCCATAACCAGCATGATACATAAACATGTTCTGACTGGATCAAAAGCTCTCTTTTCACTGGAAAGGAAATGCAAATCCTTGAACACAATATACAGGCAGACCACTGACATGTACTTCAGCCAGCACACATTAAATGTGAAACAGTAATGGTTGTACTGACTGTATTCTTTCATTTTGGAGACCCTCACAGATAACAGATCCTTTCTTCTTCACCTTCATAAGGACAGGAAACATTTTGGAGGACTTGCACAAGGTATTGTACCTTAATGTACAGTGGTGTTCCTCAGGGGCCAGTACTGGGACCAGCACTGTGTAACATCTTTGTTGGTGACATGGACAATGGGATCAAGTGCACCCTCAGCAAGCTTGCTGATGACACCAAGCTGTGTGGTGCGGTCAACACACTGGAGGGAAGGGGTGCCATCCAGAGTGACCTGGACAGGCTGGATAGGTGGGTCCATGCAAACTGCATGAAGATCAACAAGGACAAGTGCAAAACCCTTGGTATCAATACAGCTTGGATGGAGAATGGAATGAGAGGACCCCTGAGGAGAAAGACTTGGGGATGTTGGTGGAGCTCAGCATAAACTGACAATGTGCACTTGCAGGTGTCCTGGGCTGCGTAAGAACAGCGTGGCCAGCAGGTCAAGGGAGGGGATTCTGACCCTCTGCTCTGCTCTTGTGAGACCCCACCTGCAGTGCTGCATCCAGCTCTGGGGGGCCCAGGAAAAGATGGACATGGAGCTGTTGGAGCAAGTCCAGAAAAGACCATGAAGATGATCAGAGGGCTGGAGCACCTCTCCTATCAAGACAGGCTGAGAGAGTTGGGCTTGTTCAGCCTGGAGAAGAGAAGATTCTGGGCAGACCTACTTGCTTAGTACCAGTACCTAAAGGGGCCTACAGGAAAGCTGTAGAGGGACTCTGTCAGGGACTGTAGTGATAGGACAAGGCGTAATGGTTTTAAATTAAAAGAGGGCAGTTTTAATTTAGACATTAGGAAAAAATCCTTCCCTGTGAGGCTGCTGAGGCCCTGAAACAGGTTGCCCAGAGAAGCTGTGGCTGCCCCTGCATCTCTGGCAGTGTTCAAGGCCGGGTTGGATAGGACTTTTGGGCACCCTGGGCTAGTGGGGGGTGCCCCTGCTCATGGCAGGGAGTGGAACTAGATGGGCTTCAAGGTTCCTCCCAACCCAAACCACTCTAGGATTCTCTGATTCATCTCCTGCTGGTGTCTGCTCTTGCACACATCATGTCTAGCCTGAGCATTGTCCTAGTTTGTTGCCTTGACATGCCAGGACCATTCTGGGTGTCCTTGTCCTGTCTCATCTGTGTATCTTCAGCTACTACGCATCTGGCTCTTTGGAGCAGTAGCCCTGAGCCTGCCCACCTTCAACACAAAGGCATCCTCCTGACCGTTCAGCTTCTCCATATTGTAACTACTACTTCTATTAATAACCTCTATGTGCAGACAATTACAGTAGGTGGGAATTCCACAGCTCACTGCACTGGAGTCCTCAAGCCCCATGTCGCGTAGGATACAGCTCTGCAGAGCTCTCCACACCCAAACCCCTCAGGTGATCGCTTCTGTCTGGTAGTGCACCACTAAAAAGCATTTCCTTCATTGTCCATTGTCAGAAGAAAGGATGGGAAAACAGGCCGTTGCCTGGAGCCGTCCATTTCAAACAGGGCCCAGCTCACCCAAAGGAAGCTGCCTGAAGTTTCAGAAAGGGATGGGTGGGTTGTGCTTTGTGAGTAGGGACTCAAAAATCCCTGGAGGAATAACTGTGTATTTTCTGCTGGGGGAAATCCAACAATTACACGAACACAAAGGGTACCAGTTACAGGCGTTTTCCACTTCCTCTATTGGTTTTCACAAGAGCTCAATGAGTTCTCCAGCATTTTTCTGAAGTCGCTACTTTGGCCTAGGCCCTGCACTGGGATTTCCTATTGGCTATGAAGGCCCTTGGTTGCCTATTGTCAACGCTGCTTTTAGCACGTGAAGCTTTATATAACCCCAGACAAAACAGGCTGTTAAAAATACAGTCCACTAAAGCACCCAGGTCTGTAATTTAATAATAAAAGGGCTCCAGCAAGTCTAATGGCTGACAGAGCTGGATCTGTATTAGAGATGTCAAATAGTAGTATCTACCTAAGCCAAATAATGAAGAAGAATGAAGCACCTCATCCAGGAAAGCAGCCAGCTGGGATATCTGTCAGGTATTAGTGAACTGCATGGAAGTTTGCATGTACGTTTGATTGCTGGGATTATTAAAAATATGGGCTTTTGCTTTTCAATTCAATGTTTCCAGCTATATTTTCTTTTTCCGTGCTTCTCTCTAGAACATTAAATAGCAATTCAGCATGCCGAGCCTTCTCAACACAGTGGTTGCGTTACGCATTGTTGTAGTTATCATTCTCCTATGATGAAACTCATACAAGTGTGGCAATCAGCCTGGAAAAAACACATTCTAAGCCCAAGTCATTTAAGCCTAAAACAAACCCAAGGAGCAGGGCAATGGCAGTGTACAACTGGAGTTGTCAAAATACCCAAATTAACTGCTCTATCATTCCAGTGAATTCCTTGTCTTTCAGGGAAAAAAAAAAGGGGAATCTTCAGGGACTTTACTCATGCAAATAAATAGCTTCAGTTGACCACTGGTGCAGTGAGACATTCCAGACCATGTCCCTTCTTTTGGTATGAATCCGTGCAGTCTTCAGCACTGCTGTCAGTTCCAAATATATTACTAAAGTCAGATGTATAATGAGACATTTAATCACTTCCTTCCTTCTCAGCACATTAGAGCAACGTGAGTCAGGATTTGCTGTCCCCAGTATGAGCAAAGGTTAATTCTTTGCTCCTTTCCAGGATCACCAGGACAAATGAAATATCCCCTTGCTGCCACCTTGCATGTTAGAGCATTGATGCTCACCTGATTGTCATGTCACTCTTTGATGACAGGACAAGCTTGTGAGGTACCTGCTACACCACCCTTCTAGTGACCTGTGGCATTTAATGGTTTATGTTGGATATAGTTGTACAGAGACATCCCAGGCAACTTCAGACCCCCATAGTGTGCAGTGCTGCACAAACTGATTAAGCTTTGCCATGCAAAGGCAGAGCACAGGATATAGAAAAAAACCCAAAAGATGGTCATGCAAGCCTTTCTTTATCTCTAAAACAGATTAAGGCAAAACTAGGTGTAGCTTGCATTTACTCATGTCTGATCAAATATCAAGAGCCTTTCCTCATTCCCTTCAAAATTTGTGCAGCCAGCCTAAACACCAGTCTGCACCCTGGCAAACCGAATTGTTGTCAGATGATGATGTTGCTGAACCGTGCGTGTCACCTCTTGCCTTGAAGTCCAAAGAGCCTTTTCATTTTGCATAATATATTTTGCACATTGATTGCAACAAGGTCTTTCCACAAAGACCTGTAGTGTTCTATCGTGCTTCACTAGATATGCCAGCAACATAGACACCTGCTCCTGAGATACTCCTTGAGGCTCCCATTAGTCCACTCCCATTAGTCCCATTAGTGCTTATTAGGGAGAATAAGCATCTCTAGTTTGACCTGTTTTAGATATTTCTTCTAAGCTGTTTCAAATATATTCATCTACCCGTTCATGAGAGTACCCATTTCTCTCCAGTTTCCAGGTGTAAAACTGCCCTCAGGCTTTCTTGAAGATTTTAAGCTTTTCTCAATGTTGAATAAGAACAGTTATGAAACCTTAGAAACGGCCATGAGGTGGAAAACATCTTCCACCCAACTTCAAACCCACCCAAAAATCAAAATAGACATGTGAATAAAAGTCAGGAAAACAAGAATGAACAATAAACATAGCATAAGCACTTTCTGTATCCTTTAAAAAATAATCACTAAGGTACTCTACTTAAAAAAATAATAATTCTGTCACTCTAATCAAAGTATCTTGGCAACATTTTCTTCCTAGATGTCCCACCCATCATATTTTACTCATCCCATCCAGAAGAAGGAGATAAATGGGAATAAAACTTCCAGTTCTAGCCAGACAAAAGGAAATGAAACTGAAAAGTCCACTGAACTGAAGTGCCTGTTGTCAGATACAGAGGCTGCTCTTGAATATAGAGTTGAATCATAGAAACAAAGATTTTTTTTTTTTTAGGTTCAAAAAGACCTTTAAGACCATAAAATCCAACTGTTAACCCAACACTTCCAAGTCCAACCACTAAGCCATGTCCTTAAGCATCACATGTAAATACCTTCAGGGACAGGGACTCCACCACTTCCCTGAGCAGCCTCTTCCAGTGATTGACAGTCCTTTTGATGAAGAATTTTTTTCCTAATATCCAAATAAAAAATATAAGGAAATACAGGTCACACTTATTAAACACAAGAATGTAAAGATATGGTATACAGCTCCCTGTCTGCCTCTTTCTCTCCCTCTCCATGCCAAAATAAAAGTATGCATCAGTGAGTATGTGTGAGAGGTGCATTCAGGAGCAAAATGTTCCATGTCCCTTCTTGCTTCTATACAACAAACATGACAGAGTAAGTAAAAAGCAGTCCTGAGTGGAGATGCCTAGATACTAAATTCTTACAGTGTCCAGAAGGAAGGATGCTATTAGTTGTAGAGCCTAGATTCCTATATACAATTTTCCATCTCAAGACATCCTCAGAAAGATGGTCCAGATTCACCCTGCTCAAACCCTGACAGACAGAGAGGGTAGCTGTCCTCAGCTTCTTCTACAATCCAGAGGCAGAAGCTGGTACCTCCAGAAAGCAACACTCATCCCAGAAGGACGTGTGCCCTGTGACACCTGATGTGTTCGTGTTGGGCCACAGTGCTGTAGTGTGAACATGAGAGATGGTGTGAAACCAGGAGAGACAAAAGCAAGGTAGTCATTACATTGCCCTTCACTTCATCAGTGTAACTCATGCACCAGGAACAAGCCCTGGGGAGCAATCCCCACCTTCCTGGGGTGCAGTCTTTTGGCTGGTACATGAAAATCCCACTCCAGGAACCCCAGTGGGAGGCAGAAGGACCTGCACATCGCAGTTTAGGGGTTATTCCAGGGGTAGTTTTCCTTCTGGATGCATGAGCCTACCCAGATTTCTTCTGCACCTTGACAAGGAGCCCTTGTGCCACAGTTGCATTGCTGGGGTGTTGCTGAACACAAGCTCCATGAGGAAAGGTTCTCCTGCATTTATTTGCAGAGTATCTCAGCACCTCGTGGGTGCTATAGCTCAAAGTCTGAGAAGCCCCTACACAGCTTAGGCTCCTGATGACTGGGTGTAGTGGCAACTGAGGCTCTTAGAACAGTTTACTCTAGGAAAGAAAAACTACTTTCTTTTGCTTCCACACCCCTGATGACCCAGAAAGTGTTTTCCTCATCTTGTAACACCACTCTCCAGCAGCTCTGCGAGCACCCCCACCCAAGTGTCCCCTTGCATCCACTTCCCACCCTCCCCCCCATCAGGAAATCACTTTGAAAATATGTCTGAGGTTCCTTCCTGGCCAGAGGTCATCTCCGTGTTTCGGACCAGCAGGAATCACCGTGTTCTCTGACACAACAGACGGAGAAGGAAGATCTATCTGCCCTGCCCATCCAGCCTAACGCTTTCAGGCTTGTGTTTTTTAGCTGCAACTCCACCCCGTGCTGGTGGAGAAGGGATCAGTTCCCACTGATCGCAGGAAAGGGAGGTCACGGGGTTTGCTTGATTAAATCACCACAAGCCAAAAGGTTCTCTCTCTCTCTCTCTCATGGAGAATTGCTTACAAGCTGTTTAATTTTTTCCAAAAAGAAAAGCAAAACAAAACAAAAAACCAAAACAAAAAACCCAACCAACAAGCCCTGAGCCCAACAACTAAGAGTGCACACGGAAAAGCAGGTGTGTCTCAAGCTCCTGGGAAAACAAAGGGCAGAGACCGAGGCAGGAGTTGACACTTGGATGGGAAGTTTCCTTCCCAGAACAGGAGGACAAGTTTGGAAAAGACTCGGACACGGCCGACACTTGTCCCACAGGTATGGATGGGTGGTGTGTGTGCAATGCAGCACCGGTCTCCTTGTGGAGAAGGTAGCTTGAGGGGATTTTCAGGGCCGGGTTCTGGCATTGCGGTGTGAGCTTTGCGTGACCGGTAAACTGGCTGCTGTTCTCTACAGGGAGAGCTGTGATGGGTGCGTGTTTCTGGCTGTAGTGATTAGGTGACAGTTTTCTGTAAGAGGCTTTTGGCTTTGCGGGGTGTGAACTGAGGCATTTAAACTTCTGATAAAGTGCTGCTGTCCGTCAGCTTGGCTAGTGAGTTTTAAAAGAGGCTATGACTAACGTAGCTGCAGCTCAGGGCTGCAGACGTAGAGAGGGACGTGCCTGGAAATACTGTGCTAGTCTGGACTGCATCTTTGTACCTCCTAAGGCATACTACATAGTTTCAGGGAAAAAAAAACAACCCAGAAGATCAACTGCAATAGCATTTGGGATTTTTTTCCCCACTTTTATTCTTACAGTGTCTGGGGACTGCGATGCAGATAACAGGCATCGTGCTTTTTGTCACCTGCGTCAAATGGGTTTGTTTCTCTTAAAAGCAATCTCTTGCATCCCCCTCCACTTTTATATTACGTGACACTTGCTGACAAGGGAGAGGGACTTGGAGCACCCATAGCCACAGGCTGAGACACTGTTGCTTGCAGGTTTTGAGTGTCACCTTTATCTTGCTCCCATTCTTTTCTACCTGTGTTTTGCACTGCTTAGATGAAAGCCAGTTTTATGGTGTTATGTTGGGGTGCTGTTGCCACCGCTCAGAGTCAAGGGGGATGCAGGGATGCTTTCTGATGCTTTCACCTCCACTGATGTCTATAAACCCCGAAGTCCTAATAAATGTCTCTGGTGCAGCAGGCATCCACCAAACACTTAAGTGATTGAAAACAAAGCTGTGGTGTGACCTTGTACAACCTTGTTTATCTCTTCCCACCAGTGGGAAAGTGATGCTCGCCTATTTGCGTAAAAAGCTTTTAGATTTTGGGGAGAAAGGTCTAATTGTTGGAATCCTGTAACTCTTGCCTTCAGTGACAGTTTTATGAGAGGCAAGGAGCTTCTACCAGGGAAGAGAATAGCAAGGGAAAGGTCATTGGAATTTGAAAGCCTGAGGCTCCGTTTTACCTTGCTCCATCACTTGCTGTTACATGGTGAAAGCATAATTTCTCAATCCATAGATCTTCCTCTCACCCAGAAAATTGCGCATCTATTCCTGCCACTTAATCTGTCTTGTGATGTCTGGCAACATTGCAGGACAAAGTGATATACAAGGAAATTTAGGGGCAATAGCAGTGACACTAGACTGAATTCAGTAATGGCTCGGCCAGCTCAGCAAGAACCCAGTGTGGGTGTTTGGCATTTGGCATTATTTAACTTCCCTCGATTCCTCTGAGTTTGCCTCCAGTGATCCAGGTTTACAAAACAAACAAACAGAACATGCGTAAGCTCTGGGAAGATATTTGTCCTAATCTCCTTGATTATTTTTATAACACCTCTTAGACAGGCTTCATAAAGCAGTTTCCCTAAGTCTGAATTGGAGACATGGGAAATTCCTCAAACTAGGCAGAGCTTCCTCTCATTGTTAAAACACAAAGGACCCGCACAGCCTTTACTAGAGTTCCTTTTTTTAACCCATTCATCTTGATGAAGAGAGCCTCCCTGCTGCTGCCACCATGGTTCATGGCTGTGAGTTGTGGTTTGCCAGAAGAAACAAAGGCTTACAGTAGGCTAGCATGGATGTGAATTGCATCATCCACAAAGGCATCATTAGTTTGGGGGCTGTATTTGCATGATGTAATTGAAATGCACTTGCACTTGAAACTTATATGATTTGCTGCTGGAATTAATCTCAGCCTTGTATAATATATATATGTGTGTGTATGTGTTCTTAGAATCATGGCTTTTTAGGATCAGGTGGGATGGATGGTAAAACCAAACTCCTTTCAGAAAACCACTGTCTAGTTTTCCATGAAGCAGTCTGTTAGGATTGTCCTCTCAAAGAGGGGGAGGGTGGGTTGCAACTAAGGTTCGTGGGCTGATTCACTGTAGCTGCACGGTCAAGCAGAGTTCATTTCTCAAATGATCTTCCGCGTTGCTCAGCACACCTACGGGCAGTTAGCACCCATCAGCTGCCTATGGGCAGTTACCAGTCTGAGGAGTTACCACCTGCGGTGTGTGGTAAGGAAGCAGCAGCTTGTCCCCCTTATCCTTGTCCCCCTTATCAGCACTTGGCAGCATCCCACCTAAGGACTGAGCAAGCGTTGGGTGGGAGCAGAAACTTGAGGGCCCTACAGTGGGCTGGAGTGGTTCTGGTAGGAAGGTGGAGGAGATGGAAGGTACAAGGTAGGTGTGCAGGAATCAGGAGAGTGGGAAGGAGCTTGCAGAAGATGATTTGCCATGGATTGTTTCTCTCTGATGGAGGAATGATCCATTCCATGGATTTTGCAGGAAAAAGCAGTTCCTACAGAGCAACTAACTCACTGTGGCACAGTACTGTATTTGACTGTATTTACAATGCTGCACCGGTGGACTTTGTCATGGATTTTTTTTTTACTATATTTGCAGCCTATTCTGAGGGCTTATCTGCTTATCGTGGTGGCCTCTAAGAGAGGTTTCACGCTGGCAACCATCCTATGACATAGCATGGACAACCTTAACCCATCATTTCTGCACCCAGCCATAACTTCTCTCCAAGCTTCAGTTTATCCCTGCGGAAGCCTGTAATGAATTCTGCCCCAAAGCCCTCTCCTCTCCCTCATAACTTCCATCTGAGCAAGCCAAGCGAATGGGGGTACCGGGTCTGGCTGGTATGGAGGTGACTTTCTTCATAAAAGCCCACGAGGTGCTGTGTTTGGGATTTTTGGATAAAACAGTGTTGATAGCACACCAGTGTTTTGGCCGTTGCTGAGTGGTGCTTGCATGGCATCAAGGCTTAATCTTTTTCAGTGAGTGAGCTGGAGGCTGGGAGCAGTTACAGGTGGGAAAGGGAAATATTCCCATCAGCAATATTTCAAGCCATCTAACATCATGCTCAGCAATAAAAAACAGGGGCAGTGGGCAGGGTTGCCTTCCAAGGTGGCCATTGCATGGAGACTTGCTGGGCACCTGTCTGCTTGTGGGAGGTGGTGAATGAGAGAACTTGAAGCATGGGGATAGTGAGGGTCTTCTTATGTGGTTGGTTGCCATCAACCAAGGTTCTGCTTAAACCCACCTCAACAGGAGAGAAAATGCTGTGGCAGGCCAGGTTTGAGGATGCCTGTGAGTAGCAGAGCTGTACGTACTCCCCATTTAAATCTTAATACGAAACATTTATTTCCAAATGCCTTCCCCAAAAACATAATAGAACTGTGATCTAGTATGTAATTTACTGTCCTCGGAAATTCCTCAAAACAGCAGAGCTTCCCCCAATTGTTCACGTACAGAGGAAAAGCTCTACTAGAGTTCCTGCGCTGGCTTACCCCTGTGACCACAGGCTTGGCCCTCGACAACCATCAGGCTGAGTGTGTAAAAGCCATCTTCATTCCAAAGCTATCCCTACGTGCCTTATGGCAGGCTGTTCACAGCATGCCCCTTGCTCCTGAAACTGATTTACTGTTCCTTCTCAAGGGACACATTCTTTAAATTGCTGCATAGGGTCCCTAAAATCAGGTGAACCAATCTTATAGCTGAGATCCCAGATGAGCCTGTGCATGCCTCAGGTCTCTCTGGCTGTAAAAGAGGACTGATGACACTTCCTTCCTTCCTCTCACTATCCATCCTTTCCTTTCCAAGTCTCAGCTTAAAAAGTCCAGTTGCCATTCATAACCACCAGCCCTTATCTAAGTGAGGACACGTAAGACATTAGAATCAAAGAATGGTTTGGGTTGGAAGGGACTTCAAAGCCCATCTTCCCATCCCACCTCCTGCCATGAGCAGGGACACCCTCCACTAGCCCCAGGTGTCCAAAACCCCATTCAACCTGGCCTTGACCCCTGCCAGGGATCCAGGGGCAGCCACAGATTCTCTGGTTACCCTGTGCCAGGGCCTCACAGAGAAGAATTTCATTCTTATATCTAATCTAAATCTACCCTCTTTTAGTTTAAAGCCATTCCCCCTTGTGCTATCAATACATGTGATAGACCATCTACTCTGGCCCTACATCTCATATAAATAGGGTTTTTTTTTTCTCTCTGGTTTGGTCATTACAGAAAGGAATTATGACATAGGGACAACAGAGACCTGTCTTCATTGATCTAGGGGAGTACACTCTATTTATGTAATTCTTTGTACAAGAGGTCCATGTGATGTTGTACCTCGACATACTCATTGCTACGTGTGACAGGCCAGGCCCCCGGGCAGGAAACTCCTGCTGTCTGGAGTGGGATTACACAGACTCCAAATGGCTGACACCTACACAGCCTGCAGTAGCTTCCTATACAGCCAACTGTGCTTGCAGCAATAACAGGAAAAAAATCAAGAGGTTAATAAAACGCAACGAGCAGGAAGCATGCAGTCATCAGACTTTCTAGTACTTTGGTCTGTAGAAGTAACCCATGGCTGGCCTGATTTAGGGACCTAATCCAAAACTCATTGAAGCCCATGAAAATTCCACTTCAACGGATGTTGTTAGACCTCACTCTTCACTATATCGGTGTGGGAATACGTGGAGCGTACTTAGTGCTGAGCTCCACATCTCTCGCTTCATCACAGCTAGCTGGGAGATAGGCTTGCCACTGGTAACTGTAGATGCTCCAAAAAGGATGAGAAGAAGGGAAAGCTCATGCCTGCATCCCTTCTCTCACCTCAGCCATCAGAGGTGAGCGAATAGATGCTGGTGTGTGCTTTTCTGCAGCCTTTTGAAACACAGGGCACTCAGCTCTGTGCAAAGGGCTGCAGTAGCAGAGTGGAACTCATTGTTTTGCATTTTCTGGTGGGTTTTTTTTCCTTTGTTCCTTCTACAAAATGCAAAGGTCAAGCAGGAACCTTTAGCTGGAGTTAAGCAGAACCTCCTGAGCTGGGAAGGAGACGAGAATCAGGCAGGGCTTTCTTTTTCCAGTAAAGTGCTGGCTAAATTGCCTTTTTCATTTTGGTTGCAGCTACTGCTCTTTTCAGCCTGGTGTATAATTAGTGTGGCACGGGGAACATTCATCCCTTCACTTATGAGTGCCATGGCACCCATTTGTACCAAACTAACAACCAAAAATCAAAACCTGCCGCCCTGAACGCTAAAACTCTGCTCAAGTCCTACAGATCCCTTAGCATGCTAGCCAGCTCGGCCCCATGCACCATGGTGGGCACAAAGCTAGTGCCTCGAACTGTTTCTCAAACATCACAGAGAAAATGTCTCCCAGCCTGTTTATTGCCTGCCCCAACCCTTATCACTGAGCCGTTCGATTTGGAGTCCTTGATTAATTTCTGTTTATTTTATTTTTGTTCTCGTTCAGATGTGTTATCTAAGGTCAGTGCAACTTCCCCTGTCCCCCACCCCCNAACTCTCCCATGAAATATTGTTGTGCCTGGGTGTGTGTTTCTTAAAGTCATTGTGTGTTTTATGTCTGCAACAAACATTGTCTGATCATCCAGCTTATTATGCACTACCAAAAGGTCATGCTTTATGCGCTGAAGGGAAAGCTCCCGAGTTGGGGCTGAGGAAAAACAAACTGGATGGTGACTGAAAACAAGGGCTTTAACCCCAGAGATCAAGACTCTGAAAAAATGCTTAGTGGCTGTTTGAAAAGAGTAAACTAGGTCTGAGCTGCTGTAAGCTACAGGGTGGCCATGGGCCTAGATTGTCTTGTGCCAGGCACGTATCTGCTCACTCCACACCTTCCTATCTTCAGCAGCTCCTGGTTCCTCTCTCCATGCGGCCTTCACCTCCACGACATCTCATGGCATCATAGGCCTTTCATCCCAAGTGCCTAAAGGGAGGCAGAGCTATTTAAGCCTCAGGGAAATGTTGGCATGTGGACAAACGAGCTTAATTAAGTTTTAAAAATATATAGCCCAATTGGAAAGATGCACAGCAGAACAAGTATCAAAGAGGTGGGGTGACTGCTTGTGCTCAACTGACATAGGATTCTTCAGCCTAGACAGCTGAGGGGGGATTTTAAACATCATGTATGTTGCTACGAGGCCATGCAGAAAGTGTGCCACCCAAATTGGATAATTCAGGACCAGACCTGGCCCTAATGAGCGGCAGATTCAAAGTAAGCAGAGGAGACCTAGACCTCCTTGCTCCTGGACCTTATGGATGTTTGACACTTTCCTAGGCTCTCTTACAGTTTACTTTCTTTTGCCTAAGCCCAATAGGCCATTAAGGGCTATTAAACACCAAGGTCCTGCCCTGCCTCCAGAAGTCCCTGTGCCTCTGACAGCCCGAGGTGGAAAGGTCATTCTGAAGATGTGCTGCCACGAGCTTACTTTGCCTTTGTGAAACTCTTCCCCGGGACCTCTGCATAGGCCTCTTTAGCTAGAAGGGGCCGGGCTATGGGATCCCTAAATCCAACCAAGTGCAAACCTGCTCAGGCAGTAAGAGCCTTTAGAATGGCTGAGGAAACAGTCTCTCAGTGTGAACAAAGGAACAAACCCATGGAACTAACTGCTTTTACCATAAGGCTTGGCAGACCTCTACAGCAAAATAGAGGAGTCCAAACACACAGGGTGGTCTTAGGCTCAGTGACCTGGGACACGTCTCACAGCCCTAGGAGAGTGCCAAGAGCTGAGGCTATGGACTAACGCTCGTCTCACGAAGAACTGTGCTAGTTGAAGGGACGGGGTGCCTACTGAGTTTGTTATCCTCCTCCTGCTGATGGCAAAGGTGTGTTCAGCTCTACAGCTGCACGAGAGTGGCACAGTCCCAGAGCCCAAGTATAGATGGGATGGCTGTATGAGGATGGATAACTCTGCATCCTAACATAGAAATGCTTCTTTCAACTTGCACTTCTGCATTCACAATCCCTCACCAAAGAAGCCACCCCAGGGTGGGTTCTTCTTTAGTGCCCCTCATCATGAGTTTATAGACATTGACAAGATCCCCCTGTACCTATCCTTTTTGTGGCTAAACAGTCCCAGCTCTCTCAGCTTCTCCTGCTATGAGAGACCCTTATTCATCTTCTGGGCTTTTTGTTGGACTCACTCCAGCATGTCTATGTCTCCTACTAGGGAGCCTGGGACCTGGACACTGTGCTTCAGATGCATCCAGAACCAGGAAATCTCAGCATTAACTCTGGTGTCAAGTGAGAAATGTTGTCCCAAAGACTCTAGAAAGAAGACATGGCAGGGCAGGCTAAGAGACGCTACCAAATGTGCCTGCTCCTGAGAGACAAGAGAGTACAAGTCTGGGAATCAGTCAGAAGGATAAGGTGAAATAAACCAGGCCCAATTGAGTGAACAGTTACATCAGCTGGGGAAGTAACAAGCCACAGGGCTGTGAGAGTGTCTGTAGAAGAGTTTGGCATGAGCTACCAAACCCTGCTGCAAGGGATAATACAGCAATATATTACAATACATTACTTCTGGTACAACCTACATGTTTCACGTACCTCTGCTAAGGCCACAGAAGCCATGAGTTACGTGATCATCACCTCCTTGCCAAAGACAAAGGTACCTGCTCTGAAGAAAAGTGAGTCCTGGGCAGGCATCTCCTGTCTGACACAGCGAAATGGCTGTAAGTGCAGGTGAGCTGTGTTACCCAGTCCCATGAGAGCAGCAGGCCAGAGGTCTAATGTTACTGTGGTAGCTTCCCAGAGAGGTCAGCAGTGCAGCTAGCCAGCAACCGGGAGAGCTAACGCCTTGCCAAAGGCTGTAGACTACTTCTCGCCTTCCTCCTGCCCTTAGCTAATGCTTAGCCAGTAACTATCGCAGCCGATGCTTGCTCATGTCAGAACACCGTCACTGATCCAGCAGATTGCTGTTCTGCACTGATGAGCAGTAAGTCCAAGCGTGAACTGTTCCGGGAGGGCTGGACGACGTTCCAGGGCTGGCTGGTACTGTCCAGACTATGTTGAAATGTACATGGAAACTTCCGTCAGCGGCTTTCAGAGAGCATTAGGAGTGCCTGAAGGGTGTACTTTGGCGATTCCACTGAGCAGTATTTTCCATGCTCTCAAACATCTGGCTTGAGTGATTCCTATTCCAGCTCCTGTGCCTTGCAAACGTGTGTGCTGGAGAGTTATTTTCTTCTTGCAGGAAGCCCTGCATGGTCATGGGATGATTTGAGACTATCTGATCTGCAGATAGCTGTGACTCAATTATTTTCATTTTCCACGCAGACTATTTGAGTATGTAAAAGGTCATCACCAATTCACAGCAAGGCTTACAGAGGAGTAAAGGAATTTAATGTTATGGGTCAAGAAGGAAAAGTATATACTTCGTAAACCAGGGTGGAAAATGTGCCTTGATGTAGAAGAGGTTGTGAATCAGAGCCCTTCTCTGGAAATACCATTGCAGGGAAACTCGATGTGGCTGACAATTCAGATCACTTCCTCTGTGCTTACACCAGTGGGAATGTTGTGCTGGAGAGGTCCAGAAAGGAATTCCTACACTTGTCTAAGGTGCATATAGCAGAGTTCACACTCAGCTCTGAGTACACCGATGGTCTGGCATGTCACCTCTGAATCTCTTTGAGCCCGGTCATTGCACAGAATTGGAAGCAGTGTAGAGAATCAGAAAGAAATCATTGGGAGAGGTCAATAAACAATCTAGCTGGTGCCCCATTGCCACCAACTCTCATGGAGGCAGAATCAAGGGCTGTCTTCCATGTCAGCAATTTTGTTGCCTTTTCTTAAAAACCTCCACCCAAATGGCTTTTGCAGCTGCCCTGGGTACCCACATCCAGCGATTCTAACCTTCACAATTACACATTTTCCATAATCACCAACACATTTAGCTTTCCTTCAGATTGTGTGATTCCACATCATCCTTCACCCAGCTGTTTATGTGAACACTTATGCCAGCCCTTTACCAAGCAGCAGGCTGTTACTGTGTCTTTACTCGAGTCCTCTCCTATCTAAACCGAACAACCTTCCGCCTGTGCGCAAGGCTGTACTCTGCTCATGTCTTGGCATTCACGTGGCTCTTCTTTGGATGCTCTCCAATACAGCAACATCCGGAGACAGCATGCCAGCCAAGGCAGCAACAGCATCAGTTTTGTTACCTTCCAGATCTTAAATTAAAAATATTTGTTCATAAACTTCAGAATAAGCTTAGCCTTATTTTCAACATCATCATGCTGAGTGGATGTTTGGTAGCAATTTGTTAGGACTCTCTCCAGACTCTTTCCTACAAGACCGAGGTGGGAAAAGCTTTATAAGTTGCATGAGAGATACAATAAATGAAGCCCCAAGCACTTCCAGGTTCACCCCAAACCCTTTTATCTCAAAGTAATCTGCCTATTAATTCTGGTATGCTTGGAATTGATACTGTTCTTCCACTTCTAAACCACATCACCCCGAGAGTGTGACCTTGCAAAATTCAGACTGAAAGTAATAAGAATGGAAGAGGGTGTAAGAACCTGCAGTGTTGGACCCAGCTTTGGAGAGGCTTTGCCATCTTTTTCTGAGTTAGGGATAAAAGTGGAATGGGATTTGATTGTACCTTTTGCAGAAGTTATATTCTAGAGATGAGACCGTAGCGTTAACAGCCAGGACTGGAATGAAGATGGGTGACTCAAGAGGGCTGTATCTTGTTAACTTAATTTCTGAGCTGTTTCTGTATTACTTTTGCTTTGAACAATAACTCACAGGTTGCAACTATGTGGGATCACTACCCTGGTCTGTTTTGTTCGTGCCTGATGAAATGTGTTCACATGCTTTCATAACAGCACATTTCCAGGGTTACAGGAGCAGCATAGCAATGCCCTGGCTTGGATAAGTGCTCCTCATTCACAGCAGGTATCCTTCAAGGCACCATTTGCTTTCCTGAGGCTGAGGTGGCTCTCTAAGTGCAGTCTCAGATGATTAAACTGAAAGTGTTCTGGGGTTGAAACTTTAACTTTAAAATCCAGGAAGTGCAGAGTTTCTGGTGAGATGACAGTACATGATGAATGCGCACAGGAAAAAACAGCAGGATGATCAGGACGTCCCCCTGTGCTCACATACCAAATTGATTACATACCTGGTGCTCTGACATTTTCCTGTTCTCCTGTAAAGTGAACTGAGATTTCTCAGTGCAGTGTCTTGAACAGAAACCCCCTTTGAAGGAGTCCTTTCCCCTTGCTGACATTCACTCAGTACTGTTAAACTTGTTAAAAGCCACAGCAACAACAACAAAAAGGAAGAGGGAGGAGGGTTTAATCAGATTGTCTTTCCAGTGAAGGGCTGGCAATGTGAAAGGTGTGGATCCACCACAGCTAACTTGGTTTAAGCCAAGCCTGCCCTCTTCTTCACCTCATCCTCTGCCCTGGCACTGCTGCTCGTCTAAGATGTGCAAGGAGATAGCCAAGGGAGCAACACTGGGTAAGGAGACACAGACCATGGACTCATGCTGAACTGCTTGTCAGGACAGAAAATAAGAGGTCCTCCTTCTCCTCACCCTCCTGCCCCTCCTGCCAGCCTTGGCTCCTTCCCCCTTCCCTGCTTGGGGCTATGTATCTGCTTTCCTTGTTCTGGCCCTTGCACTCCCTGGGACCTTCTCTGAGCTGATTAAACTCACTGAGATAAAAGCAAGATAGATGCTTTGCTACTGGTTTGATTTTCTGCTGGGGCAATTGTCCTGGATTAGAGTTAGGCTGGAATAGAGCTAATTTTCTTCCTAGCAGCTGGTGTAGTGCTGTGTTTCTGTTTGGGAGTTAGGATGAGAGCAGTGCTGATAACACACTGACGTTTTAATTGTTGCAGAGCAGTCAAGGACTTTTCAGTTTTCCATGCTGCTCTGCTACAGAGAAGGTGAGGGGCACCCAGGAAGCTGGGAGGAGACACAGCCAGGACAGGTGATCAAAGAGATATTCCATACCAATTACACCATGCTCAGCATAAAGGGGGGCTGGTGGGGGAGGAGCGTGCAGCTCCAGGACATGCAGTGTGGGGACAGTCTGGCTTCAGGATGGCTCTGAGCTCTGTGGTCTGAGTTGTGCAGTTCGGTGAGAAACTGCATCGTGTATCACCAGTTCTGTGTATTTTGCTCTAAGTCCCACTGTTGCTATTCCCCACCACCTCTTTGCTGTCCCTGTAATCTGTCCTTATCCTAACCCAAGAGGTCTGCCTTTGTCTTCTCCCTTTTTTTTCCTCCTCCTCCCCTTCCCCTTTCCCCATCCTCACTGTGTAGATGTTGCCTAGGTTTTCTGCTTGTTCAGATTCCTGAACCAGCTTGGGGTGGGCAATAAACAAGACTGATGCCACTGCAACAGTGGGGACAAGCTGTAAGGGCGATGCGAGCATCAATCATGCCAATATAATCAGCTTAAAACTGCTGTGGAATGGCAGGCTGAGGGCTGACTTGAGACATTGTGGGGAGCAGCAGGTGACCAGGTTTGGAGGGAAGGGATTGAGAACAGGCTGTGTGGCTGCCAAGGACGATGCACCTCAAGCTGGCTCACCAAAGGAAAGTTTACCATCATGTAGCACAATATCCTGAGCATCTACAGTACACACTGGCAGCTGCCAAGCTGGCGGGGTAAACTTTGCTAAACACATATTTTGCCTTATGACTCAGGCACATCTTAGGGCTGTTAGAAAGGAGCAACTGGCACGCTCCCCACAGACAGTCAATAGATCTGGTCAATAGACCTGGTCCAAGCTCACTGTGATACAAAAATGAACACTACTTCTGTAGGCAGGTAACACTGAGAGCAACCTGAACTATGCCCATTGCTGTCCTGACAGCAACCCCTCCTGCTCCCCTGGAACAGCCAAAGTCAGCTGGCAATGTGACTCTGTTGTAACTGCTGGACCAGCCCCAGTGCCACAATCCTTTAATTTAGGAACTTGTATTGAAATGGGGAAGTCATGACACCTTATCAGGCATCTTATAGACTTTTTTTCTTCCGCTTCTCTCCTGTGGTGTGACAATGAGTGGCATTTACAGCTCAACCTGGTTTACCTTGGACATATGAGCCCTTTGGGATGCCCGGGAGTGTCCTACATAGCCTTTGGCTGCTGCACGGTGGATCCGAAGATCCTGGGGCACATCTCTCTCTACCCCATAAGTCTATCATTGTCCACAAACTTCTTATGGGAAGTCTGTATCTCCACAGGGACCATTTTCAGTCTGTGGGGAAACAGCAGCTCTTTCCATAGACCTGAATTAACACAAGTCTTACGATCTCAAGGACAAGTATTACGAGGAGCAGCTGAGAGAACTGGGACTGTTCAGCCTGGAGAAGAGGAGGCTTAGGGGAGACTTTATTGGCTCTCTCCAACTGTCTGAAAGGAGGTTGTGGTGAACTGGGGGTCAGCCATTTCTCGCAGATAACTAGCAATAGGACAAGAGGGAATGGCTGCAAGTTGTGCCAAGGGAGGTTCAGGTTAGAAATTAGGACAAATTTCTTCTCAGAAAGAGCAGTTGGGCATTGGAATGGGCTGCCCAGGGAGGTGGTGGAGTCACTGTCTCTTGGGATGTTCAAGGAAGGGTTGGATAAGGTACTTAGGGACCTGGTTTAGTAAGTGATATAGATCACAGAATTACAGAATCTTAGGGGTTGGAAGGGACCTCAAGAGATCATCGGGTCCAACCCCCGATGGTGGGGGGACAGTTGGACTGGATGAACTTGAAGGTCTTTTTCCAACCTTAATGATTCTGTGATTCTGTAATCTTATATAAAAAAAAAAATATCCCCCCAATGTGACTTTAATCCCAGGCTTTTCCACAGAAATTATATGACCTCAGTGACTCACTGCCTCAGACACACTGCTGTGGAAACAAATTCCATTGATAAACTGGCTGTGATCGAATCCTGTAGAGACAAGGGCCCCATTGTTATTTGGACAGATGTTCCCTGTTTATACAAGCAGGTTCTTGGCTCCAGATTTTGTTAAAGGTAGAAAGGCACATAACACATCAGACTTTCCCCTGGTTTCTGGGAATTTCCCGCTCTTCCCAACCTTCCAGTGTAGCCATCAGAGCTGTAGGTTTGCATCTCTGTGCAGCTTCTTCTAGGGAATCAATGCATATCTCTAGTGCCTGGCAGGTCCAGCCCACAGCAAGCATGCTGCCAGCTCAGGGAGGAAAACCCTCAAGTTTTTCTCCCTTGCTACTTAAATCAAAGCGCACAAACACTTTGCCATAGCTACAAAACATGAATTTACTACTTTAAGTCTTCAACACCCTCTTTTATTAGAATGAAGTGGGTGAGTAACAGCAGCAGAACGAGTTCGTCCACTTTATAAAGTAATCTGCAGATAAGACCTGAAGGACTTAGATCAGTGCAGGGGGAAATAGTATTACCTGATGAATGGTATCAGGAAATATTGTGTCTTGAAATGCCTTGTTGGCTTTTCTACAGTGGCATCTCTGGTCAGCCTCACACTTGAAAATCGAGTGCCAGCTCTGGAGGCAGCTTGTTTTGTGGGCAGTAATAACATGTTCAGCTGATAGTGAGTTCCTGTGTTTTGTTTTCCCTTTGAGAGAGCAGCCTGGGCTGGAGCAGAAAGCAGAGGACGTATAACATGGATCTAACTAGATCTTTTTGAATCACCTTGGAAGGTAAACCCTTTTTTTATATCTCCAGGTGTCATCTTTATTTTCTGAAACATACAGGGTGGTAACTATTGTGCTGGGTGGATTTGCACAAGAAGGTGTAATTATTTTGCAGCATTTATGAAAAAGAGAGTCTTACCAAAATAGTAAAAAGGAGGTCGTGTAGGTCACCTGTTTCCTGGGTTAAAGTTGGAATTTGCTATTTACCTCTAGGAACCTCCCGCACTTTGCCTTTAATTTTAAACAACATTTTTCAGCCTGAATACTGTGGAGATTTGGTAGCAAACCTGGGCTCCTTTAGCTCCCTGTGGCTTTGTAAGTCAAAGATACTTATTGCCTCCCAGGAGACAGTTTGTATGAGAAATGATGAATGCATCCACATGTGGGCAACCTGGTCTAGCAGAGGGTGTCCCTGCCCGTGGTTGGAAGTAGATGGGCTTTGAGGTCCCTTCCAACCAGGACCAGCCTCTGATTCAGTGATTCTATGGTAGCTTCTGTTTTACTAACAGAAGGCACTTGGATACTTGAGAAATTGCTTGCTCAAGAATTTACAGCATCTCTTTCAACAGGAAATTAAATGAACAAGGGAACAGCCACATTAGCTGAGAAGAATGTAATTTTTCCCCCCCTCTCAGTTATTATTTGATACTTATTTGCTAGCTCTATGTTTTTTATAGATACTGGCTTGGGATTTGGGGGATTTTTAACTAACTATCAAAGCCTGAGTAGCAGCATGGTTCTCATTTGCATGAGTTGCCCTCTGCATGGTTTATTTTATGTACAATTAATGGGGCAGTTGGTCTCACCTACACGGCTGCACAAAGAGTGTATTTAAAAAATAGAGGCTGACCCACAACATTTGAATATGAACGTGATTACATGAACAGTGCAAATGATAGCATACAAAACTGAAGCAGATGCTGTTTAAACTCACCAGAAATTTTGTTTAGTCATCTTTTTTTTTCTGTTATCTGCTTTATCAGTCAGTTACCAATGAAATGCAGGTTCTTTGTACAGATTAAGCTCCTGTAGCATATGCTGTGAGCATATGCTACTTATATAAAACTGTCAGAAATATTCACGTTGTTACTATCATTGAGTCATGTCACAGCTCAAGGACTTGTGTCACAGTTTATAACATGGCAGTGTTTCCCTCTTGATCCATTTCAATCCATCTTGGTCTTGGGGTCAGCCAGATCTGTGGAAGTCTTCAAAACTGCAAAACGGTCTCTTTTGTGGAGTGAATGTACCATCAGATGTGTCCAGGAAACCAAAGACACTTTTCCCTACCATTTTTCATTTTTTTCTAATTCTAACACTTCTAACAGTCTTTTTTTTAAAATGGATTTGAGGTGGGGTGGGAAGACATTCTGAATCAGCAAGATTCAGTCTTGTTTTCTGGTTATTCCTACATGAGAGCATAGGAGCAGCCACACTGGTCCAACTCAAAACTCTAGTTAGCGCGGTTTTCTGGTTTGGGGGAGAGGTGAGGGGTACCCCCCTCTGTTGCTACCCTAGAATACCTTAAAGTATCTTTCCTTTTTTAAATTAAAATATCTTTCATTTTTTAAATTCCATCTTAGAACTTGACTGACATTTCTTCAGACCCCATTTTGGTGTCATAACAGTCAGTTCAGAGACCATCACATAACATGTAACAACAGGATGGTTTTTCTACCTTACACTTAGCAGTGCTGAATTCCGTATTTCATGACCCTGACACTCAGTATCCTGCAATCCCAGTACAGATCTTCACAGGCAGAATTTGCTTTTTGTTTTTTTAGCCTTAATCATTTGTTGTCCACAGTATTGGACAGAGTGCCTTTCCCACATCACTTAAGAACAGAGGGGTCTGTAAGCCTGAGGCTCACACACATGTTGCTGCAGAGCTCTGGCGATGACATCTCTCTGTTGGAAAAGTAATTAATTCCTTCCCATTTTTGTCCCCTATTTTTTAACAAGGCCAGTGTCCAGATGGAGTTTCCCTGCAGATGAATCTTTCTAAAAGAAGTGCCTTTGATGAGAAACCCTGACAAGTCCCTGCTGGATACCCACATCGGTGACATCAAGCACATTGCTTGGCTCTGAGCTCATTGCTGTCTGCTATCCATTCACCAGGTGAGACCGTCGATCATGTTCATATCATGATCTTCTGTCACGGACTCTTTTGAGCAGGAAAGTCGCAGTGATGTGCCCTGTCTACTTGGGAGCACCAGCTCTTAATACACAATGTGGTGGCAACAGTAGCTGTTGCCAATCATAGAATCAAGGAGTAGTTTGGGTTGGAAGGGACCTCAAAGATTATCTAGTTCCAACACTGCCCTGCCATGGGCAGGGACACCCTCACTAGCCCAGGTTGCCCAAAGGCCCTTCCAACCTGGCCTTGAGCCCTGCCAGGGATGGGGCTTCCACAACCTCTCTGGGCAACCTGTGCCAGGGCCTCACCACCCTCACAGTAAAGAATTTCTTCCTAATGTTTAATCTAAGCCTGCCCTCTTTCAGCTTGAAGCCATTACCCCTCGTCCTATCCCTGCATTCATTATCATCGCAAGAGGAGCTGGTTTTCTGCTTTCACCTGGTGATTCACAGCCTTTCACAGCCTGACTTTGTATGAGAAGCTTTTTCAATACAAAATGATCACAATTTTGCAAAAGCTCATCATTTTAATCAGGCTGTTGTTATCTGTACTGTTCAGTACTGTTCCCAGTACTTTCTTAAAAAGATTTTTAAAATCTGCTTGGGATCTGCCTTTTCCTGTAGCTCTCTACTAGCTGTTCATGCTGGAGCTAGGGAGCCGCTTTGTTAGGAATAATCAGAAAGGGCATATTCATAGCACAATACTTATTCTTATGTAGCCTTCAGCTCCCTTTCTCTATCCCCTCTGGTTGCATAAATGTGTCAGCACCTGTTATAAGGGTCCATGCATGTTTTGCCCCTCCTTTTATGGGCCATCATCCAATGTACAGCATGGCTGAAAAAAGCTTATGTATCAATGAGATGGAAAAGGTTGGTTTTTTCTGGGTTTTTATTTCAGGTGGCACATTACATTTCAGGGTGTCAGTATTCTTGGGTTCTAGGCGATTTACTTGTTAACTTCAGCACAATTAATGGAGATGTGTATTAAAACCTCAAAATTAAACAGATATTTTTTCCCAGGAGGTATCACTCTTCGTTGTCTCCCTTGTTAGCCAAGGAGTAGCAAACCTATGGAAAGCTCTAGCTGAGCCCATGATGTTGCTACAGACCTTTCCCAAGTGGAATAGGGCTGGTAGAAAGCCTGTCCCTGCTGCAACAGGACAAGCCCTCACTTACAGCAACTTTTCTAACTGTTTCCTCATGTTCTGGCTGTGTGTTTGCCAAGGTCCACTGTGAGGAATATTTGAAGATCCAAAGTCAACTCTTCTCATGGCAGATAAGTTTCTGGTGCTTCGTTTGTCCCTGCTAGGCATCTGCTTGGGATTCTGCTTTCACCGAGCGATTTCTTTTTCCCTGGTTTGAGGAGGTACAGATGATGTGAAAGAAAAAATAAAAGGAGATATGAGGGAAGCAGCCTGGTGGCAACAGCAGAGAAATAATTACAGACCTTGCTCCATGCCAACCTCTGTCCTGGTTGGCGTGAACAGGCAGAATATGGTGAAAGAGCCTGAACATACTGTTTTTGCAGAGTGTGCTGGTATTTCCTACTATGTGAGTCAGCTGAAAATTCCCTCATCCTTCTGCTTCATTTTCCTCTCAGGCTGCACAGCAAAGCCACTGGACAAAATGCCATCCCCAGTTACTGCAGGTCTCCACGGCCTTTTCCTACTGGTCACAGCATGTTGCCAGGCATCACAGGACTCAAACTTTGATCCAGTCATCCAACATGTAGTGAGTATACTTTCCAACCCATTTAATTCGGTCACTGCCTGTAGCACCCAGCTGCTGTAGTTCTCCTTTACATCCACAGAACTTCAGAGACACTCATTGCAGGATCCGGTGGGGAAACTGAACCCAGAGTCTCCCCAGTGTGTGAGAGAGATGGAGAAATCCAGGAACTAGGGTCTTCTTGCTTTCCAGTCTTAAAACCTCTTCAGAGAGAACTGAGCAAAACTTAAGGTTTCTCACTTGTGTTAGCCTGCAAGGGATTTGAATTGCCATGCCTGGAGCTATGTCTAGGCCACAATTGTGTGGACACTGTTCCTGGATGGGATTCACCCATCCTATGAGAGGGAGAAACCAAATAACAATACTAGCTCAGTTTTTCTTACGGGCAGGTGATAGGTGTCCCACAGCTGTTTTGACAGGAGGAGATGAGTACACATGAGCTAAGAGCCACACCTGAGTTTAGACTTGTGTTTTGATGTTGGGCTTGGACTTGGACTTTACTTCAGTGGGAACACTTCTTCAATAATTCTCACATACATCTTTTGCTTCATCAACAGTGGCAATTGTAGAAATCTGTTTTGTCCTTCATCCTGCATATGGGTTTGGTAACAGTTTCTGCACAATTGTCACTCACTAGAAGCAACAAGAGAGGAACAGGGAAACAAAGGGACTGATCAAATGGAAGTTAAAATAGTCTGGTAAAGAAAACTGGTCTACAAATCTACCAGCTCTTGCTCTATCACAATAATTGTTAGACCAGAAAATACTTCTTTTGTCTTCTTAATGAAGAACCCTATCAAGTCAAAGCAGATTCTAACATCTATATTTAACCCTTAGCACCACAGGGACCTTAATTCTGATGGACCATCCAGAACACAATGTGCTTTATTGAGCAGATAAAGGCAAGGAGAGGTGAAGAAGAAGCTGGGAACTCCTTAAGCTGTTTTTGCCAACGTTCCATGACTTGGCAAACCAAGATATAGCCGGTTCCAGCAGCCCTGTCTGCCCTTTGGCAGTTGTCTAATAGCAACCCAATATTATTTGATCTGTTTTTCACCAAAGCTGTCTCCAGCTCAGCACTTAGGCTTTTTCATGAAAAGAGTAATGCTTTTTGGTTTTTAGGATCGTTGATCCATGGTTGATCCTGCAAATGAGTCATCACTTAATGGTGTGAAATATGTGAAGTATTTAACGGCATAGCAATATCCTGTAGTTCTTTGGGGAGATAATTAAAGAAAGGAAACCACAGACACCAGATGTGGGGGGAAGCAGAGGACCACAGTGACCTTTCTGTAACGTTTGCAGCTAACCCCTGAGGTGAAAGGTAGCACCAGTAGCGGTGCAGATATACCAATGCACCTTGGGATCTTCGCTGCCAGCACAGCTGCGATACAAAGCCCAGCTCTAATCACACACCAGATGGTTCCTTTATGTAAAGAGATGACTTAAGGGTTGCCAAGCTATTCACCCTTTCTGTAAATAAAGATTTCAGTAGGACTCAAGAAACTGGCAAAGCTGCAAATTTCCTGCCTGCGTCTTTGCTTGTTCTTTAGCCTTCCTCGCTAACTGTGGTGCCAATGTATTTTTAGGGCATGATTAAAAAAATAAGATGGTCTGTATCTCACTTGGCTGCACCCTGTGTGAACCCAGTCATACTGAAATTGTGCCACCACTGCTCTGGTCAACTGTTGTGCCTGCAAAATAGCTGATCTGACACCTGAGCCAGAGCCAAGACTTTTCCATCCCCTTTCTACTCCTGCTCCATCTGGCTTTGCTGCTGCAGAGCTGGCAGCTCAGAGCAAAGAGGAAAGCAAAGGGTAGTATGAGTCTACTTTCTGGATTCGAAGGATGGGTGGCCAGGTCTCCCAAGCAGCTTGCAAGTCTGGCCCAGGACTGAGAGCACTGCAGCTGTCCCATAGCCAGTTTTCAGCTCAGACACAGAATTTCTGCTAAGCTGAGAAAATTGCCTTGCAGAGATATGCAGGGACCTGCAAACTCAGTTGGTGTTTAACATTTCCCTGCTTTGAAGATAGAAGCACTCTGTTTAAAGGAGGGCAGGGAGGGGCAAAGCTTGGTGGAAGGAAAAAAGAATCTATGACTGTATTTTCTTCACTAATTCCTCCATGTCAACAGCAGCAGCTAAAGCTTCATTTTGTTTTTTCACTCTCTTTTTTCCACAGATTTACACTGCAACAGGAGAGGAAAACTTCCAGTCAGAGGTGCAAAGGCAGAAGCGAAATGGTATGTACACAAATGGACAGTAATAGAGCAGGTTTCTGGTAAGCTGAGGGTGCTATCACCTTTAGGGATAGCATCTCTTGAGGTACTGAGGTGCGATCATCAAGGGGGAATAGCTGTTGTGGTATAATCCCAGCTGGCAGCTAAGCAGCACCCAAATGTTCCCCCAGTGGGATGTGGGACAGAATCAGAAGAGTGAAAGTGGGAAAACTTGTGGGTTGAGATAAAGACATTTTAATCAGTAAAGCAAAATGAGAAACTCATCCCCCACTTCCCATGGGCAGGCAGGTTCAGACATCTCCAGGAAAGCAGGGCTCTACCAAGTGTAACAGTCACTTAGGAAAACAAACTGTGACTTCAAAGGTCATCCTCCTCCTTCTTCTCCCCCCAGCTTTCATTGCTGAGCATCATGTAATATGGTGTGGATGTCATGCTCAGGGTCATCTGGTGTGTGACGTCATATTGGTCAGTTGGGGTCAGCTGTCCCAGTCGTGTCCCCTCCCAGCTTCTTGTGCACCTCCAGCCTACTCACTGGTGAGGTGGTGTGAGAAGCAGAAAAGGCCTTGAAGTGCAGCCCTATACTAGCTACTGTGAAGAAAATTAACTCTATCGCAGCCAAAACCAGTACAGCATTAAAGGGACAAACAATAGAGGTGGAAACTTGTCTGCTCAGAGATTGACAAAGAATCATAGAATGGTTTGGGTTAAGAGGGACTTTTACAGGTCATCCAGTCCAACTCCCCTGCAATGGGACATCAACTAGCACAGATTGCTCAAAGCCCCATCC
>VZTU01010386.1:0-12267 GCA_013400835.1 Zapornia atra
GTCCAGCCTGGTCCCCCACAGAGGATTCTACAGTTGGATTTGGGTGTCCATCAGGTCTGCTCTATTTTGGTCTCTTCACACCAGACCAGAGATACAACAGTCCCGAGACGTGTGGCATAAACCACCCCTGCCTCCATATAGTAATGAGCAGAGCTGAACTTCAGAAGAGCCCTACCTCATGAAGCATGGGGTATGTAAAAATTCACCCTTCTCTAATCTCAGCTCTCAGTTTCCCTGTGCCTTTTACCTTCTTGATTCCCTGAGGTAAATTTTGCATCTGGCCTTCCACTGTCCACCATCACCGTCACTGATACTGACAGCTCAGGCTCACATCACCATCTTCTCTCTCCTTTTTTGGAGAAGAGGTTGTGTGTTATTTGTGCCTGTAACAGTCTCCACCCCAGGGGTCTGTCTTTTGTCACGGTCCTGACTCACAAGCTCTTTCTATCTTGCAGTTTTACCTTTTCCCTTTGGCGTGTGATGAGCTTTGCTCTCGGATCAGTCACAGCAGTTCTTGTTCTTGTCCATCTGTTAGGGTTTTAACACCCATTTCTGTAAGAGAAGGTGCCTGTTTCAGAACTTTGGGTCACCATGTCACAATCATCCCCCTCTTTCTGTCAGCCCAATGCCTCTGTTGTTCCTGGAGGGGTTTTGTAGGTAAGGAGGCAGTTTGTGTCACCTTCTGCAGTGTTGATCTGTGCCCAAGCCTGGCTTGGAGCTGCTCTGCCCAGAGGCCTGCTTGACCTTGAGTCAGGGGAAAGATAACAAGAGGCTCTAGGAAATGTTGGTGTGTCCAGACCCTACCATCCACCTTGGAGCAACTAGCCCTTGGAAGCATTGAGGATGTCCAGGGGATGATGGGGACAATGTGTCAGAGGCCGCTGGAGTGGTAGCTGAACAGATGGCTCCTCAAAGATGCTCAGGCCTGAATGCTGATGGCTTAATGTCATGTTGGTTTTTCACAGCAAGTGGCTGTTGGAATCCAGGTGGCATTTTTAAATTGGAATGAGACCTCTGGAATTGTTAAGCTGCTGCTCTGACTGCAGATGTCATGTTCATGCTCTGTGCAGCTGCAGAGGGATGCGCAGAGTGCTGCAAGGAAGCAGGGCAGCACACGGGGTGGGAGGGAAGAGGTGCCCAGTGGTGGTATGATTAGCCTATGGCTTTCAGGTTGGGTTTTTTTATTTTGAAGCCACAAAGCAATGAGCAAAGCCAGATGCCAGCACTGGTGGCCATCCTGGCCAGGTGAGCTGTAACTAGCAGGATAAAGCACTGGTTATTTTTCATGTGTGATTGTGTTGGTGAAGTTCTAACCATCACTGCTGATACTTTACAGGTGGTACCTGAGGCTTGATGTGGCAATGTGCCCCACTTAGCAAACATCCAGCTTGCATCTTTGTTGTCAAGAATGAATTTAGGATCCCCAGGCCCCTCAAAGCTAAGTTGAGGGAGTGGGAGGAGATGACAGGTTGGGGAGGCATGGGGTAAGGTGGCAATGGGAAGAGCGGGTTACTTGTCAGCATGACACAAGGGTTTGCTGGGCAGGGCAGTTCCAGCCTTTGTCTGCTTGTGTGTCCTGTCTTCTGTGTCTTAGTCCTTCTCCAGGCATCAGTGTGCTCTTTGTGCTCAAAGGGGCACAGCGTGCTGCTTGGGTGCTGTCTCTAGGGTCTCAAATGCCCATATTCCCTCATCAGCACAGTGCTGATTGGGGGTTTTTTGTTTGTGTAGAAAGCTCATGGCACAGTTTGTCCTCACATCTTGGAATTTCCTGGCCAGGCCTCTCTTGCAGCGTGATCACAGGCTGTCAGCAGCTGGGCTGTCCAGCCATCCATTTTCACAGAATAAGGCTCCTTCCGTGCATCCTTCTGTCCTTCTGTCTTGAAGGTGCAGCCATTGTCTCAGTCTTGACAAGTCAGTCCTTCCAAGGGGCTGCTGCAGTCAACTCTTTTCAGGGGTTTCCATAGAACTTCCTTGCCTCTGCCCCATAGGTAGTGTTGCTCAATGGCATCTTTGGTCTGGGAGCCATTCTTGCTGAGAGCTTCCTCTCATCTTGGAGTCACGTTGTCTGTAGAGTTCTGCATAGCAGCTCCAGCCTTTGAGACGCTGTTGTGCTGTGTCTGTCTCATGTTCTGCACCATACCTTACTCAGGTCACGATGACTTGGTGTGTCTTCCTTGTTGGTAAATGTCTCATTAGACCTCTTGAGTCTCAAATGCCTGTACTTCAGGTGTTGTGCCCATCAAGCCCTTAGTCTCTCACAGTTACAGCTGGAAGCACCGATCTGTTGGGCTTGTGTTGCCATAGATATTTTAACTGGCTGTGTCTTGCATTGGCAAGCCGGGCATCACCTGCAGCTTCACCCAGCATTCTCTTGGCACAGATTTCTCTTCCATGGTTTCATCCCCACATTTTTAATGGTCTTAGGTCCTAATGCCTGGCCTCTCATGCAGCCATTACTGTGGCTTTGAGAGTTGCTTTCCTTTATGGGCCACAGCCATTGCCTCTTCTCTGGTGGTACTTTTGTGGTGCCATCAGGCTTCATTGCCAGCACCATCTCTTCTACAGTATTTGCTTCTCTCTCTTGCAGTTTCCTCCTGATTCATGGTGATGTTTGTGCTGTCTGCATGCTGTCCTGGGGTCAGAGCTGCCCCGCAGGAGCTGTAGCAGTAGTACAGAGGGGATGCACAGCGTACGGTGTAGGGGTAAAACGTTCACTCAGGTGGTTTGGCAGAGATGGTACAGTCAGTATCTGCAGGCACCTGTCACAGTTGTTTTCTCTGCGTTGGGCAGAGGTGGTATTCCTGCCTCTTGGGAGCAGCGGTTTGCAAGGGTGACTGTTGCACATGCCTCATGTTGTATATGTGGGGCTCAGTATCTGGGGTTCAGTTTGTCTGGGTTTGGGGTTTCTTAGCTGTAGGTCACCCACCACCGCGCTCGTCGCGGTACCGGTTGGCAGCCAGTGGCTCACCCTGTGCCGCTCGCTT
This sequence comes from Zapornia atra, assembly GCA_013400835.1. Lineage (NCBI taxonomy): Eukaryota > Metazoa > Chordata > Aves > Gruiformes > Rallidae > Zapornia > Zapornia atra. Next base: position 2,985 of record VZTU01010386.1, read on the forward strand.
GGGTTGTTCAGGTGCAGAGTGACAAGCCCCAAGCCAAAGGCCAACAGGAGAAGCCAATGGCGTGTTGGACCAAGGCCAGATGGCACCTGACATCAGAGGATTGGCAGGACCCCTGGCAGTTGTGAGTGGCTTATGCAGGTCTGATTTCATTCAGCACACAGCAATGCGTGGAGCCGGCTGGTGAGGTGAGCAGCAGCTGCTGTGTCAAACCAGCAGGTTTAGAGGTGTCCTGTTATGGGGTAGCTCCAATCATACCCTGTTGGTTTAGTGTTACAGGTGTCAGACAGGCCTCAGCATGGCAGAGTAAAGGATAATCTGACTGTGAGTGGCTAAGGTAGAGCTGGGAGAGAAGGTGTCATCACAGTGGAGGTTCACACCAGCCGGCTGCTGAGGCTCTGTCTCGCTGGTGAAGAGGATGTGGGAGTATCTTGGTTACATGATGTGTACAGTTATGTCTTATCACACAATGAATCCCAGACTGGCCTGGGTTGGAAGGGACCCCAAGGATCACAGAGCTCCAACCCCTCTGCCACAGGCAGGGACACCAACCTCCAGGCCTGGAGCTACACAAGGTTGCCCAGGGCCCCATCCAACCTGGCCTTGAACACCCCCAGGGATGGGGCACCCACCCCCTCTCTGGGCAGCCTGTTCCAGCCCCTCACCACTCTCTCTGGAAAGAGCTTCCCCCTGATATCTAATCTAACCCTTCCCTCCTCCAGCTTCACTCCATCCCCCTTGTCCTGCCAGTCTCTGCCCTTTAACAAGCTGATTCCCTCCTGTGTCTCTGCTCCCTTCAGGGACTGGCAGGCTGCAGTGAGGTCCCCCCACAGCCTTCTCTTCTCCAGGCTGACCCAGCCCAGCTCCCTCAGCCTCTCTCCATAGGGGAGCTGCTCCAGCCCTCTGAGCATCTCCGTGGCTCCTCTGACCCCTCTCCAACAGCCCCACATCTTTCTTGTGTTGGGCCCCAGCTCTGGACACAGGACTCCAGCTGGGGCCTCCCCAGGGCAGAGCAGAGAGGGATGATGTCTTGAGATGCAGTCCTGTGCTGTGTTCCTCTGTCTCAGGGTGGTGTCATGTATAGCCTGGCTCTGTTTTGCACCATATGGTTCTGCCTTGGGGCAGTACAGCGTGTAGCGTGTCTCTGTTGTGGCAGTGAGATGTCTGTTGTGGCTCTGCCTTGGGGTGCAGCCCCTTCTGTTTTTCCCAGGTGCCTCACAGCACTTTGCATCCCAGCAGAAGATCCCCCAGCAAGTTTTGCCAGAGCAGCAACTTGGAGGAGCAGCAGGAGGAGCGTGGGGCAGGTAGCAAAGCCATGGCCTCGCCTTTGGGTTATGCAGTCTGGCACTTCAGCATCACATGGGGCAGCAAAGCTGTCTTGAAGGGTGAGACTGTGCCAGGCGTGGCTGTAGCCTCAGGTGGTGGCCAGGGAAAGGCAGGATGGCTCTGCTGTGCTTTGGGTGTAGTATGAGCACATGGGGTCTGAGTGTTGGTGAGCAAGTGTGCCTAACCTTGTGTGTGTTTGTGTGTGTGTGTGTGATGCTTTTCTTTCAGGTTTAGTGAAGCCTTAATTGCAGTAATAAAGCTTTATGCTTGTAGTAATAAAATAGACTTGTAGTAATGAAAAAAAACCCCCAGCTGGGGAATTTATTTCGTGCTGGCTAGGTGTTTCTTTCCCTGGTCCCAGCCACTCTCTGAGACGATTGTTGCCAGAGTTTGGGCACAGGTGGTGTTCTGGCCAAGGGTTTGCAGTCAGGACAATGTTCTGGAAGCCCCCAGGAACAGCATTCCCAAGGAGCGCTGTGCAGGCTGGGTGGTTGCAGGTGTAGGGGGTTGTGCTGCTTCTGGGGGGCTTTTGCAGACCGTCCCCACTGCAGAGAAGATTTTTGGTTTCCTAACCAGTGATAGGAATCCAGTGGTGGTGGGAGGGCAGGGAGGCAGCCCAGGCAGTGGGCCCGAGGAGGACCGCAGCACAGCGCAGGCTTAATGGGCTTTTGCTCTAGCCAGCACTGCAGCTTGTTTGGGACCACATTGTGTTTTCAGATCTGATTACCCCTTTTGGTTGTTGAGCCACAGGCAGAGCAGCCAACAGCCTCTCCAGGAGCTCTCACCCCTTTGGCATCAGTTCGTAGCAGAATATATCCCCCCAAAGGAGAAGCATGGGCTGAGTTGTATAAAGAACACTGGGACTGGTAACAGGGATGCTGTGCCCTGTGTTTAGAACCTTATCAACACCTTATAATGTATGAAGCTTAATAAACAAAGGGAGGATGAAGCTGCTAGAACAGTAGCCAGCATAAAGCTTTTTTGGTCTCTATGTGCACCATCTATTTAATTTTGTGTGTGTGTGGATTTGGCTGTTTATTTTTGATCCCATGTGTGATGAGGCCAGGAAAGCCAAGGGCATCCGGGCTTGTGTCAGACACAGTGTGGCCAGTAGGTCTGGGGAGGGGATTGTGCCCCTGGACTGGGCACTGGGGAGGCTGCACCTCGAGTGCTGGGTCCAGTTCTGGGCTCCTCACCATCAGAAGGACAGGGAGGTCCTGGAGCCAGTCCAGAGAAGGGCAACCAGGCTGGGGAAGGGGCTGGAGGGCAAATCCTCTGAGGAGCAGCTGAGGGAGCTGGGGGTGTTCAGCCTGGAGAAGAGGAGGCTGAGGGCAGACCTTCTCCCCACCTCCCCTGCCCTGCCAGGAGGGTGCAGAGAGGTGGGGGGTGGTCTCTTCAGCCAGGGGACAGGAGATGGGACAAGGGGCAATGGGCTCAAGCTGGGCCAGGGCAGGGTCAGAGCAGCTGGGAGGGCAAAGTTCTTCCCTGGCAGAGTTGTCAGGGCCTGGCCCAGGCTGCCCAGGGAGGGGCTGAGTCCCCTTCCCTGGGTGTGTTGAACAGAGGGGAGATGAGGTGCTCAGGGATCTGGTTTAGCTTAGGATGGGAATGGTTGGGCTGGATGATCTGAAAGGGCTTTTCCAGCCCTGTGGTTCTGTGAGGCTGAGCGTGAGTCTTTCTCTCAGGGCCCTGCTCACCCCGGGCTCTCTTGATGCCCCTCGCTCAGGTTGGGTTCCTGGTGGGGCTGTTGTTAGGGCTCATGCTGACACTGGGGTTGGGGTTTGGGGGCAGGGCTGGCAGGGTTAGTGAGGGCTAGGCCGTTAGGGTGGGCCTGCGCGTGGGCTGCCGGGGAGGGGTCAGGCCAGAGCATCTCTCAGTGCTGGCACCTTCAGTGTGGGGGCTGTTGCGGGGCGTTCAGCGCGCTGGCAGTTGGGCGGCTGCCATGTGTGAACGAGATGGGAGGCGATGGTGCCGCCCTGGCCTGGGAGAGCCCTGATGCGCAGGGCCTGTGCGGCCTCTTGTGGGCTTCCTGAGGCGGTTTCAGGCCGGGAGCCGCTTTGGGTGCCGGCACCTTTGCGTTGAGAGCTTTTGCTGGGCGTTCAGCATTTTGGAAGGTGGGCTGTCCTGGTGCCAGAAAGTGATGTAAGGCAGGGGAGTGCCCGGGGTGCGGACGCCTGGGTCACAAAGGCGGCAGGGCTGCTGTGGGCTGCCTTAGGGCATGTGTGCCCAGGAGCATCTGGCAGTGCTGGCACCTTTAGTTTGGGAGCTATTGCTGGATGCTTAGCTTTTTTGAAAGAGGGTGTTCATTGGACTGGCAGAGATCTGGCTGGTTTTGTTACAGTGGGAGCTGCTGCTGGGCTTCAGTGTGTTGGGAGTTGGGCGTTTGTAATGTGTGAAAGTGATGGAAGGAGATGTTACTTCCCCAACCTGGGAAAGCCCTGACCCTCAATAGAATCCCAGAGTCACAGGGGTGGGAAGGGCCCTGGAGAGCTCCTGGGGTCCAACCCCCTGCCAAAGCAGCTCCCCAGCTCATATTGCACAGGGCAGCGTCCAGACGGGGCTGGAATCTCTCCAGAGATGGAGACTCCACACCCCCTGGGCAGCCTGTCCCAGGGCTCCCTCACCCTCACTGGGGAAAAGTTCTGCCCCATCTTGGTGGGGAACTTCCTCTGCTCTGACTTGCAGCCATTGCCCCTTGTCCTGTCCCCACAGACACTGACAAGGGGCTGGCCATTCCCCTGCATCCCATCCTTCAGATATTGAGAAACATTAATCAGGTCCCCCCTGAGTCTTCTTCTCTCCAGGCCGAACAGCCCCAGCTCACTCAGCCTTTCCTCCCAGGGGAGATGCTCCAGGCCCTTCAGCATCTCCTCAGCCTCCTCTGGACTCTCTCCAGGAGATCCCTGGCTGTTTGATCCCAGGGAGCCCAGCACTGGACACAACACTCCAGGTGGGGCCTGACCAGGGCAGAGCAGAGGGGGAGGATCCCCTCCTGTGACCTGCTGCCCACACTCCTCTTGATGCCCCCCAGGATCCCATTGTCTCTCTCAGCCCCCAGGGCACACTGCTGACTCATGGCCACCCTGTCCCCCACCAGGACCCCCAGGTCCTTCTCCACAGAGCTCCTCTCCAGCAGGTCCCCCCCAGCCTGTACTGTTAGTGGGACCATTCATGGGCTCCCTGGGGAGGGTTCAGTCCAGGAACATCTTCCAGTGTTGGCATGATGCTTGGGAGATGAGCATGATTTTGAAAGGTGTCATAGTGTCTGAAAGTGATGGAGGGCAATTTAGTTGTCTGGACTAGGGAAGGCCTGAGCCCCAAATGTTGACAGGGCTTCTTGTGGGTTCTCTGGGGAAGTTTCAGGCCAGGATCATCTCTCAGTGCTGGCACCTTTTGCTTGGGAGCTATTGCTTTATGGTTGAGGAAGGTGGGGAGTCGTACTGCCTGGAAGCAATGTGATGCAATATTAGGAGCACTCCCTAGACTATGAAATCCTTGAGCCCCACTATTAGTGGGATTGCACATGGGCTACCTGGGGAGGGCTCAGGCCAGGGACGTGTTTCAGTGCTGGCACCTTGGCTTTGGGAGTTATTGCTGGGTGTATTAGTTACAGAAGGGGGCTGTAGCAGTGACTGAGAGTGATGGAAGGCAGTGTTAGTTCCCTGGCCTGGGAAAGCCCTGAGCCCCAGGGTTACTGGGTCTGCTGCTGGGCTACCTGGGGAGTTTTCAGGCCAGGAACATCAATCCATGCTGGCACCTTTGGTGTGGGAGCTTTTGCTGGACATGTACCATTTCAGAACGTGGACTGGCACTTGATTTCAAGGCAATGTCAGGAGCAGTCCCTGGATTAGGAAAGCCCTGAGCCCCAGAGTTACCAGAGCTGCTTGTGGTTTACCCAGGTTGGTTTCAGGCCATCTGCAAGTGCTGGCACCTTTTGTTTGTGACCTATTGAAACATCACAGGCACTGTGCCCCCACTGCTCTCCTCTGCCTGCTGCATGCTTCTTCCTCTCCTCTAAGGGATAATAGAGTCATTTGTTTTGCACATGCTGTTTCCTGGCCCCCCTTAGAGTCAGAGAGCTGCTGCAGCCCAGGGGAGGCTTGTGCTGCTGAAGCAGCTCTCTGCCTTAGAGGGCAGTGGAAGTGTCCTCCAAACCCTGACTGGCAAGGTCTCAGGGCAGCCTAGAAGAGCCCATGGGCTCAAGAAGCAAAGTGGGGGTTCTCATCCACCCCTGCCAGCCACAACCACCTCCTTTTAGCCTCAGCCCCCCCCAACGTCCATGAGCAGGGGGAGACCCTGGTTTTTAAACAGAGCACATAACCCTCATCAAGGCTCTCCATGGCAGCATGGGGCTGACCCTGGCACCTTCAGGCCTGCACTTTTACCTACCTACATCCTGCAGCCCAGCTCTTACTCACAGTCCTGGTCCATCACCTGCAGCTGCTCTTATGTCCCTCCCTCCCCTTTGGCATATGTTTACACACCCACAGCAGCACCAGGGCACAGTGCAGCTCCAAGGAAGATGGGAAGATACTCCAAGCCCCTTCTCCTCCATAGCAGCACAGTCCCCAATCTGCCAAGACTCAGCCTCAAGCATCACCCTCAACAGAGATGATAGAATGGCATGGGTTGGAAAGGACCCCAAGGGTCCCAGAGCTCCAACCCCCTGCCACAGGCAGGGACACCAACCTCCAGGCCTGGAGCTACACAAGGTTGCCCAGGGCCCCAGCCAACCTGGCCTTGAACACCCCCAGGGATGGGGCACCCATCCCCTCTCTGGGCAGCTTGTTCCAGCCCCTCACCACTCTCTCTGCAAAGAACTTCCCCCTAAATATCCAATCTAACCCTTCCCTCCTCCAGCTTCACTCCATCCCCCTTGCCCTACCATTGTCTACCCTTCTAAAAAGTTGCTCCCCCTCCTGTAGTGCCAGATGCCCCACTCCAGCCCCGAGCATGACCCTGCAGCCCTGCCAACACCCCCTCCCCACCCTGCAAGCACCTCTCCACTGGCAGTTTCAGCTCTTTATTGTGGGGCAGTCCTGCCACAGCACCCCCCACCCTCCCCGTGGCTACAGCCACAGTGGGGGAATCCGCTCCCTCATCCCCAACATGGCACCACAGTGTCCCTGGGAGCTGGAGGCTGCAGGAGCTGCAGCAGTCCGAGAACTGGCACTTAAGGAATCCTGGCTGGGGCCACCCGCTGCTCCTCTGTGCTGGGAGGGGGCGTGTGGCCAGGCATGGCTGTGGTCCGGTCCCGCTGGGCTGGCAGCATTGGGTCACTTGGTTTCAGTCATCTTGTTTAAAAATGTGGTTCCAAAATGCCACCGATTCTGGGGTCTGACCAGAGGCTCCTTCCAGCTTTGTTTCTTTTTTTCCAAGAGAAAACCCCCAAAACTTTTCTTCCCTTTTATGAGCAGTTTTCAATTTTGGCCAAAAATTGCTGTGCCCACCACTCCTCCAGGTCAATAGGAACAAAGTCTGAAAGAGAGGGGAGGGGAGGGAAAGAGGGGAGCAGAGTAGCTGGAGCAGGGCTCCAGGTGCTTCCCCTGAGCCATACCACTTGCCCCTGGATGAAGTGACACCCCAAGATCTCCCCCACCCCTGTGCCCTGTTCCCAAAAGGCCGGTCTCCCTTCTTGGGGACTTCTCAGCCACCACAGGAGCCCCCAGGCTGCATTCACAGCCCTTACTCCAGCTGCCACCCAAGCAGCAGGATGTTGAACCCACCTTAGGGGCTGAAGAAGGCATAGCTTCCAGAAGAGTCAACCACCAGGCATCCTGCTCACTTGGGCTCCTCTGACAGGACATCCCCACCACAGCACCAGGGACCAACTGCCCCCCAAGTGCTCCCCAGGCAGCCTCAGCACCGACAGGACAGACCCAACCCAGCCCCTGGGGCACATCCAACACTGGGATCATCCTCCTCCCATCCCGACCTTGTTCAGGTGCCCAGCTGAGCCCACGGCAGCTCATTGCACCTGTGAGTACCCCCACTGCTTCCCAACTTACTTTTCAGTCCGGGGTTGGGGGTTTTCTCTACGTACTGCACGGGGCCACAGGCGCTCTCCCCGGTCCGGCTGCCGTCCAGCTGCTGCTCTACCTGCTGCCAGGCTGGGGGCAGGGGGAAAACAGGCAGTGGATGGGTTTGGGATGGGGACTCCTCAGCCCAGGGGGGGCTGTGAGAAAGGAACAGGAGCTGGTGCAAGGTTGGGGGAGGGGGGCTGCTGCCCTGGCTTGGGACCCCACCCCTGCTGCTGAGGTCCCCAGCATGAAGCAGCAGCCTCAGGAGGGAGGGACCCCGTGTCCTGCAGCCCTCCCCAGGACAGAGAGGCGAGCAGGTCCCTGTCCCCAGGGACCCCTGTCCCCAGGGACCCCTGCCCTCACCTTCATAAACGAAGCGGACGTTCTCCTCGTGAGCCAGCGTGTAGCTCTCCTCCGGCGCCGAGACCTGCTGGAGCAGCACCTGCGGCCTCTTGCCATTCACTCTGTTGAAGACGAGTTTCTGGGCTGGGCTGTCAAGGGAAGCAGGGGGAGAGGTGAGAGGGGACAGGCAGCTCTTCTCACCACAGTTTGGAGCCAGGACAGGGGCTGTCCAGGCGCCCCGAGTTGCCTCAGGGCACACACACTTGCCCTCAGCTATGGCACAGCCGAGGGCATGGTTGCAGCCAGCCTGCCCTGCTCAGCCCTGTCCCCAAGAGAAGGGACCAAAAGGGACCCTGGGAGAGGGGATTCCTATGCAGGGTTGGGTGTCAGCAAGGGGAGCCCCCCAGGGAGAAGCAGGGACTGCCCACTTCCCACCCATCCTTCAGCACAATCCCTAAAAAAAAAAACAACCCCAAACACCACATCTGGCACCAAAGTATCAGGAACATGGAAGCAAAATCCAGCTGGGCACTGGGCAGGGGGATGTGCCACAGCACCATCCTGTGCAGACTGAGCCACCCAGGTTGTTGGAGCAGCCCTGACCCCCAGCACGCCCCTGAGGTACCCCAGGGCCGGGACAATACTGCCTGCCAACTAGGAGAAGGTCAAGCTTCCTTGGAGCTGGGATCCCCTCCAAGAGCAGGGCCCCTAAACCACCCCCTGCCTGGAAACAGCAAGGCTGGCCATAGGGGAAGGAAGGGTTTGGGACGAGACTCTTGGGCACGTTTGGTGCAAAACTCCAGTATTTTGGCTTTTCTGCCCCGTTTTGGGGCGGGACCCGTCTTCAACGGCCACGTTTCTCACGGGACAAAGTCTAAGGGGCCCTGGAGTAGAAGGAGGTTGCTATGGTTTGCGAGGCAGGAGACTGAGAACAGACAGCTCCCACCTGCACCTCCCCAGCCAGTTGTGCAGGCAGAGCCCGGGGCAGGGCCGTGCGCCCCAGAACCACACGTGGCTGGGGGCCCCGGGCAGGCACCCCGGCTGCTGCAAGCAGGGGCAGCCCCCAGCATGCCGGCCGGCCCGACGGGCGCTGCGAGCCCAGCGGCCCCGCGGGTTAATTGGTAAAGCAGGCGGGCGGGCGGGGAGCCGAGGGGAGGCTTTGCTCATCCCCAGGCCGGGCCACGCAGCCCTGCCCCAGCGCCGAGCTGCCTGCGCACCCAGGCCGAGTTCGTCCCCGGCTCCCGCAGAGAAAGCGGCTGCTAGGGGCAGCCTGCGGCATCTCTCCAGGCGCTAAAGTCACCTCCAACACCTGTCCGGCAGCTCCCCCGTGCCTCCCGACAGGGACACGGGGTGCCCCCCCCAAGGCCGCCGTGAGCGCACGGCCGCAGCGGGGACCGGCGAGCCCCGGGGACCGGCGGTTACGCACCGATCCCGGCGCTGCGGGCTCAGCCAGCGGGTTTGTGCAATCGGTGCCTCCCCCGGCGCTTACGGGGGGTTGCACAACCCCAGCCCGGCCCGGGGCTCTCGGCAGCGGCGTGCGGGAAGCGGCACCCCGGGCGGCGGGGTGGCACCCCCGCGGCGGGCAGCCCCTCCCCCGCCAC
>VZTU01010387.1:0-24716 GCA_013400835.1 Zapornia atra
TGTCTCAGGAGGTGAAGGCAGGGGTCTGTGCCCAGCTGGGTGTGGGGTGGTACTGTGGGGGGTGTGTGGGAACCGTCTCCGGGTGGTGGGGGAGCGCCTGGGCTTGGGCTCAGGAGGTCATCTCTCAGTAGGGAAGAGCCCGGGAGGGGGCTCGACGGGGTGGGCAGAGAGGTGTTGGTGCTGCTGAGGTCTTGCAAACTCGTGTCCTGTGTGAGTGGTGTAGGGGCAGTGGGAGAACCCAGCTCATGTGGGCTGTGCAGAACCCCCCAGTGTGAGCCCGGCTGGGCTGGGCTGAGCCAGGGCGAGTTGTGCTGTGCTGTGTTTGGGTTGTCTTGTACCAAGCCATGCTGTATAGAGCTGTGCCGTGCTGTACCGAGCTGTGCCATACAGAGCTGTGCTGTATCAAGCTGTGCCAGACTAGTGGGAGCTTCCCTGCTCTCCTGGGAAGACACATGCTTTCCCAAATAGCCTCACTGTGGGGACCTATGGAGAAAGCAGCGAGCCCTGGTCTTCACCTCAATTCCTGGTTCCCTCCCAAAAGCGACACTTGGTGTCCCAGGGCCCCCGTGGAACAGGTGGCAGTGACCTGAGCCAGGCAGGAGTGCTGGGGAGATGCTGCCCAGCGTCACCCGCAGGGCCACGCTGGAGGTGATAGGGGACCTGTGCCCTGGGTCCCCTCCATGTGCGCCTTATCTGTGCTGAGTCATGGTGCCATACAAGAGCAGCACGAGGTCCCCAGGACTGAGCCAGCCTGGGTGGCCCCGTGGCTGGAGGTCTTCAGCTTTGGGACCTGCTGTGCCGTGGCCTGGGGAGCGTGCAAGGTGCTGCCTGCCTGCCTGGGTGCGGCAGGCCGCAGGGACCCGTCAGGCTGGTTCCTTCCCCATCCCCAAGGCCAGCCCGCCGGGGTGGGGACAAGAGGGGCTGGGACAGACGGAGGACTCTTGTCACAGAGTGCTGGCCACGGACATGAGATGGGACCCCCACTGACCATGTGCCATCTGGCCCCACTTTCCCCAGACGCCTCTTGGGGACTCCTGTCCCACTTAACTGGGTGCCAGTTGCAGGGCTTCCTGGAGATGGGGGAGTGTCAGGGGTCACTGGGTGCTTTGGGAAATGGCAGAGCAGATAAAGTGAAACTTCCTGGCCGAGTGGTCGGCACCGAGCTGGTTATTTTCAGCACCGCTGTCACTGTGATGACGAAGGGTGACATGGCCATGGCAGCTCCGAAGCGGCTGGGACAGGCGGATGGTGAAAGGAATGGAGGGATGGATGCTGAGCTGCTCCCCACGGCCTGGCATGGCTGGCCCGGGTGTGCCCCACCGGCGCCGCTGTCTGCCCAGCCCTGGATGCCGCGGGAAGCGCTGGCGTCATGCTGAGGAAGTGCCAGATCCCCTCCCAGCCCGGTTGGGCTCAGGTCCTGGTCCCTTCCCAGGGATGGTCCGGGAGTCACGTCACTGCTGAAGGCAATGGTGTTGTGGGGGGTCCTGGCACCTGCCTGGGCATCCCCTGGTCTTGGTGCTGGGGGGATGGCAGGCGGGTAAAGGCCTGGCACTGGCTCCTGGCAGCACTGCTGTTTTCCTGGCCTTGGAGATCCTGTCTTCCGCTGCCTCCTCCTCCTAGTCCTCCTCCTCCTCCTGGGGCTGAGCCCAGCAGCTGGCCCTGGGCCCGGTCTGACTGCTCAAGGCTGCTGGGGGCTCTGTGAGGGGGCCCGGCGCAGCTGGGGAGGGGAGCTCATTCCCGGGGTTTCCTGGCTCTCCTCCTCAGGGACGTGTCTACCTCCATCCGATGTGACGCGGGTGACACTTGTCCCTGTAACTCCCTGGGGGGACTCTTCTGGAACTCTCGTGTGACCCACTTGGCTGATGGGTGAGGGCCACCCCTGAAAGGGCGAGGGGATCTGCATGGATGTGATCAGGATCAGGCCCTGTGTTTCCATCCTGGGCAGCAGGCAGGGCAATGCCATTTGTCCCCAGGACAGTGCCACCAGAAGGGGGAGACCAGCCAGGGTACAGGGCAGGGGGAGGGGAGGTTTGGGTGCTCCCTGTCCCCTGGCGATGGCAGGGTGGGCTCCTGAGACTGTAGGAGGTCACGTCCCTGATGGAGAGGTCACATCCCCGACGGAGAGGTCACGTCCCCGCTGTGGCTTGAGTCAGCGCGTGGCCGTGCCCTGCCCATGGCTGGCCACTGACGCAGCTGCAGGGGACTCAGGGTGCAGGAATGCAGGTGGCCCCAGCTGAGGCGCAGTGGGGATCTCCCTCCCTCGCCTCTCATTGACCCCATGGCATTGAGGCCAGCTCGTCCTTATTAATTAGAAGCTGCTATTAAAGTGGGAGGGGGAAGTTTTGTGGCTCCACTGCCCCCTGGGTCCCCTCACCTGTGGTTCTGCTTGACGGGGACACATCCTGACCGGGGAGAGGGATCTATGCTGACACCCCCCGGTCTTCTTTCTCTTTCAGGTGTCTGTGGGAGGCACAGGGAGTGGCATGGCGCAGCCCAACGCACCCCCCTTCTACGATGACAAGAACTCCCTCTACCCCCCGCCCCCAGGGGGGTACCCCCAGCCCCCTCACTATGCTGGGGGGTACCCGCCGCCCGCAGGATACTCTTCAGCAGGGGGATACCCGCAGCCTGGGGGATACCCTGCAGCAGGGGGGTACCCGCAGCCGGGGATGGCCATGCCCACTATGCCTGTTCGATTTGGTAAGAGGAAGTACCTTGTTGGGGTTTTTTTGGAGGGCAGAGGACTAGAAACAGGGATGCTCTGGGGGGCTGCACAGCCCACCCTGGTGCTGAGGGTTGTCCCCCACCGCAGGTGATGATGGCATTGGGGATGGCTCCCCCATCCAATCGGCTGACTGGGACGACAGGAAAGTCCGACACACCTTCATCCGCAAAGTGAGTCCCAGAGGACCAGGGGCACCTGTCAGGGTGGGGGGCCACCTGTTCAGGTGGGGGGGCTGGGTGCTGACCCCCTCTGCCCCCCGTCTCTTGTAGGTCTATGCCATCATCTCCCTGCAGCTGCTGGTGACAGTGGGGATCATCGCCGTTTTCACCTTTGTGTGAGTGGAGGGTCCCTCTGTAGCCCTGTCCTGAAAAAGGGGGGAGCCTGGCCTGTGTCCCCCTGGGGGCTCCCGAGGGGTCAGTAGTTGCTGTCCCCCTCCCTCATGCTCATCCCTCCTGTCCCGCAGCTCCCCTGTCCGCTCCTTTGTCCAGAGGAATGTCGCCATCTACTACGCCTCATAGTGAGTAGGGGGTCCTTTGGCTCATGCCCCCCTGGGGTGCCCTCCAGCAGCTGGCACCCCACAATTGCTACTCCCCAGCTGGGGCGGTGTGTGGGTGTGTGTGTGTAGAAGTTGGGTCGGTGGCCTGGGTGTGGCAACTCGCAGTTGGCCTCTCCTTCATGTTGAGGTCCTTGTGTTGAGTTTCATTTTGTCACCGGGAAGGAGGGAAAGCAGGGTGAGGTTGTAAGTGGAACAGGTTCATACTACATTGGGGTGAAAGGACATCAAATTCACGAGGGGATTAAAAAAAATGGCACTAGCATTTTTGTAATTGCAATTTTATGGGTTTTTTTTTTAACGATATGGCATTACTAATTCTGTGCTGCTCCTGGATTTAAGCATTACTATTAGACTGCAGACGAAAATACAAGTTTATTGGTAAAATTCTTTAACTGTGGGGGTTTTTGTGTCCCAAGTTGATGTCTTTTTCTCCTCTTGCCTTTGATTGACTGCCAAAAAAAAAAGATATTAACATGTTGCAAAACAAATACGAGGGGCCGCCGAAGCTTATTAAAAATGGTTTCTTTTGTTCATATCTGGCAGTTGACAAATTGTCTCGTGCTCTATCTTACCTGCTCCCTTGTGAAAGGTTACATGAGAAAATGGCTGCAAATAAATTGCCACTGAATGTTGTTGAAGACTAAGCATACAGCTTCTCTATTAAGGACCTCTTTTAAAGCTCTCTATTCAGGCTCCCCCCTGCACGTCTCTCTAACACTTGTCTGTTATATTATGTTTGGCACAGAAGGAAACATTAAATAGAAAAGAAAACGTCTGACTGTGGTGTTTCTAGACCCTATTATCCCTCTGTCAAATGTCCGCGTGAGAAGGGTACAATTTTTGTCCATATTGATGATGATTTCTGAAGGTTTTACTAACCGTCCTCAGAGTGAATTGCTGGAAACAAATGAAATGGAAAAGCATATTTTTGCAGCTTTGGAAATCTTAACTTAAATCAGTGTAATGAGACGCACTCAGTAAAACGTAATTATTCTCACTTCTCCATGTGTCAGAGAAATCAGCAGTATGGTTGGGGAGCGGAGGGTTACAGCGTGCTTGTTATTTTTGTACGGAGCCAGATCCCACCCGTGTGTAGTAGTAAATTGTAAATAAAGCAGATAATGCGGTTTTTATGCGGACTAAATACCCCGCAAGAATTAACGGGGCTGTTACTTCGTTAAGGGTTTCAAGGAGGGTATAAACGTCAAAAGCAGAGCTCGGGCTGTTTAAATCACTGGACCATTTCCACCCTCCACCCCTCGTGTCACAGCTCTGGGACCAGCAGCTTCTGCCGTTTCTATTTCGAGGAGGGCACAGTTCCTCCGAATTTTCAGAACGATAGCGAAAGGGCCCCCTGTGTGAAACGCCGAGATAAGGCTTTTGACTCATGTTTTTTGGGGGCAGTGGAAAATGAAGGCAGTTGGTTCTGCCAGGTGGAAGAGGTGGCGTAACAGTCCCTTCATACGTGAGGTCGCTTACGCCGTGCTGTCCTCTGCGTTTGAGCCATGTGCTGAGGGGAAAGAGGGAAGAGATGACAGGAGACCCGGTTACCCCAGTATTGAGCTCAGTAACTCAGTTCAACTCTCAGTGGCTTTCCTTTCCTTTTATTTATTATTTAATTTTTTTTGTTTCCCTTTTTCATCTGCAAAATTTTCCCAAGCGAGTACAGATCTGTCCCGGACCTCTTCGGCACAGAGGGCACGTAACAGACCACAAGTTTAAAACTCATTAAGAATGTAGAATATTTTCGGGGGTTGGGGGAAAAGGAAAGAAAAAAAAAGATTCAGTCTTGAGCACTGGATTAGGGAACCTGTTACTTCCTTGAGCTCATCGTTCCAGCGGTTGTCATCACTCTGTGAACGCGTGCCGTTCACTTGCCACGACTCCAGTTGTGTGCTTCCCTCCTAGAGTTCTTTCATTCTCTGGTGTTTTCTCGGCGCGGTGCCTTACGCTTAGGAAGAAGGGGAGACCGAGGCACATCATCATAGTGATAATACTAAAGGTGATGAGAAGGTGTTGTAGGAAAAGTTACTGGATGTGAGATCCCCCGTTTTTCCCCCATGAAAGCTCCTTAGGGAATGCATAACTTCAGCCGCAGTGGAAGTGCTCGTGTCTTGTAGCAGAGCTCCCATGCTCGAGTATTTGCAGGATCAGGCTTTATGTGTAAGTACTGAAGCGTAGTTCAGCGGCGTGTTGGATGGTGTTCAGAGATTGCTGAAAACGGTGCATTAAATAGCACTTTGAATTGCAAAGTGCTGGTTCAGTTTTGTCTATGAGAATGATAACACTTATTATCTGATTGTTCGCTGTGCAAATCTCACCTCAGGAAAAATTAAATTATGTTTGAATTCAGCTAAAGTAAAGTATATCATTATTTCCTTTCTTTATTAAAAGGGATTTTTACTGTTTGTTTGTTAAAACTGAAGCAGCTGCCGTGTTAGAGCCTTAGATGATTTAAAAGCAAATACAGAGGCAGAGCCATTTACAGTACAATTGGCTTGTTTAATGTGATTTAATTCCTCTTCTTGGCTTCGTCATATTATCAAATTATGGTTTTGGGCCCCCCCTCTTCCCCTTTTTAATTCTTTCTTCGTTTTGTTATCAGTAGAATTGAAGCCGTTTATCAGTAACCACGACAACCAGGATAAATACTTGTTTTAAAGCTGATGCACATTCAACCTGAATGGTCCACATGACCCAGAACATTCAAGAGGACAGGCAGCATGTGCTCCCTTCTACAATCAATCTCCCCCTTCCCCCCCATCTCCATCTGCTTTAGAAAGCTAATAGGGTGGTTTAAAAACCTTGTCTCCCTGAGTGGTTTTTGGTAGCCAGCCATAGCTGTTTGGACATCTTCTGGCCTGTGACCTGAAGAGTAAGGAGAGAAGGAAATTTTGGGAGGCAGGCAGTTCTGAACTTAGCTGCATCCCCAGCATCAGCTTGCTGACGGTCACCTGCAGTTCGGCAGGAGAGAGAACCTCTGCTTTCCCAACGCTCCACAGAGAGGGAAGGTAATCCCAGACAGGCAGCAGCTAAATGAAATGAAGGAAATGACCGGTTTTGCGCAGGACAGGGAATACCAGTTGTGGTAGAAGCGAAGTGTCGAGATGGAGCCCCTGCCTGGTCCATCCCGTCCCTGGTGGCGGCAGGCTGGCTGGCTCGGGTGGCCGGAGACAGCCACTTCCCTTTTGGGGAAACTTAGGAAACTCTGACTTATCCAGAAATCCCCTCCCCCTGCAACAAGGATTTCTGCCTGGCCGGTTGGCTTCTTCTCCCTTGCCCTCTGAGTTGCTTGATACTGCACAATAAATCCTTTAAGCTCTCTCTGTCTCAGTTTCTCTCTCGGTGTAATGGGGATAATAATTTTTACTCATCTCCATAAAGCAGTTTGAGACCTGTGGATGGAAGGGTTGTATAAAAGCTGGAAATGATGATTGTCAGTCACTCTTCTTTCGAGTCTAGAAACACCTCATAAACCTGTGTTCTGAAGGCACAGGAGGATCCTGGGAGCGCAGGGTGTAGGAGCTGCAGTTATGAGGAGCTGAATATTGGATTAGGGTCTGAAAAAGGAGGTTGAATGCCTGCTTGGAAACTTTTTCAGTATTAAATTCCTCTGGTCTTCTTCAAAAATCGGATTTATGATTCAAATTCAAAGTGATTTAACGAGATAAATATTACAGGAGATTTGATTATGTGAGCATACAATCAGTCATTGATCAACATACTCTGTTTCATTCCTGTTAAGTAGGACTAGAACAACTTGTATCCAAACCACCTACTGTAAAATGTTCTTCAGCCACATTCTTTAAGTATTCGTTAGATGGTGCTGTCTTTTTTCTTTTCTTTTTTTTACTTTTTTCCCCTTTTTTTTTTTAATGACTATGTATTGCTGTTGGGCTGAACAGTAGTTTCAATCTCCAGCAGATCTGTAAGTATTCTCTTTCTTTCAAATGTTTAACTAATCTTAGGAATTCTCTGAATGGCTGATGCTTTGCTGGCACTGTGACAGAAAAGAGAGGGCTGGGGAAGTGGCACGAAATTCTGAGAATTAGCTCTGTCTCCTCCTTACAAGGGAAGACATCTCTGATATGCACAGAAAGGCTGCTGCGTGGTTTATTCTGCGTATTGGCAGAAATGGCTTTTGCCTTTTGATCAATTTAAAAGCAAAATCAGGCAGGCAAAAAAAAAACCCTAGCCCTAAACCCCGTCTAGGTAAGCATTACAGGCGACTTGTTAACATCATCGTTATCTGGTAAACGTAAATGTAATCACTGTGTCCTGTATCCTGCAAAACATTGCCTTTGTTCTTGATTGCATTAGCATGCAAATAGAGGGGGGTTCTCAAAGCAAGGATGAGTAGCATGGGTCCTGCCAACAAAGCGGCATCCCTGTTGTGTCAGTAATTTACCCAAATTTATTTAAACCCAAAAAACACAAGTTTCCTGTCCCATCTCATGGGGTTAAATCATTACTGTATTTGCATTTATCTGTGAGGGAAATACGATTCTTCCATTAATAGTTTTTAGGTCTTGCAATTAATTAGCCAGCCAAAGCACACCAAGTGGCATTGCTGGAGCGAACAAAAACCATGGGAATGAAAAGGCAGGGTGGGCTGGAGGAGCCATGTTTGATAAGTCTTCCCTGATGGCTGGAGAGGGAGCAGATTGGTGTGCTAGAGCAGGCAGGAGTAGGGTTGGGGTTTTTTCAGCAGTTACCTGAACTCCTCAGCTGTTGCTCCAAGCTCACTGCAGCCTGGTACAAAGGGACATGGATTCCGACTGGAGCTTCTAGCCTTGTGCCTGCACTGGGAGGGTTTGGTGTGTGACGTGGTCAAGCAAGGGGCCAGCTGTAATGCTCCCGTGGAGGTTACATCACCGGCAGAGCCGCCCTTTCTCCAATAGAGGAGTACCCAGAGCTGTAGGTAATGACTGGCATTGCTGCTCGGCCAGCCACAGTTATCTGGGTGATGATATGAGGGTATTTGGCAAGTTATGACTGGATGGTGATGTGGGTAGGTGCTTTCACCGAAAGATTCCTCTTGAAGGTTTTTAGCACATAATGACCCAGTTTCATCTTCCTGCTCCTTCTGGTTACTCTTTCGTTGTTCTGCTGTCTCTCACTCTTCAAGTTGTTGAGGGATATGGAGTTTTTTAGCCAATTGCGTAGGAAGTTCATTTCTGTCTGCTGGAAAGCTGTGCTATCACCCCTCGGGATGTTATTAGGACAGGCAGGTTTGAGAGGAGCAGAGCCTGCCTGACCTGGGGTCGTTGGTTTTGAAGGGGTTCGGCTTATGCGCGTCTCTGTCTCATCAACACCTGTGTTCTGATGCCCACCCATACTGCAGAAGGTCCTTGCCAAAGGAGCAGAACAGCAGAAGGGGAACTGGACCCTACCTTAATAGCTGGAGGAGTCAAAGTCCACTGTCACAGATGAGATCAGCCTCTTTTTATTTTGATGGCAAGCGTATCTGCTGGGAGGGGACTACTTTTTCAGCAAGCACTTGGACTATCGCATTGGCACAGGGCAGACTGCATTGTCACTGGGGTGGAATTCGTTTCACTCGTTTGATTTGCAGGTTAAGCCTGTAGATGAAGCCAGTCATCATTGAAGGGATAGGTTGTAACTCCAGAGAGGGAGTTGATCCGTGTCTTACAGAAGAGCAGGGTGGAAGGAGATCTCAATGGCTACAGAGAGATCCGCGCAACTGTCGTAGACTAAAATGGCATTAGTAGATGACAAAAAGAGTCCCATCATGTGTGCTCCTATGGTTGTTGAGGACCAGGCTTGGGAGGGCAGTAGCACCTGACCGCTGCCCTGCAGTAGTCAAGAGACATCCCACCTCGGGAGTCACAGCCGTGGGTGCTCTGCACGGCTAACCCTCACGCTTCCTTCCCAGTTGCTCCGGACATCAGACGCATCCTCTGTTACCTCCGTATCTGCTCTGTATTGATGATACCGTCCTAGCCACGCATCCTAGCGATGATAAGTTAATTACCATACGTGCATCCCCTGGGAGTAGTCCTCCATAGCAACAGAGGGCAATGAAGGAAGGCAGAGCAGCAAGGGCACCGTGCAGGAGAGGAGCCTGATGGACACAGCCCTGCAACTTCGTTCGTTTTCACTCCAATCCCAAATAACTCCCTTGCTCAATTCGCTACCCGCGCGCCAAAGCATCGTCCCATATTATCTGGCTTCCCGTGATACTTCCATTGCTTATCTTACCAAGATCTGCGTTAACATTTATCAAAACAAATGGCAAGCCTGGGACCTTTTAAGTAGTTTTTTTAGTTAATAAAACCAATCTTCTACTTCTGTTATGTTAAAAGTACATTATCTTTTTATTACAAACCCTCTGCAGCTCTGTCTGTTTTCCTTCTTGGCAATTTCATGAGTGCTCCAGTTGATTGCCGTATGGAGAATTACAAAATCATTAAGGGTGGGGTTTTACCAGCTGACTTACAGTACAAGCCATTTCTCAAAATAACCACAACAGTACAATACTGATGTGTAATTTACGTCACAGTATGTTTTTATGAAATAGTTTGTGGCTTATTCATTTAGATTCAGAACTGAATATCTCTTCTCTCGCTTTTTAATCAAGCTTTCTTCTTCGTTTTTTTATTTTTTTTCCTTTCACTTTTTAATATTTTCCACTCCCGGGCTTGGCTCGCTTCCAATTTACCAGCTACAGTGAGAAGGAAAAAAAAAATTACAATTCTTTTTTATATTTTTCTCTTTTTTTCTTTTGCCTGCAGTTTAACTGCAAGTGTGTTTTCCCCCTTTGATGTATAGATTTGTGTTAACTGCCTCGGAAGAAGACGGTAGATTTGTGGTAGAATATATTGCACCGAGGTAGAGTGGAGAATTGATGGAGAGAGCCATGCCAAAGTTTGGAATTTCAAACCATAGCAAGCGAGTTGACGCTATTTAGCCTCCTCCTCTAGTACATTTCCTTTTTAAAAACATTTCTGTATAATGTCTTGTAATTAGAACAGGAAATCATTGAGTAACTGTAAGAAGAATAAGAGCACTTAAACTGAAAAGAAAATTACCTTCCGAGAAATTCTATTCACAATTTTTTTTCCTTTAATTTTTTCTCCCCCCACCCCTCTTTTCTTCTCTTCCCATTACCATGTTGGTAATGATAGTAACAGATGTACATACTCTTATCTGTATCATTGTTCTGCTTATGTTTTTGGGGTGGGGTGGTGGTGGTGGGGAATCGTTTTCAGTAATAGGAAAAATGAATGGACAGAAAATGGGAAATGCCTAATTACAAAAAATATTCTGTGTCACAACAGAGTAGCAATTAAATTGAAACTTCAATATAATTATCAATAACAGTCGAGCCTGGAAGGGTGCCAGGCGCGTAAAGTTGGTGCTCAGCCTTTATGTGGTTGCTAGGAGCACGGTGAAAAGTATAAAGCTTAGAGAAAGGAATGTCTAATGTAATAAAGTAACAGAAGGTAGCATAAATCATTGTGAGAGCAGTTCATATTGACATTATTTTACTTAAATTGGGTCGAAACTAGACATTTAGTCTTACAAGAGGCACAAATTCATATTTCTTCCACAGAAATAACTCTTGTGCTTTCTGGGAAGAAGCAGAGTGTGCGTTCTTAGCACTGGCCTCGTACATATTTGGAATCTTTTAAGAAAAAAAAAAATCTTTAAATGTTTGTTTCTGTTGGCATCCGAATGCATTTGCACTAATACGATTAAAAGAACTAAAGGGCAAAATACTTGGCAGCTTTTGCAGTTGAGGTAATTAGGTACAGGAAGGAACATGCATAGTTTTTCCATCAAGCTCTATAAAATCCCGGTGTGAAGGTCTTTTTAAAGAAAGAAAGAAAAAAAATAAAATGCTTGCTGATGTTGAGAGTAGATTATGGCGGTTAGCAATAACATTATAGGCTGATGTTTCCGAAACAAGCAAACAAAAAGCCAGTTACAGTCTTGTATTTCTCTGCGCTCTCTCTCTCCTCTCTGTAAATAGTTCTGGCTCTAGACGGATTTGTTAGGAATTCATGCTTTTAGCAGGCTCTTTTCTCTTTCTTTTTTTTTTTTTCTTTCCCCTCCTTTTGGGGCTTTTAATTGTCTTGCGTTACATATTAAAAATGGTTGTGCTGATTTGAGAAGTCAGTTCTTGCATGGATTCATTGTGTTTGGCATTTCATGCATCTCTTGCTTACAAAGACAACTTGAAGAACATGTAATCCAACATAAATGCCAGGCTGTGCCAAATCCCAGCTCTCTTTACCCCCTCACAAAGGGAACTGCTGGATTACATCTATGCATATATAGGCAGCGCACGGAAGGCAGGGGTGGAACCTTGCCTCCTAATTACAGTTTCTCTGTTTTCAGCCCTGAAATATATAAATATGTGAAAAACCGACATTGGAGGGGGTTATTAAAACACACAATTAGGATATAAGCACGGGATTAGAGTCACTTCTGTTGAGCCTTACAAGCAGCGTACCGGAGGTATTATCTTTTACCGTGCTCCCTCTGTCGAAGCTGAAATGAGATTCAGAAATACAGCATCTCGCTTTCCTGAGATCTCAGCTAAACGTTTTTTAGGAATTACGTTGGGTTTTCTCCTGACTTTCAATGGAATAAGATCCACAGGTTTTGGTCTCCTTAAGAGTAAACTCTTCTTCTAATCCTATTTATCAAAAACATTCCACAACGTACTCTGAGCCCACCATTAAATGGCACGTGTTAGACTTTGCTGGAAGAAAAAAAATGCTACTTCTCCGGGCTGGCATTTTACTAGGGATTGGTATACTTTGATTTCTCTTTTCTCCCGTGGGCGTGGTTGGGAAGAAAGAAAAGTCTTTGTTCCAGGAACGCTCTGTTTGTCTTTCACTAAACAAATCTTCAGTTTATCCAGCCTTTGTTCATTCTTAGATTTATCTATTGAACCTGGAGTGGGTAAAGAAAGGAAACAAATGCATCATGAAGTACTCAGTGGAGTTGCGTAAGCGTGCGTAAAAGTGATCGTGCATAAAAAATAAAAAAAAGAAGACAACTTAATGTTTTAACTTAATGTGTTAATTTATGCCAGGGGGTTGACTTGGAGTCGTCACTTGTCAGGGGGAGAAAGTTTGTGTAATTCCGCGCAGAGCACGTTTTTCTAGAAACTAATGGCTTGCTACAAAGGCACATGGGTCATACATTTATATACACCCTATTTAAAAAGCTGACCACATCCTGGCATAAGAAAAGTGCTGTCAGATTCGGCTCACCGCTGTCTACACAAAGGTATAAAGTAGTAATAACTGTCAGGCAGGCGCACACGAAACTCTCGAAGGAGCTAAAGAAAGGATCATGTGCTTGTTAATTCCTAGAACAGTTTTCCTGATCTGATTTTTAGAGCTCCCTAATAAAGAAGAGAGAGCGCCTTACTCCCAGGAGCAGTTGGCTCAGTCGCGCTGCTGTGTAGGCTTATGGGATACTTAACTTGTTGCAATCAAAGAATGCTGGGGGTGGGGGTCACCAAACACAACCACATCCTGATTGACCAAAAGAGGCCATAAATTTTATTTTCTTAGAAAAGTAATGTATACCAAAATGTATTGCCCTTAGTTTTTTTTTTGGGGGGGGAGGCGGTTTTACACCGATTGTTTGATCTGCCTGCCTCCGCTGGGGTAGCGGGGGAGGTTCTGAGTGGTTTTTTGAAAGCGATGGCTTTCAGGGAGCTGTGCTTGTGAAAACAAGTGTTTCCCAAGGCCGTCTGTCGTGTCGGGTGTTGGGGTTTTTTTTGCAGGCAACCTTGCGTTTGTCTGCAGTGATGACATTCTAGGTGATGTATCTGCTTCCAGAGACTTCTTAAAATTTAGCCTTTTATGTGTCAATGTTTCCATTGCCTCACACAAATCAAGATGAGTTGTGCCATCGTAGTTAGTTGGGGAGAACCCGTCTGACATTTCTTTCAGTATCTGAAGTGATTTTTACTTTTTAAGGGTAAGAAAGATTATTTCAGTATTGGTAATGGGATTAAATAGCAGACCTGTTGTCTCTGACAGAAGGAATAGCTTAGTTATTCAGTAATTGGAGTACAGCAGAAAGTGTAAGTGG
Organism: Zapornia atra; assembly: GCA_013400835.1. NCBI lineage: Eukaryota > Metazoa > Chordata > Aves > Gruiformes > Rallidae > Zapornia > Zapornia atra. The sequence goes on from VZTU01010387.1 coordinate 13,362, forward strand.
CACGCGTTTGCTTTGTCTTCATTGGCATGCATGGAAAGCCATGTTTGGTTACCCCACCTGAGGAGATAAATGAGCCTAAAAAGAAGCACTGTTAATTGCTGGCTGTGTACCTGCAAATGAATAATTTCTCATGTTTGCGTCGCTGGTTGGGTTTTTTTGGGGGGTTTGGTTTTTTTGGCTGTTAGGTTTCCTGCTGGTTATCGTATGGTGAAACTCGATTGTGATATTTCAAAATGTGCCTAATACCATCTAAAATCTGGGGGGATGAAAAGGTCTGAGCTCTAGATGGCTTTGTATCTCTGAGCCCGCTTTTCGACAGGATGGGCTGTTTGGAAATTCAGTTGCTCCTTGTGCTCTGTAGGTGTTTTATTGAGTCCTGCTGTGCTCACAGTTAATGTGAGGAAAGTTATTTCCAGCTGTTGGGGTAGCGTAGCATTGATGACCAGATCAGATCAGCCCACCTCTCTAGCCTAGGGGCGCTGTGGAAGTTGGCCCCAATCAGATGCTTCAAAGAATTAAGAGCTGCGTGCTCTGGGCCTTGTATATTATTATTTTTAAAAGGTGCTGCAGCTGGTGTAAACACAAATTTGGTGAGGCTGCGTAGGGAGCTGAGTAAAAATGACAGATAATATTTCTATCAAAGTAGCCAAGTTGGCAAAGTGTGGAGAGCACTTTTGCTACAGGCCGTTGGCCAACTTCTGCAAAGCAGTGTTTTCTTACTCATCCAGGTAGGGTTCTTGCAGATGAGCATGGGAGAACTGAGTGGGAAGCCAGAAAAGAACCTCCTTCTGTATTTATTATTTTGTTTAATTTCTATTTTTAACCTTTCTTTCAGAATCCACTGTGCTATAAAAGATAGGGCTTGTGAAAAGACGGAACTGGTGGGCCCATGGGTTCTCTGAGGTGCTGAACTTGTAGCCCTTGTGTTGTGTTTTTCTGACATACTGAAAGTGGCTTTTTCTCTTTTTCTCTCCTCCTTCCAGGTGAGGATGATGAAGATTCAAACCTGCTAATTCTCAGCTACCCCCAGTACTGTCGGTACCGTTCCATGCTAAAGCGCATTCAGGACAAGCCTTCTTCGATACTAACAGACCAGTTTGTTTTAGCCTTGGGAGGCATTGCAGTAACAAGCAAGAACCCCCAAATCTTCTACTGTCGGGATACATTTGATCATCCTACTCTCATAGAAAATGAAAGTATATGTGATGAGTTTGGTAAGTCACGTTATGGCTGTTTTCTTTCCGGGGGCAGGGAGGGAGAGTTCACAAGTGAAGACATTTTTCTTCAAGTGCCCACTGATTTCCAAGGGGGATGATGTGATTCCTTTGAAGGGAACCATTGCTATTTATGTTTGAAACGTTGAAGTGCCAAGCATGCTCTTTGCCTGTGCAAGACTGAAGGCTGCGGGCCACTAGTGATCTCCATAATGCAATCTGAGTTTATCACAATCAGAGATAATGTTTTGCGGGCAGAGTGTGTGAGTGAAAGGTTCCCTTGTGTGGATCTGAAATTTATCTGCCTTAACTATTGACCGACAGCCTCTGTCTTCCCAGAAGGTTTACAAAGTGTGGTTTTTGTTGGTTTTGGTTTGGTGGGTTGTTGGGGTTTTTTTAAGTCATTATTGGTGCGGTATGCTAACAAATGCATAACAGGACACTCCCTGTCAGGCTGGAGAGGTGGGCAGTGAGAAACCAGATGAGGTTTAAGAAAAGCAAGCGTAGAATCTTGTACCTGGGAAGGAATAACCACTTGGATCAGTACAGGCTGGGGGTGACCTGTTGGAGAGGAGCTGTGTTCCTCAGACCCTGGGGGTCCTGGTGTGTGACAGGCTGGCCATGAGCCAGCAGTGTGCCCGGGGACCAAGAAGGCCAGGGGGATCCTGCGGGGGCNGGGCCTGGAGCATGTCCCCTAGGAGGAAAGGCTGAGTGAGCTGGGGCTGTTCAGCCTTGAGAAAAGAAGCCTGAGAGGGGATCTGATCAATGGTTATAAATACCTGAAGTGTAGGATACAGGGGGAAATGGCCAGCCTCTTCTCAGTGGTCTGTGGGGACAGGAAAAGGGGCAGTGGCCTCAAGTTGGAGCACCAGAGTTCTGCACCAATCTGGGGAAGAACTTCTTCCCGGTGAGGGTGAGGGAGCCCTGGGCCAGGCTGCCCAGGGGGATGTGCAGTTTCTTTCTCTGGAGATATTCTGGATGCCTCCCTGTGCGACCTGTCTTAGGGACCCTGCTTTTGCAGGGGGGTTGGACTTGAGGTCCCTTCCAACCCCTACAATCCTGTTATTCCCGGCACATCCCATTGCTGTGCAGAGCACTCATCAACCATGTGTATTCTCCCAGGGCCCCGACCAAACATCAGCTATAGCTGGTGTGTTTCTGGCCTTCCTGGAACGTGGGCTTTTTCAGCAGGGGCTCGGAACTTGAGTTTTACAAGTACAGAGGCACTTCTGAGAGGTGACCTCTTAATTCAGAGGCCATAGGGAATACTCTGCAGGTCCTGAGGAGTATGCAGCCCCTTAGGGCTGGGAGAGGGGGCTGCAAGATTTGACTCCTGATAGCTGCCAGGTGATTTCACACCTTTTGGGGGTTTTTCTTGCATGTGTCAGATCAACCTAAGGGCAGCGGATGTGCTGCTGAACCTGCAGCAGAATGTATCTCGTGCACACACCCAGGGTAACTCCAGTAAGGGCTCCAGTGTCATTTCTGCAGCATCCCGGTGCTGTGGGAATGCAGTTTTATCGCCCGCATCACCAGAGGGATGAGCACTGCAGGTAGCGCTTGCAAAGTCTGTCTGCGTGGTGGTAGGTGTGCCTTTGCTGTGTGAGGGCCCTGCATCTCTGCCAGGAAGGTCTCACGGTCTCAGAGGATTCCTGATTTTGCATCTAATGGGAGAGGGAGGGAAGGGGTTCAATGATGCCTATGACAGGACAATCATGTCCCCCTTATTCCAAACTCTGTTGCGCTGCCTGTGAGCTCAGCGCCCAGTCCAGACCTCGTCATGCGGGTGGAGAACCACCAGCCCAACCGTGGCAGTGGGGCATTTTGTGAGGTAGCACAGGACTGCTGCGCCCGTCAGCTCCCAGCAGGCAGGAGAGCTCCTTCCTCGTGCCGTGTCATCACCAGAGCGCATCACTGCTGTGAGCACTTTTGATTTTGTGATGTCAGGCTTTTTCAGGATCGGGCACAAACTGTCAAGTCAGCTCACGCTCACACAAAACACGACAGGCTTTGAAAGAACGATGAATAAAAGTGTTGGTTGTTCTTACAAGGGTGGGAAAAAGAATGAATGAAGTGCCCTGGAAGTTTGGTCTGGTAGGACAATCGTATCATGTTGATTTTTATTTACTCTGAGCTCCGGCTCGGAATTTAAAGTTCAGTTTTAATTGACTATCGTTCTACGGGAAAGGTTATTTTAGGCTTGAAGGCGTTTGATGAGCGTGCCATCTGCTTTCTGGGGAGTATTTTATTCAGGGTCATTCCTTGATTACAGGTTTGGTGTAATAGTTGGATCCATAATGTAAGTGTATCATGGAATATTAGTAATAGATGAATCAAAGGGATGTGGAGTGATGCAGAAACTACGCTTAGTGAACCATAGCGAGTGCTTTGTTCAGACTCTGAAAGCTAACTATGCCATTCTCTTGACCTTTGCAAGGCAATTATCTTATTATCAAACCAGAGCCACAGAAATCTTAGCCATAGGAATTAATAATGTGTGTTTAAAACTTAGTTTGGTTTAAGAAGCAGATTATTATTTTTTTAAAATGCCTATAAAAACCAACAATCCAAAAAAATATTACTCTTTTTAGAAGTATTTCTTAGGAAAATAATGAAGTGGTAAAATTTGCAATCCCTGCTGCTGCATTAGGAAGAAAACACTGGCCAATGTATGGTTCCGTTTCTGTGTCACAAAATGTATGGTGTCAATTATCCTACCTTTGTGGAAGGCAACAGGCAAGGCGCTGTTTTATCCTTTTCTTTGCTGGCAGGACAATAAAATGTACAACACTTCGTTATACAAACAGTTTACATTGATATCATGTAGATTGATGTCACATGTGGAAAGTGATGACTGCTAAAGCTAAACAGAGGCAGGGTGGTACAGTAGATAAATGGATTACTCCAAGGCACTGGTATTTATCAGTCAAATCTGAGGGGGGACCAGATTACAGAAATGTGACTAAAATTCTTAAAAGGTGTCTATAAGGAGATCCAGACATGTTTAATTTGAAGGGCTTGACTGTTTCTTATCCTGCAAGTGGCGAGGGGGGGTGGAAGCACGCAGAAAGAACAAGACAGGAATGTTCGTATTTCCCCATCGCCTGAAATTCCCCAAGCTTGAAAGAAGTACAAAATTTGGGAAATGGGGTCTACTGATGTCTTTATGTGAGAAGTGCTGGCTTCTGATACTGATGCCAGGTAATCTTTGGGAATCGTTGCTGTTGGGGAAGGTGTTAACACGTTCTCTGAGCATCAGAGTATCTGCATGACAGATAGAGCGTGTCACAAGTGAGACGCAAGAAACACTTTTACCAGGAGCCCCATTCAGCGCAGTACGTAAGCTCTAGCCCTTGTTAGCCCATTTTAATAGAGAAAAATGGGTTTTTTTCCAGGAAGTAGGCTCTTTAAAAACATTTTGTTCAGCTCTGACTCCTCTTCATCCCTCCCCAATTTCTTCCCCATTCTGTGGGGCTGTGGGGATTAACAAAAAACAAAGCAGGAAACGAGCAAGAAAAATTAAGTTTTGTTGACAATAGATAATGCTTTTTTGGCATGGGTCTTTTTTTCTTTCTTAAGTAGAGGAGGTACTGTCTATCAGCTCCTGCAGATGTGCTTGGAAGAGGTGCTTTGGGCAGTCCCATGCGGGTGGCCTCTGTTCTTTCCATAGATCTCCTTTATGGGATAGGCTGTGGTAAGCTTTTCCTCAGGCTTCGGCGTGGGCTACCTGCAGCCGACGCTGCAGCTACCTGTGTCTGCATCAGTCCTGTGGTGCGCTGCCCAAGTGGTTTGGGCAGGAATAATTGGGACCAGTTGTCTCACAAAGTCCTCTTCTGTTTCTCCTCTCACTTGATTTCATCGTGCCGCAGTGTCTCACTGAGGAAGCCCCGGAAATGCGGGCTGCTGAGGAATCAGCTCAAGCAGCTGGAAGGCTCCAACGCTTGCACCCCAGCCTGCCAAGGAGGGTCTTACTCTCCTCGTACAGAGGAAAGCCAGACTGCCAAGAGTTGGGAAGCCTCCTGCTCACGTTCTTGCTGATAGAGCTCCTGATGAGTTAATCTAACTAAGTCTTGGAGGGTTCTGTTGTAGAACACAAGGGCTCAGAGGCTTGCATCTGTTCAGAACACAGAAGACATAAGCTGCTACCTGTCTTGAGAGCCAAAGTTCATGGACGTGACCACAGTCTGACTGCGTACCTCTTCCCCACTTAATGTGAGATTGATCAGAAGTCTTCACCAGCACAGAGGCACCGGGTGGATAATGAAATGCGGGTGTCACTGGCTACCACCAAGGAGCCTGAGACTTTGAACCTGCGCGGGACGTCAGGGTGGAGTTGGTTGAGCTGAAGCGCAGAGGCTTAAGCCTTGCCTGGAGAGGTGCCACCAGCCTGTGGGATGGCTTATGGGTGTCACCCAGTGAGGGTCGCAGGGAGCCCATGGACAGCAGTGATGGCAGAGTCCCTGCTGCAGCCCGAAGGAGCGGCAGGGTGAGCAGGCAGGATCGGTTCTCTTTGTGGCCTTGTTTTATTTCTCTGAGCGGACTAGAGTTCACCTACGCATTCCTTTATCTAACTGCCTCTATTAATTGGCATGTGGAAGAAAACAAAACCCTATTTCCTCATTCCCCTGCTCCCTTAAAACACAAATAATATGTACCAGCTGAACAATTCATTTCTCTTCAACTCAAGATCATCGGTAAAGACATTTTTCAGAATCCTTTTTGTTTATCAGCCTCTGGGGTTACTGTTATTGAATAACTTTTAGTAAACACATGTAATTTACTGGCCTTTGTCATGCAGCCGTACGTGCTGTGAGAGAGAAGGGATGAAAAAATAGAGGTCCCAAGGTTTGGGGTTTTTTATTGCAGATGGAGGGGATCTAGTTGGAGGTGAAGCTGCCTGCGTAGGGCCTGGTAGATGGATTTTGAGGGTCACTGGGCAGAAATCAGCGTGCAGTTGTTGCTGGAGCAGCACTGCATCCCCCGCGTTTTCTTGTCTGAAGGCCCGCTACCAGACACAAGCCCACCTCACTGCACGGAGCAATGTCCAGGGTGCGTGCGTGAGCGTGGGTCGGCTGTGGGTTTGCATTGCCGAGAGCGTGTGGACCCCTTAATGTGCAGGTAGCATGCTGACAAGTCTATCAGTGTGACCTCCACCGTCTCCAGGCTCGGGGACTCCAGGGCAGTGGGAACCAGGAGCAGAGACAGCTTAGAAACAGGAGGCTTGGCTGCTCATGTGATGGATTTCTACAGCTCCATTGGCTTCACCAGGTGAAAAATCTCAGGCAGAAGGCCTTGTTGTAGCGCTTTGCTGTGTAAACGCTAGAAATCGTGCCCGCTGAAGACGAACCGGAGCGCTCGCTTTTGTTTTGTGAGCATGGGATTGCTCTTTCTATAAACGGGAGTGTGAGAGCGAACCAAGGGCCTGATTTCTTTGTGGTTTTCAAATCTATTTGGTAAATTTTAAATCATTCTGGATTATTTTTATAGCACACTGGGTCCAGTATGCCATTAAACAAGCTGTTTGGTCCCTGGGGTAGCATAAACACTTGCTCGCCCCCCAAAAGAAGGTTAAAAGTTTTATTTTTGCATGTAGAGGCCAATTTTTTTAGAAAACATTTCATACCAAAATCTGAGAGAACTGCATCCTGATGCAGTACTAATTTTTTTTTTTTTTCTCTGAAAAATGAAACTTCTCTATTTTACCAAAATGAGCAGTACAGAGGGGAGACTCTGTGTAACATGATGTGTAAAGGGCACTGCAGTCCCCACTTCCCACTCAAAAAAACCCCACCTTCTCCATCTATTGCTTGCATTGAGGTGAAAAAAATTGCATTAAAATTAAAACAAGAACATGAAAATCAAAACAGACCTCAGAAACTTAGACACCTCCTATCTCCCTGTAAAACAATGCAGAAAAGCGGATTCTCTCAGTTCCAGGTTTGGCAAGGGGTGGTTAGGAGTGAGGGATGACTTGCCCATCCCTCCCAGCCTTTGAGGTTTCTGAGCCAAGGACTTACCTCCCGTCTTGTCATGGCACAGGGAAGCTGTGGCAAGGCAGCACTGAGGAGGAGGAAGAGGAGAAGGGACTTTCTGGGTATAGGTCATGTGTATGATGAAAGCTGATGACTTCAGTGTAGAGTATGGTACCACAACTGTGGGTACAGTTGAAATTCAGCCTTTGCTTTCGTTACACATCTCAGTTTACAGAAGTTTCTGACTCAGAGAGAAAAACCAGTTGTTTAGGGGGAAAACATAACAAAACAAAACCTTGGCAGGGCGTGAGATTTTCTTTTTTTAAAAAAAACCCCACCATCTTTCCAGTCTAAATACAGTTTTTCTGTTTGGTGGCTTTACTCCTGTGACTCAAAGTCGGCTTTTCTTCTTAAACCAACCCTAGCACAAAGCTTGTACTTAGGCCTGGGAGGGTGGGGTTTCTGTAATGCTTTTCCAGCTGACGTAACATATCGGCGTTATTGCTATCAAGTCTCCTGGCTACCTGCGAGATAACTTCTATCCCTGACATTCAGAAAACCCTGAAGAAGTTTCCAGATAGGTGCTTCAGGCTGCTTTGTTTTAACAAAGATGGGACATTGGGTTGGTGTTTGTTCTCCTCTGCTCAGACTAAAGCGTTTAGGCATTGTAGAAGCGTAGCGGGAAGAGTATGGTGGCTGGTTTTTATTGGCCTGGATACCGGGACCTCCTTAGATGGAGGTTTATGGTGGCATCTCCAATGGTCTGAAAAATATGCAAATCTTTTCCAAGGTCCAGGAAAAGACCAGGGCAGGGTGGCTTACCTAAATATTTCAAATTTTAACTCTCAAAACAAAAACAGGACATAGCTGGAGGGGAAGTCACGATTAATGCATAATAGCGCTATATACAATACAGATAAATGTACGTTTCCTCTTCCCTCCCACCCCACCTCTGCAAGCACAAGCTTTTAGCTTGAAAAAGCAAATCTGGAAATGTTCTGGATTCCAGTCAGGATTTCTTCCTTATTTCGTTAATTCAACTGTAGAGTAAGATATTAATGATCCCCAGATGTTGTTTATAATGATTGATTTTTTTTTTTCCCCCTTCAGTTGTGAAAAAATACTTGCAGGGTTTTATTTTTTTTAAACAATTGATATTTTCTAGCGCGCTCTGCAGCATTTGAATAAAATGTCTGAAGGCAGAGCTGTTTATGTGCCCAACATAATTGCTTCTGTTAAGTGATTTCTTCATTCTTAACATTTTTAGCTCTAATTGCTTTTTCCCCATACATCTAAAAATAAATATTTGCAAGTTTTGCATTCTGTCACTCATTGAAATGCATAAAATATTTGTATACTCAAAGCAAAAAAGGCACCGATAAGGGGTCACATTCTGTCTCGCTTCGTGGTGTAAATCCCAAATAGCTCCATACGCTTTGGTGGCTGTTCCTCAAGATTTTCACCAGTTAACCAAGGGCAGAATCTCACCCAGCAGTAACAGCAAGCTGTTAAGTGAACATAAGTAATGTGTGGTAAAGATAAAATACCTTCCTGTCTGCAAGAACTTCAGTAGCAACAAATGCTGTTAGCTTCTAGTTTTTGGGGTGGGTTTTTTTTCTCACTAGCGACCATGGCTGCGTCCAGGATAAATACTAAGATAGATTATTTTCACTTCATAATCAAAACTCCCTTACGGAGAACAACTCCAGCATTGCTGGCTTCGTTTGGGCCAGCCCTCAGGAAGGCAGCAGATGCTGAGCACTGCCTGGAAAGCTGCTTCTGTCCCGATTCCTCTGGCCCCTCAGCATCACTTCTCAGCCGGGCTGGTGGTGGCTTGGCTCTCTTGCGCAGGGTAGCGGGGCAGCTGCCCAGAGGTGTATGGTATGGCTCCTTGCTGCTTTGGCTGCCCTGGGCTTGCAGTCCGGGAGAAAGAGAAGGGCTGTGAGCACATCGTTCCACATGCCTGCAATGCTCTGCATGGCTGTGACACGACTGGTCTACAAGACATCAGGGCTGTGAACCGTGGGGTGGCCGGCATGGCTCCCTGGTACGACAGCCCAGGTTTGGGGCTCTCAAGGGATGGGAAGTGAGATAGCGAGCCCCCACAGCAGAGCTAAGAGCCTGGGTGTGCCCACTTCCAGTCTGACACTTTTAACTTGGTCTGTTTTTTTCCATCTTTAATTGAAGAGTTGAATCAAGCAGCGGCGTTGCGGGGCTTGCTGTGTGTGTTACCAGCCCGAGTTTGGCCAAGAATTAGCGTGCAGTGCCAGTAAGCGAAGGGCTTCGTGCGTGAGCTGTTCTTCTGCGCCTGATAAATGTCACTTATCGCATGGGCTTTGTCATCTATTAAACACGCGGCTGTTTCATTGGTGTCCGTCCACTAAATGGAGATATAAGTGACTAATTCCTCCTCAAGAAGATTTCCGCTCCATGGCCAGCTTTATGATTCGGCTATCAAAACCACTTTTTGTCATTATAGCACAAAGTAAGCCAGGCTGCGTTCGTCATGAGTGTGAGCTGTGTCCATTGTACGTGTTCTCAGGTCTAGAAGACGTCTTTTCTTTTTTTTTCAATATTATTTTCTAATGAAGAGCACCCTCATTTGAATGTTCCCCTGGTTTTGGTGCCTCCCTTTGACCCTGCCTGCCCTAACTCTTGAGTTTTGCCTCAGGACAGCTTTCAGTCCAGCGGCATCCCAAGCCTGGCCAGCAGTGTCCCCAAGGTGTCAGGGCTCAGCACAGCCAGGAGGGAGCTGGGGAAGGCCCTCCCCGCCACCGCCCCCCCCCCCCCCCNGGAAAAGAGAAGTGGTTTATGTCAGAATACGGTCACCTTCTTCTGATTAAACCCACTCAAAAAAGACAACATTGTAATATTTTCCAATGACTGTTTATCATGAATTACGTCAGCCTTAGTTTAAATTGCTATTATTTCTCCTTAATGCTTCTTGGTGCCTGCATAATTTACAGCATTGGCAGCTGCGGGACTATGAAATAACCTTTCACAACCACCATACAATAGTAAAGAACATGAAGTTTTTGTTGTTAATTATTATGGGACTCCTTTAACTTTTTTACAAAGTGACATAAAATATTGTTGAGGTATTTATGGTTAAAGCTACTTTTACATGGCTCTATTTTGCTTCTGGCTAGTTCTTAACTAAAGCAGTCATTTGTGGTTATTATGCCTTGGGAGATATTATGTCAGAACTGGTTTAAGAGTATTATTATGTATCACATGTCATATATTACATGTCAGCACTTGAGGCTGTCTTTCAATAAAAACAAATGTAATTTTGGTTAATGGTCTTTTTGGTATAGACCATTTGTAAACTTACCTGAGTTCATTTGAAGCTACACTAAAAAAGCTTTGTTCTCCCGGAGCGCACTTCAGTAATTCCAACCTGGCTTCGGATGGAATTTCCAAAATATTTGTCATTATTTCAATCAGAGGGTGCTGCCTCTAAAAAGCAAATAGTTTCCCAATCCCGAGGTTAATGTACACATTTTAAGGAGCCGTAACTGTTACTCATTACTCTGTTTACTTTGCCCCCCCCTCCGCTGCCCTCCTTCCGAGCTCAGGCTTCCCAGGTTCCCCACTGGTCCAGCTGATAGTAGTATCCCAGGCAACTAAGCCACCTAATGATGATACTTCCCCGTGCAGCTCAAATGAATAGCTTATACCTTCTAGATAATCCGTGAGTGAAGGGGGGTATAAATTAAAGGTTGTGGGTGAGTCTTGGGTCTCCTTGAAGTTTCATTTCAGATCTGGAAAATGCAAGCTTACACAAAGCAAACTTCAAATTAATATGTCATTCCCCTTGGTTCCAAATACTGTACATATTTTCCAGTACTTACTTATTTAAAGCAAGAAATGAAGCATATAGGGTGTGCCAGCAAGTTTACAAAGAATGAAAACACATAAATGACTCATGTGAACAACTTCTGATTTTTTTTTTCTTTCTTAATGTGTAATTAGTTAATTACTGCTGGGCAGAAAGTTTTTTTTTAAAAAGGCACCATTTCTCTCCCTCCTTCTTCCTCCCCCCAGCCTATGTTTGAGCACTATAAAAATGATCAAAGCTTCCATTTGTCTCTGGTTACATTTTCCTCCATGAGACTCCTGATTTTGGTGACTCTTGTTGGGATCAGAAAGCTCGCTGGGCAAAAAAA
>VZTU01010387.1:25471-47454 GCA_013400835.1 Zapornia atra
CTTTCCACACACCCCCTTTTTCTTGCTGCAGTTTGGCTGTTGGAAGGACTAAACAATTAAAAGAAATGTTTGAAATGTTTTAACACTGCATTAAGTCCCCTTGGTCCGTAAGGAAAAACGAGCTATGAATAATAGAATGCTGCTCTAGTTAAATATAGTTATTCAAAATTGTTTTTAGCTACAGATGTTATGCCATTTTAGAAACTTAGACTAAATAATGTCAGATCCTGTTTGCTTTTTTAGTATGTTATTCATTTATTGGGAAATTCGAAATTTGAAACAGCTGGGAAAGGGTTTGGTATTCACTAAGTAATCTTTAAAATGTGTACGTTTCAGGCTTGGTCTTACAGAGCTGTTTAGAAATGACTGAATTGTATATTATAGTTATAAAGTTCTGTAAACACGCTCTACCATGTAGACAGGGGAACGTGAAATGGGAAAATGAGATAATTCTGGAGCTGAATTTTCTGTACTACAGACTCGATAAAACCAGCAAATGGCTTTCTCAATTTAAATAACTGGTGACTGTCCAGGAACAACGTGCATGGGTGTTGTGAACAGTATGGCTAAAACAGCAGCAGAAAAATAATGTCCGTGCTCCTTTAATTCTTCCCTTTGATGTTTATGTCAAAACGAAGGAGTTAATTTATCTAAGAGTTTTGCCGCGTGAGTTGGACTGTACGAAACCAATCATGTAGAAATAATAGACTACCATTGGTAGTGCTGTACTATTGCAGTTTTAATAGCTCTTCAGTTCTGCTCAACAATTAGTCCATACATTTTTATAGCTGTGTCTTTAAGAAACTGGCACACTCAGCAAAATCATGGTAATTGGGAGATGATGCAATGTGGGGAGAAATCAGAGGAAGAAAATTAATTGAAAGATAGTGTTTTGTTCGGGTTTGGGTTTGTTTTCTTTTAAAATTTAAAACACTGCAGTAGTAATTAGCGGCGGGTGAGACTTCAGCAGAATTTAGATTCCACGTGGCCGGGTTTTTGTGAATTTGTTTTTAAATCCAATTGGAAAAAGAGGCAAAATAGGGCATTAAAATTCTTGCTATAGTTTCTCTCTCAGAAATCAAGTGAGGGTATTAAGGGTGATCCAGAGGAGAGTTTTTTCCCCTCTTGTTGACACGGGTGCGGTTTGACTAAGTTCTCTTTACCTGTTAGCCTCCTCGTAAATCTGACCAGACGAATCGTGGGCAAGATGGGAATTAGTTTATTATTTACACACCTCAACGACGCCTGTTTGCTTGCATCCCTGGGAGAAAATACCAATGTGTTACAGTGTGAGCATCCATCGTCCAGATGATGGTACTTTATTCATAGGATCTTTTCTTTTATGCATAAGTGTAGAATAAGGAGGCAAATTTTTTTAAGTGTTGCCTTTTTTTTTTTTTTGGTACATTTATCATTGGCATTTAGGACTTTGTAATGTTTTTTTAATTGATTTATTGCCCATCATGGGCCAAAGGCCTGGTGAGAGTTTACATTACAACTGAAGTTTGGGCCTTGGTATTATGTATGGCTGTATCTCGGTCTTTTAGTGATCAGACAAGCATTTCCTTGTGCCTTGGGGCTGCTGTGCTGGTCTTCATGCCATAAATTACTTGAGAGTAATGATAGATAACCAATTGACTAGAGGAGGAGAGCAAACCTGGTTCTTAGAAGAATAAGCAGGGGAATAGTGAGAAGAAAAAGAGAGGTGTTACTACTGCTGCCTATAACACTAGAGGAACTCATTATCAAACCCCCTAAGAGCTAACATTTTTGGTAAGTCAGTCAAATGATGATGGCTTTCTGCTAAGAGGGTGATACAATTTTATGGGATAACTGCACTGCTAATACTCAGGTGTTATTATTCTGAGCTACGGGCTGAGGAGGAATGTGAAAGAGCAGGAAGACTTCGACAGAGAGATTTTCCCCCACTTTAAGCTTTGTGCCTGACTGTGGTGCCTGTGCTTTGCACATTGCATCAAAATGCGGGGCGGAGTTAAGGGAGAACCCAAGGATCAATTCATGGCATGGCAAACTTGCCTCCAGTGGAAGACAAAGGATCATCAGTCCCTTCAGTACACAGAGGAGAAGGCCAAGAGACTGGGTCACAGACTCTTGGTACCTCCACAAGGAGACGACCTGTAACCGGTACTCTCTAATTTGGCAGAGACACACATAGCAAGACCCCGTGCTTCGAAGTGGAAGCAGATAAATTAATGCTGGAACTAAGGCACAATTACCTAGCAGCGAGGGGTAATTAACCACAGGAACAACTTAGCTAGGACTAACATAGATTCTTTGTTACTTGAACCTTTTAAATCAAGGCTGCTTTCTAAAAGACATGATCCTTACGCAAGAGATTCTGTCTTCAGCCAGTGGTCACTGTATAGGCAGTACCTACAGAAAGTAAACAAGGCACTAATATCCTATTAATTCTTCTTGACCTTAGAAACCATCACTGTACTAATATACGTCATTTATAGCATCTGGGCGGTGAGGGCTAGACCATGCTGGATCTTGTGTCTGTTATACAATAAAACAAACTCCCCTAAAATTTGCTTACATGCTCAATGAGACAAGGCAGAGCTTTGCATCTGTTCTGTGAACCGGAGGCTGAGGGGGACACGGTTAGGCAGGAAGCTGGTGCATTAGGACGGTACACAGGTGATACACAGAATTGTAGGGGTTGGAAGGGCCCTGCAGAGCTCATCGAGTCCCACCCCCCTGCCAAAGCAGGGTCCCTAGGACAGGTCCCAGAGGTCGGTGTCCAGATGGGTCTTGAATATCTCCAGAGAAGGAGACTCTACACCCCCCTGGGCAGCCTGTCCCAGGGCTCTGTCTCCCTCACCAGGAAGAAGTTCTTCCCCAGATTGGTGCGGAACTTCCCATGCTCCAACTTGAGGCCATTGCCCCTTCTCCTGTCCCCACAGACAATGAGATGCCACTGTCTTCACAGGTCCACCTTGGTGTCTGTTGACACACCACGTCTTCTGTTCTCCCTATCAGTCTCCATCCACCAGCCCTTGGCTGTTCTCTGTGGGCAATGCTTGCTCAGGGAACTGATCCGTTCTAGGCCACTTTGGTCATTCTACTAAGGGCTGTCTCCTCAGTCAAACTACAGAGAATGTAACTCAATGTCATCGTGTTTAATTGTGTAGCAACACACCACAAGATCATCTGTGAGCTTACTGTACCAACTTCATGAGTCTTCCCTGGTAGGTCCTTCACAGACATCTCTGGTCACCTTACCTTTTTTTACGTAATAGCTTTGTAGAGCATGTTAATTAAAAACGAGTTGTTAGCAACAAGTGAGTAATAGATGAGGAGGGATTTATTTGAAATCAGTAGTTTCAGCCCACAGAAAGAGTAAGAGGATATGTGAAAAGGCTAATGGTGATCATCCTGCTAACATGGGTGACGTTCACAGATGCTGCTGCTGCTTCAACAGAGAGGTACTGTGCAGCCTTCCAGCTCTGTCATCGCTCACCCCTGTTCTGCTCTGGATTTGCAACTGCAGTACAAGTTAAGCTCCCAGTGAAAGCAGCACTTTGCTGTGGGGTGGCATGTTTACTTTAAGTAGGTGTTGATGATTCTACTTCTCACTTCGTTGATTAAATAAATCACTTCATCTTAAAGTCTTAGAAACCTCAGCTGAACTTTGCTGAGATGAGCCTGTGTGCCCTTACAGACCTTCACCAAGGTAGAGCACACATTTGAAAAGCTATTCCCAGGATCTTCAGCAGCTCTTCGCTCAGAATACTGTGTTCAAAATTAGCAGTATAGTTCCCCTCCTCCTTTTATAGCATCCTGACTTTGCAACGAACCATAATCATTTGACTGATTTGCCAAAAAAATTAAAATATGGTGGTTCTTCAAGGGTTTTTTTTTGCGTTGGCTGTTTTGAAAGGCAGCCTGTCGCTAAGATGAATACGTGTACATCGTGAATGTTTAGTTATGGTAGAGATACATTTGTTATTAAAAAAAAAACCCAAAAAAAATTACCTAGCTGTAAATCCTTGCAGTTGTTTAGTTTAGAAGTTTTAAGTCAATTTATGGAAGGTCTGTGTTTACTGTCTTTAGAGCTTGATCATGGGATTGGAAAGTATTTTGGAAAAAAAAGAGACCCTATAAAATGAAATCCACGTTTACGGGTAAGGAGCACAGAGCACTTAGGATCAGCAACGAGGTTATGGTATCTCTTTGAAGTGCAGTGAAGAGGAGGAGTACTTGCCGGTGCCATTTTGGGTTTAGAAGGAAGTGAACTGATGCGCTTACCTGTCTCTAACACCGTTAACAGTGGCTGGACCCGATGCTGTTAATTTTGCGAAACCATGGAACCCCAATTTCCCAGTGACAGCGGTCAGGAGGTAAAACTAGATCTGAAGCACTTAATTTAAAATAAAACTTTATTATAAAGTCAGGTCTCCTAAGACACCTCTTTTGTACTGCGCTGCGTGTGAGTAATCTCTGTGACTCATCTAGCCCCTGACATACTGCAGCCATCAACATTCCCAGCCACGAGTGCTGCCCTCCGTAAAGGAAATAGCCTATTTTTGGTATGGCAATGTCCTCAGTTTTAAAGAATTTTCCTCTTTTAAAGTGCTCAGACAATTAATGCCTCATGCATGTATTCAACAATAGTTGCCTAGCAACCATCAGAAATATTCGGGAGAGCAAAGGAAGCAGACATGAATGAGCAGAAACATCAGCTCCCATTTCAGGTGAGCTGGAGAAGGCATTAGGGCTGTGCTGACTGTTTGGGTCTAAGCATGAATGTCCATGAGAATCAGACAGTCCCAGGGTGACGAATACAAGCTCCAACTTGCATGTCAGTCGGATGCGGAGATGAGATGAGTTGTGCCGTCACGTGCAGTTGCTGCTGGTTGGGCTTGCTTAGTTTTGGGAGCCAAAACAATGCAGCCGCGGTTAAAATGAGTTTCAGAGAGTCAACAAACGCTCCTCCACAGTCGAGGAACGTTCTGCCACCTTGTGTTGTATTCCACCTGAAGCTAGAGAATAGGTGAAGTTCCCACTGCCTTTGGTGGAGATTTCCAGGCGCAGGTCTAAGCGCCAGACAAGCCCCTTGCATGGGGCTTGGCTCCAGCCCTTCTCTTGCGTTGCCACCTGGTTCCCATTTCTTGTCTTGTTGCATTTGAATTCTGGCATAACTTTTACCTCGCAGGAGCTCTTCTCATTCTTCTGACTCACGTCCGTGATGCTTTTCTTGTCACTGGAAGATGCCATTTAAAATGTAAATCTTTACCGCAGTATCACCCCACAGCCACTGTGTCTTCTTTGATTTTGACCTTTTTTCCCCTTTTTTAATCAGAAAGGTTAAAATTAAATGTTTGGTGTAGTGTTGAAAGGACTGAACTTTATCGTGCCGTGTTGACATACTCTTGGGGACAACCCTGCCACAAGCAGTGTGTTGCCACATCCTGTGCCCATCCCTTTCTCTGGACAAGGTCTGGTTCTGCTCTGGGGCTTCCTCAGTGGTTGTACGTCACAGTGGCTCAGGGTGCTCAGCATGGTGGAGCACAGGGCTTGGGGACCTCCAGTTTGGTGGGATCCACTTTAACGTCAAACCCCTTTGACGTACAAGAGTTTTGCACTGTAGAACCATTTTCAGTTGGCTTCTTTTCATTAGACACCTCAAAATTAAAGACCCCGGTAGCTGCCTGTTTAGTGTCACTCAGAACTTCCATGGCTCCCTGCCCCGATTTAAGAAAGTGATGAAATTCTGACATTTTCCTGGTGGATAGAGAAATCGGATTTGTGACCATCTCTACTTCAAAGGTAAAGGTTAAGAACAAGATTATGATCTCCTCTCCACTCATGTAAATCCATGGGAGTCAATTACTTTGGATTGACAGTGATGCGATTTAGATCAGGGTCTGACATTAGAGCTTTTTGGGGGTTTGCTCCTACACCCGTCGACTTACAGTGCAGCTTGACTGGTGACTCTTCCACTTTTCATATGTGATGGTGGTGTAAGCATGTGAAAGTGCCTCGGGGGCCCCGTATAAAACATTGGTTCACTAGCTTTAGTGGATTTGGGTTTTTTTTTATAGATTAGATGTTAAAACGTTGAAATCAAAATGTGGAGGAGGTGGTCAGGAAGTAGCAGGCACACAACAGTAATTAGAACGATGTGATTGTTGAGGTTGATATCTCAGGACTGAGAGCTGAAATAAATCCCTTACGTATCTTGGAAGTCTGAGGCTTTTTATTCTTTCTGATTATAAAAGGCATTTATTTCTGGCCTTGATGGCTGCTGAGATATCAAAACTTAAAATATGCCATGATCCTATAGTCTGGTAGTGCTTCCTGGCACTGGGCAGTGACTAAATATAGCTTGTTTCAAACCGCGGTGATAAACCTGGAAACAGCGTTCCGCAGAAAATTCTCAGACAGTTCCATAGACAAATGTGGAATATGAAATTACTTTTCTGGATTGCATCTGGTATATGCCTCTGTGCCCTGTCTCTCTCATCCCCCTGTTTCCCAACCACTCTCCAATGAATGTTTGGCGGCACAGATAAATCTTAGCTGTGGAGCAGCTCGGTGGGTCATGTTGGTTCATGCTAAAGCAACAAATAACATAAAGGGTTTTTAAACCCCAGCTATTTCATGCATTCCTTTTGGCTTTGTAAACCTTTTTTGCCTTGTTTTTACAAAAAGGTGTATTGAAAGGAAAAAAAAAAAGAAATTAAAAAAAATAAAGCACACATTTCCAAAAATCACTGATTGTCTTCAAACGAACCTAGTCTGTGAACATGCAGATTCTTGCATTGTATTATGGGATTAGTGGTATTCATCTGTCATGCATATTGTGAAGGTGATATTCAGGGAAGGAAAAGAGCCTTTTTTGAAAGGATTTTTTTTTCCCTCCTTGTTTTTGCAATATACTTGCATTTGGGGTTTGTTTTTATTTTATTGTAAATATTCTTTTAACTCATACATTTTCCTGCCAGGCTACGTTTAATTTCAAGATGGTGTCTTTGCTAGAAAGATAATCAAACCTAATGTTTTCTGCAACCTCTTCGTATGCATGACTGCAGAAAGCTTGTGTAACAGTTTATTATTGTAAAATTAGTATAGAATAGCATAGAGCGAACCGGGCCCCTGGCCAGATGAACTAGACAATGAATAGTTATATAAGGTTTTGAAGCACATCTATTAGAACACAAGCGCCCTGTATTTTCTTCTCAATTGTCTGCTGTTTGTTAATGTTTCCCTTTCAACATGATTGCATCTCAGTTTAATAGCACTTGCCATTTCGGGGTTTACAGTGCCAAGCGCTCGCGTAGTTCCATCCCCTCTGCGCGGCAAAGCCTTGCGCGTATATTAAAACCGAACTAGGCACGGTTAGCTAATGGGTACTTGGAGAGATATGCACTTACAGAATTAAGTGATGTATGTAATTGTTAATTTTGTGTTAACAAGTTTGAAAAATGTGTTTCACCAATAATTGTAATGCTCCACTCTGTGCAAAGGGTGACATTTTAATTCTCCTTGAACGGTTTCCTACCTCTGCTCTGTGTTTTCGTGTCAGGGTATTATTTTGCAATCAAGATAAAAGCTTTTTTTTTTTTTTTAAAGTTCTAAAATATTACATTACTGGAAGTTTGAAGCTGCAGATCAATCTCCTGTTTCATAAAAGCATTTCATTGATTTTAGGGTGGGATTTTTGTTTGTTGTGGGTTGGGTTTGGTTTTTTTTAATTGATCTTTGAATTTAAACTTAAGTTCCACATTATGGATCGCATACGATTCCAGAAGCAGTGATGCTGTAGTGGAGACATGATGCTGTTTTAAAGGCAGCGATGTACCTGTCGCAGAGCTGTGTGGGAACAGCTTGTGTTTTGGCACGTGCGTCTTTGGGACTGTCAGATCTCAGCCTGCTGCAGTTTTTGGCACAGGGAGCCCATTGACTTGGGCTGTGGGAAACCTGAATCAGCCCTTTCTGTCCATGCGCCTCCAAAGGAACTTCTTTTAGAGACTCCACTTCTTTGGGAGTCAAATAATGGCTCCTCCATGCTTGCGGTGGTGTGGGGTAGCCTTTCCACAGCTGGAGGGTGCTCAGATAGCCTCTGGCTGCAGTAGCCCAGATACCAATATGTGTGATATCAATAGGTCACACCAGATATCAATGGGTGTGATCAATGAGTGATGCTGGCGCATGGCTTTGTGGTGCTGGATTAAGTTGCTTTCTGTGTGTAACCCAGACAGCCCAGAAGCCTGGATTTCCCCTCTCCCCATTGCTTCAGTCCCGGACAGGTTGGATCGGTGGGCAGAGGCCAAATTTATCGGGTTCAACAAGGCCAAGTGCTGGGTCCTGCACTTAGGTCACAATAACCCCAGGCAGTGCTACAGGCTTGGGTCAGAGTGGCTGGAGAGCTCCCTGGAGGAGAAGGACCTGGGGTTGTTAGTGGTCAGCCGGCTGGACATGAGCCAGCTGTGTGCCCAGGTGGCCAAGAAGACCAATGGCATCCTGGCTTGTGTGAGGAATAGCGTGGCCAGAAGGTCCGGGGAAGGGATTGTGCCACTGTACTCAGCATTGGTGAGGCTGCACCTCAAGTGCTGTGCCCAGATTTGGGCCTCTCACTACGGGAAGGACGCTGAGATGCTGGAGCTTGTCCAGAGAAGGGTGATGAAGCTGGTGAAGGGTCTGGAACACAAGGCCTTTGAGGAGCAGCTGAGGGAGCTGGGGCTTTTTAGCCTTGAGAAAAGGAGGCTGAGGGGAGACCTTATTGCTCTCTACAACTACCTGCAAGGCGGTTGCAGAGATGTTGGGGTTGGTGTCTTCTCTTGGGTGACAATTGATAGGATGAGAGGAAACAGCTTGAAATTGCCCCAGGGGGGATTTAGGCTGGATATCAGGAAGAATTTCTGTACCGAAAGAGTTATCAGGCACTGGAACAGACTGCCCAGGGAGGTGGTAGAGTCACCATTCTTGGAGGGATTTAAAAGGTGTGTAGATGTTGTGCTTGAGGACTTGGTGTAGAGGTGGGCTAGGAAGGGTTAGACTGTGTTTGGACTCGATCTTAAAGGTCTCTTCCAACCTATGTGATTCTACAATTCCTCCTGTTCTTCAGTATCTCATGCTTCCCTTCACTTCCTGGTCCCATCCCCACCCTGGTCTCTCTTTGCTACAACAGGATAATGCCATTTCTCTCACAGCCGCCCTTGGTGGGCCATTCACGCCATTGCAGATGAGACCCCAAAGCCTCCCTGTTATTCCCCCATGCAGAGAATAACTGAATTCTTCCATCCCTAGTAGACCTGGCCATGAACTTGTGTAGAGCAAGGCTTATGTTTTTCATCCAGCTAACAGGAACTTCATTTGCAAGTTCTGTGTCATCTCAGCCGTGGAGCCTAACCTTATGCAGGCCTTTGGGATGCCGACCAGTGAGGGAAGGCAATGGAGGAGGGACCGCTGCCTTCCCCCGCTGAGTCCAGGAGCAGCTGTGGCTTGGGTTTGACCTCCCAATGAAGTAAGAGCTTCTTACTTGCCTGTAAAGATTTTTTAAAAGGGCAGGGTGGGAGGAGCGTAACAGTCTCAAAACACGGTAAATACAGCCAAGGAAACAAACAGTTTGTCCTTAATTGGAAACCGACTGATCTCCATGGTGATTGTGACAGATCTGTGCCAGGTTTGACTGTTCAGTGGAGGCAAAGGTTAGAAATAGAGGTCACCTGCCATTCTACACCTTTTGAATGAACAGAGGAGCATGAGAGTTGGTACGTTCCCGATCGCTGAGTGGCCGTGCTCGATAATAACCTCACCAAAGCTTCACAGAGCATTCAAGTGGCTGCCTTCCTTGTGCATCTTCAGAAAAATCAGCTTTTAGAAACTTCCTGGAATTTTGGTTTTCAACAGCACTGTTCTGTAGATGGAAGAGTCCATAGCGCTATGACTTCAGGCAAAAATAGCGTGGCAGGCAGTCTTCAGAAGCCCAGCAGTTAGCTTGAAACCTTAGATAAATAACAGGACTAATAGACTTGCCACAGTAAAGAATAGGGCTGTAACTCCCCCAAAACTCTTGATTGCCATTGTCTCCAAGTCATTCTGTAGGTGAAATGGGAGCCAGGGGTAAAATTTCAGCTTTAATTTACAGATATTTGAGACGGAAGGAGAAGGGGAGTGCATTAATCCTTACCAAAGAAGAAATTCCTGTTCATGGTAGTCTGAAACACTGTCATGTGATGAGTCAGAAAGCTTTTTTTTTTTTTTTTTAATTGTTCAGATATTCAGAGGTCAGGGCTACTGAGTTTCAGCATGCAGACTGGGCAGATGGCATTTGCAAGTCAACACATCTCCTTTTGCTGAGGCCACAGGCCCAGGAAGCTTCCTATTTGCAGTAGGTTTGCGTGAGTTGGTTTGGGCTCTTTAAATATGAATTTAGATGGGAGAAGATTATACTTTTGAAGCCCTTAGTCATAATGAAAAAGGTCTCCAGAGGTAGCTGATGAAGACGTTCAGGGCGTATGTTGCACTGCGTCAGGATTTAGAGTTTCTTGAGTAAATATTGACCAATTTGACCTTTGCTTTTCCTCAGTCAATATTTATCTTTTGGGACAATGAATCTTCATATTCACCTTAGTTGAAGTCCAAGTCTACTTAATGGTGTACTTGGAAAGCCAGGATTGGTACTGATTTGTCTCAGCAGTACTCTCCTCTGTTTAAAATTAGATATACAGAAGGTTTGGCCACTCATGTCACTTTGTTGGCTTTCCTAGACAAGGCAGCCTCAGGTCATGGCTCGAGGGGAGGCTTCTAGGAAAAACCTAGATCCAGCCACGGGCAGAGTGGGTGAATGTGGGAGTGGAGCAATCCCTTTATAGGAAATGAGGATGAAGATTCCTGTACCATGTGAAAGCCATTCCAGATGCTATCAGGAAGAGGGGACTGACCGGGATTAGTCAATAAAACGCTTGCTGTGTATTTCCTGAGGCAGAGAAAAGTTTTTCAGCTTTCAGCAGCTTTAATCCCACAGGGCATGACATCGAGTATTGTGCAGAATCAAAGGTACAGCCCAAGAGACCGGTCTGCAGGCAAGGGGGATGGTGGCTTTGTGAGGAGTCCCACCCTTTCCCTGCAAATGGGTCTGTGAGCAGGTAGGGTCCGACACAGCTGGATGACACTGGACTCAGCATTGCTGCGTCCCTACTGCAATGGCCTTTTGCAGGTCAGCAGTAAAGTTACTTCCCAGCCCCTGCTCCCCCTTGCTGGGCTTGTTATGTCCCTGGGCTCGGTACCCAGCTTGGAAACCCAAAAAACTTCCTGCAACTCGAGGGCCAGGGTTCAGTTGCTGGGAGAGGAGAGGAGAGTGAATAGCATAGCCCCACCAAGCCCTGTCAAATAGCACTGTAACACCCCGTTTGTGATTTCAGTAGCAGTTCCAGCGGTTTTGGGACTCTGGCTTGGGTCGAAGCTGGGAGACAGCCTTCCCCGGTGAAGCGGGGATGCTGGGGCCGCTGGGACAGCATCCCTGGACAGGGTGGGTCCTGGCACCTCCCTGCTCCTTCCTTGCCCGGCTGTGCCCTGTCTCCCCCCACAGTGTCCTGCCGCATTGCAGGGTGCTGCCAGCAAAAGCCTCCCATCGCCAACAGGCCCAACGTTTTGAGGTAGAAAGGGCCATTACCGTGCTTGTGGAACCAGGCTGGGAGAGCAGGAGGAACTGGAAAGTGCTGCTCAGGCAGGGGAGAAAGGCAGTGCCTCCCAAATATCTGCTTATGCAAATCAAATCATTCGTCTTTTCACATGTTCACTTCGCTTTTGTCTTGATTATATTTTTCTGGGTTGCCATATGCACTTCTTGTGATATTTTGGTCTTGTCGATGCAAGAAGAAAAAGCCTTGTACTTAAGTGAGGAGGTGTATATACCACATAACACTTGTCGTTTTTGCTGTGTAATCAGTCAGTAATATCACGGGTGACCTGTAAGCTTCAAAAAAACCCAACTCCCAAACCCAACGAAAAACCTTCTGCTTTTGTAATCTTCCAGCTTCCGAAGGTATTTGTGAAAAAGGCATTGAGAAAGAAGATCATTTTAAAATTGCGCAATTACAGTTTATAAAAAAAACCCCACCAAAAAACCCAACCACCAAAAAAACAGTGCAGGCACCATCATGCGTTGCTGAAGAGCACACCGGTTAATTTTATAGTAGCAGTATTTTAAGAACGCTGACAGTACACAGGAAAGAAGTGAATACTTCTTATTGCAAAACCCTGATGGTTTGGTGTATTCAAACTGTTAAGATTTAATCAGTCCTGGATTTCTCTTAGGAAAAACAGGACGTTTGGAAAAGAATAAAATAAAAGTAAAATAAAAAAAAAAAAGCCAGCTGAAGCAGTAGTGATTTATCAGAGCATCGCTCAAATAAAATAAAGGTTTGGCATCCTTACTTAGGATAGGCTGGAAAATGCATTTATGTTTTCATGTACCTTTTTTTTTTGCTTTTCTTCTTCCCCCCCTCCCCGATGTGCCTGATTGACTTGTTTTAATACCGGTGTTATTTACGTTTCAGGGCTGGGCCTCCATTATGCAGGAAATTGTCCAAACCCCTACAGCTGTATTTTAAATTGAAATGATTTTTTTTTTTTCCTTTTTATGAAGTGATTGTGCAGACTTAATTTTAGTAATCTATTATTAAATTTATAGTTTCAGGCTGTATAAAGTCTTTATATAGAATGAAAACGGGCACATGCGAGGATCTATGCTATATATATATATACACCTGGTTCCGTATATTAAATCTTTTACATATGTTGTCCATTTTCAGAAACAAATAAACCCGCCGCTTTTGAAAACTCGGCTCCTCTTCCATATTAGGGAATTCTGCAGGCTCCCTATGTTCCTGAGCTTCGGTATAATGCTAAATCAGTTTGTACATTTAGTCTATTTTTAGTTATGAATGAACTTTATGGAGTGCGGCGCGCGGAGCGACTGCGGAGATGCTCGCTCATAAAACCCGTTGTGTCATGCACTGCAATTGCAGCAGCAAACATTATGCGAGCTCTGGGCTTCCAAGGGTCCGAGCCCTGAAATTTCCAGGAGGGGAAAAGCATTCCCCCCCCGTCACCCCTCACCCCGTTATCCGAAATATTTACACGTACGGTAAAATCATCACATGAAATCGGGTTAAATTTGGTGACCTTGCCTGGCATGGCAGCTGGGTGACACTAGAGGGCAACTGAGAGTTTTCTTTAAAACCAACCGAGCTGGAGATGGTTTTAATATCAACTGAGTGTTTAAACTCGGCAAGGATTTATTTTCCCGTCCGTGGATTTCACATACGTAACCTCTGAGTTTCCATTGACAGCAACTAACAACCCAACCAAAGTTCTTCTGGGGGAGAATACAGCGGGAGCGGGTCCGAAGCCTGCTTTTTGCCCAAATAAGGCTTTTTTTTGCAGACCCCATGTGTTAGATAATGATCAACTGACAGTCGGTCATGAGTTAATAATGCTGGATGCTGAAATATGCATACCATGTGGTATACAACAGTTCTGCGGGGAGAGGCAAACACGGCTATAATTAGACATCTGAAACACAAGGAAGTGTGTAAATTGTTTAATAGACCCTCCACTTAATTCACTCGGATAATTTCCCAAGAACCGGTATTGACTACGAAAGAGTATTGCTCAACCAGCTTCATATTTAGTTTAAACCCTGCCCTGCTCAGATAAATTAACCAATACAGCTCAGTTTTATTTGGAGTTTTCGGAGTGGTAGAGATTTGCCAGGGCTGTAACGCAGAGTGGTTCTGTTAGTGTGTGTGTAGGGGTGGGGAGCGATTGCACCACATTTTGCGGGGTTTGCACCCATTTAAACCATTGGGTCTTGAAAGGCGCCATTTTCGGGTTGGGGGTGGCAGTTTGCCACCAGAGTTGCCACCAACTGCAGCTGGTGAAGTTGGTGAAGACACGGATGTGTGAATAGGAGCTGGGCTTAAGCTACAGATGCTAGTCATGGGTAGTCCTCATGGTGGTGTCAGCTGGGGTAGGCATGTAGGCATCAGGGGGGGCGGGGCTTGCTCTCTAGTTTCTGCATGCCACTGTACTGATATCTGCGTGCAGGCTGATTATGCTCAACAAACTTCGATTACCTTGCGGCGCGATAATCGAGTGCAAAGAGAAAACATGAAAGAAAAATTAGAATATTCTCAGTTAAAAAATGCTTTTCCTTGGATAATCAGCTGCAAATCAGACACACAAGAGATCGAAAGGTATCTTTATCATTTTCATGTTGTGCACAACTGGATGAGTGTAGCTTCCTACCTGCTGTTGGCATCCCCAAAAGCAAGGTGCTGGAAACGGTCCATTTTGTGCCTCCAGCATGACTTTCTGCCTGTTTCCATCCATGCGCGGTGTCCATCCCTTACCGGTCAGTCAGCCCATCTCCTCTGCCATCTTTGTGTGGATGCAATTGGCTACGTATCCATTGTATTTCCAAGGTATCTAGGTCACGTCTCCATTGGGTACTGCTAACTCTGCTAGACAGCAGCATCACAAGCACCGGCGTTTACTGGAGAGAGGACGACATACTACTAGGAAAGCCACCTTAAGATTTGTTTTCATTCGCCTTTCCTTTTCTGAGGCTCTTCAGTGGGAAGTCTGCCTTGGGTGATGAGACAGGCTGACTTGCATGGGGTTGCTGTGCACTTTCTCACTGCCGTGTTTGTGCTGCTTTTGTCTTGGCTATTACATAATCCATTTGTACCCGCTCGGTCTTCCCTCTCTTTGCTGCTTTTTCGTCTTTTTNGAGTAGGCAGCTGTGCACTTCTTGAGTGTTGCTGTGACCCTCCTACAGAAATTGAAGCCACTGCCCACCCTGCTCAGCTTCCCAGGAGGTGACCTTTTGGGGGCAGAGGGCTTGGAGGCTGGAGACTGACTGCAGATTTCTGAGGGAAAGGGAAATTTGATGAACCCATCTCTGATCCTGTGATGCTGCCCAAGCATATGGTGTTTCGTGATGAAATACGGTGATTTCTTTGTTCAGGGCCTGAATGCTTCTTTGCCATCCATTAGTGACAGTGAGAGAGAGTCATGCTGGCTTGGCCCTGTTCGATGCTTAACACAGGCTCAGCCTCAAAGGTGTGAATAGCCCCAGTGAGGTCATCAGAGGTCTTTGCATGCTCCCAAGTCTTTGTGAGTTAAGCATGTACTTCGCTGCATCAAGGCTACAGCTCTCCATATTCCTCATTCTGCATACCACGGTACGTTACTGTACTTGATCCTATGCTCGTGCAGTTTCTCACCAGAACCACTGAGTCATCTAATCTGGTATGAACCCCAAGTAGTGGGTCACCGTCCAAAATTACCGTCAAATGCTTTCATCCAGTTCACCACCTTTTTTCTGCAGAAGAAGGGAAACAGCTGTTTTGAGCAAGGACCACAGCCAGACAGCTGGACGCCTCCTCTGTGCAGCCAGCCAGGCTGCTCCAGCCGCCCGCGGCAGCGAGGCTCTCCTGGCAGCAGCCAGGACCCAGCCCTCCCCATGGCTGAGGCAGGACGCCCAGCTCCAGCCTGGTATCTTGACAAAGACCCTTGAATTGCATGTATTTCTTCCTGACAGCTTGTCCCTGGCTTAGGCTTTTCCTGAAAGGTCTTCTGAATGCTGATCATAACGCTTGCCTCTGTACGCTGTCATTGGAGCGTATATGTGGACTGTAGTGCCTAGGGATGCGTGGCCGGGCCTCCTCGCTTCTGACTGCCAGCTTCCTCTCGCCTTCGAGGCACATGTACTACCTGGTGAAGTCACTTCTTGGTTGTTTTTGCTCAAATCCAGCACAGCTTGAGATACTCAGACCTCCTTGAAGGCAGATCTCCCTTTGGCCATAGCATCTTCCTATCAGGGTACATTGAACTTCCAGGAGCAGGGATGGCTGGTGAAGCCTCACCCTTGGCTTGGTCAGTGGGACCTGTAGTTCTCACCCGTGGGTTTTGTGAGCTAAAGAGCATCGTGTCTGCGTGGTCCATCAGTCCTTCTGATCGCTGATTTTCATTTGTATGACTCAATGTTAGCGTTGCACCAGTCCTCGCGTCGGTGTGAATGTTGCTGTCAGGGGCCTTCTATTTATTTCGTTGACAAAAACGTTGAATGCTACAAAGGCTAAGAGCAAGCGCTATGGAATCCCACCAGTAGTATTTTCATTCCGTAGAAATTCCCCACTGGTGCCTGCTTTTAGCACTATCCTTTAGCCGGTTCTTAATCTATGTAATACTTTGCTTGAGTAAAATTATGTACTGCTGGTTTTTAATCAAAGCGTTATCTAGCGTTAAATCAGCTGTCTTCCTGAAACACAGGTAAGGTCCCTGTGTTTTGCTAGCTTCTTTAACGAAGCTTCGGGTTTCAAAGTATAAATTAAGGTGCTTTGTTTGTTTTCCTTTTCTGTTGTTTTTCAAGATCTGGTTTCTGTAAAACCAAGTCAATTGACTGGCTTTAATTATATTCTTTTGCAAGCGTATCATCTGGCTTCTGTGCAAATACGGAACAAATATTTACCAAACACCTCTGCCTCTTTTTGAATCATTAATAACAATCCTGTCATCTGTAGCCAGTAATAGGCCTACACCGGATTTTTTTTTATTATTATTGTTATTATTTTAATTTGCTCTAAGGGCTATTGGAATGTCACATATTTGTCAGGCGTAGATTTTTCTCTGAAGTTTTCATCTTCCCTCCTTCTGAATTATGCTCCATAATTTCTAACACATGCTTAGATTTTGTCCAAAAAAATAAAAGAAATTTTTTTTTAAAAAAACCCTTTTTTTTTTAAACCCGAATTAGTCAGCGGGACATAAAGAAGCCCAGATTAAGATTTTTACTCAATTTCCAACCACACTTGAAGGAAGAAAATGAGACCCCAAGCCTTGTGCTGAATCTCGTCCCCATCTTCCAGGGAAACAAAAACCGCTCCGCTTTTGGCCTAATTGGCCAACCTGGTAGTTGCGATGCCTCTAAGCTTTCTATTAAAAGCAATTCTAGTTTGGACTGTAACCCATGAAAAATAACCACCTTTTTTGCTTTTTTAGAGATTGTCTGGTCAGGAAGGGGGGGTCAAAACAACAGTCTGCCACAAGTCATATGTCTCCACCTTAATCCGCACAAGGAAGTGTCTGTTTCGCTTGTTTCCAAATGAGGAATGTTTTCTTTAGAGAGGTAGTGAATTGATTTTCCCCACATGGAGCATGGGATATCTCATTTCCAAAACAAAACGTTTCAGAAATGGCCATGTTCTTTCTTTGTGGGGGTTAAAAAAGCAGTGTGGATCTTCGGTGGTCCCTGCAAAAGTTGTTTGCTGCTGTTCTCTGAAGTTTCCAGGTCAGGCCTGGTGTTTCGGTTCTAAAGAAAGGGGAAAAAAACCCAAACCAAAACAAGTGTGTGGATATAGAAAAAGTCTAATTTTAATACTCAAATAGTTTTCTGCATGCAGCTTGAGTAAGCAAGAGGGCTGTGTGTGTGGAGAGGCTGTGTGACCTCTAGAGCTCGGTCAGAGCTTGCGTTGTCAGTAGGTGCTCATCACTGACTTCCAGAGGTGTAATTAAGGTCCTGCAGAGAGTTCCCTCAAATTCAGTCGATACTGTCATTTCCTAAAGAAAAGTCTGGGGTGGGGGATTAGCGTACTCTTACCTTTGTCCCAGCAACTTTAATTTCACCCTTTGAAGCAATGCTAGGTTGGTTGCAACTTGCTTCCCTTCAGTGGCCCTGCTCAGTGGGCCTAGGCAGTCAGTGGCCCAGCCCCTCCTTCTCAGACCCTCTTTCCAGTAGGCAGGACCTTTTAATCGAACTTTGAGGGGCGAAAGGAAAATAAATGAAAGGTAAGATCCTGAACTTGGGATGCAGAAAAGGGAATGAGGTGAAGGAGACAAAACAAAGAGATGGAGATAGATGAGGAAATAAGGAAGCAGCTGGGACGCCAGAGCAGCACGTGAGATTAAGTAACTTTTGAACGGGGTTTTTGGGACCGTGCTTAAATAAAGCAATGTGCTTTCCTTAACTTTCCACTTTTGCAGAGTGCCTGAGCCTCCCTAGAGGGGTAAGTGTTAAAGCCATTAAAACTGTTAACTTTCTATTCATTACATTTTAGAAGGTGTGGTGCGTAAGCATGTTTTTCAGCCAAGAGCTAGCTTTCACCAGGGTGCTTTAGGGGTGTCCTCAGCAACCAGCTACTTGCCACCTGCCAGCAGGCATGGTCAGTTCATGGACCTCTCTTCTCAGCTTGACTTAGATGGCCAGGCACCTCCGTGTGCCACCCAAATCATGAATAGCTCTGTGATCTGACATACCCACCTGCCTGAGAGAGGGGAGTCTCCTAGTCAGTTCTATATCTGTCGGAGCACTGGAACAGGCTGCTCAGAGAGGTTGTGGAGTCTCATTTGGAGACATTGAAAACCCACCTGTTCCTGTGCGATCTAGTCTAGGGCTACAAAGATGTGAAGGGCCTGGAGCATCTCCCCTACGGGGAAAGGCTGAGTGAGCTGGGGCTGTTCAGCCTTGAGAGAAGACGACTGAGAGGGGATCTGATCAATGTTTATAAATAAACTCAAGTGTGGGAGACAGAGGGAAATGGCCAGCCTCTTCTCAGTGTCTGTGAGGACAGGACAAGGGGCGATGGCCTCAAGTTGGAGCACAGGAAGTTCCGCACCAATCTGGGAAAGAACTTCTTCCAGGTGAGGGAGAGGGAGCCCTGGGACAGGCTGCCCAGGGGGTGTGGAGTCTCCTTCTCTGGAGATATTCCAGCCCCGTCTGGACGCCAACCTGTGTGACTTGTCCTAGGGACCCTGCTTTGGCAGGGGGCTTGCACCCAGTGATCTCTGGAGCTCCCTTCAGACCCCCACGATTCTGTGATCCTGCTCTGACAGGGGGTTGGACTAGATGATCTTTGGAGGTCCCTTCCAACTCCTAAGGTTCTGGGATTCTGTGATCTGCTGACAGTTTTGCAGCTTTGGGCCAAGCATTCTGGTATCACAGCTTTTCAGCAACTGTGTGTGTGTTTGTGAAAACTGGGAGATGTATGAAGGACTGGCACAGTGCAGGCAGGGTCTGTGAGTAGACATTCTGTAGGGTGTCTACAGGGTGAAGACTTGGTGCATTTAGCAGGTGCACTGCAGCTTGTCTCATGCAAGCACACTTCTAAACTCAGCACCGCTGTACCTCCCTGTTTATTAATTTCTTGCACCTTCCATCTTAACTACAGACTTGTGATTCCCTGCCCCTGGTGCCCTCCCACCTCTCCGGTTTAGAGCTCATCTGACTGTGCAGGCCCACCCTAAATGCAGACCCGGTTCTTGCCCTGGCCCTTCTTTGCTGGTGGCCTTGAACAGTTTTACAAGCTCAGTTGGATTTTTTTATGCTGCCATACTCTTGCAATTGGCAAAAATGCTGTCGCTCCTTCCTTTCCCATCATCCTTCCGCAGGACAGAATCATGGTCACAAAAACAACAGGCAGTCACAACCTGCTTGGCAGTGTAAGCTGTAAGAACATTATCGATGCCAAGCAGCTGGTACGTTCCTCAGTGACCTACAGCAATGGCCATCCTTCCCTTTTCTTTCCCTTCTTCTTTTTTCCCCCACTTTTGAAGTGTTTCTGAGAAGGCAGAGTACCGGCAAGCCAGGACAAAAAGTCGTATCAGGAAATAGTTATGCAGATCAGAGAGGCCTGGAAAAGCAAGAACTTTGATCACAGGCATTACGGTTGCTCAGATGTTCTCTAGAGTAAGTAATGTGGGACGAGCAAGAAAAAGGTACATGATTTAGGTGTGAGTACAGTACTGTTTACTTACATGGTTTGTTGAGCAGCCAACAAGGTCCAAGGTTATTTTGGACTCAGCATGAGTAAGTGATCCAGGTATGACGAATGAGGTAATGCATTCCAGGCTCATTAAAAACTCTTGGCTACACCACTGATTTTGACAAAGTGCCAACATAGCTTGACCTCAGCTGTGTGAAGGCCACTATTTTTTTAACACCTTCCCTATAACAACACATCTTTTACATCAGCCAAAGTTTGCACATCTAGAGAACAATGTTATGGGGAGCGTTGGACTCACGAGTCTTCTGGTGATAATCAGACTCTTAAACCCAAGGTAATTCTACTGGAACTAACCTGCTAAAATTAGGTACCTCAAAACCACAGCTATTGTCTCTTGACTTGTTTGTGTGTCTAGGGGTGGCCATGTGTACCTGGTGCATTGTGTTCTTGGCATGGATGTGGCTCAAGTGAGGCAGACTCGATCGCTGACTTGATGGCAGGGAGATGGTACCTCCACCAGTAACTTCCTCTTCCTAGGGATGCAGGTAAAGAAGGTGACTGGTGGAGGTGCTGTCTTGTAGCAGCATACATTTTTCCATCACATGCAGTGTTTACCTAGGGCTGACTTTGGTGGATCTTGTTCTGGGGTACATCTCTTTCCCACGCGTAGGACTTGCCACCCTTGGTGGGAGTTGTATTAGGGAGAGAGGCCTGGAAATGCTCCTGTTTCCTGTGCCCTGCTGAGCACACAGTGTCCCAGAAAGTTGGGCAGCTGAGGGGTAGTAGTGGCAGGAGAGCGGTGGCCACAACCTTGTGAATTTTCTGAGTGGGTGGGCAGTGTAGCCATCTCCTTCCTCACCTTCTGGCCCTCTCGATCACCTAAGATACCCTGATATTTGCACAGGCGTTGTGATGAGAGTGCCAAAGGGGTAGATGTAATTTTTGGGCAATGATGCCACTTTGTGAACAGAGAGGACCTCTGGCTTCAAGGAAACATCTACCTGATTCAAGCAGCGCTAACCCTGAGCTTCTCTCTTTCCCGCGTGGCTTACCGGCTTTGTGGGTCAGAGCCTGCTATTGAGCTTGTCAGTGGCACCCAGTCTTTAATTCTCTGCTGCAGGTGCCTCTGGATCAGCTATGGTGGTCCATAGGCTGCTCACATAGGCTTTGGGCTTCAGGATCACCAGGTCAGCTTCTTCCTGGGGTACGTTTTAGTCAACAAAGATTTGCCAGTCTGCATCTACAGATAATCTAAGGCCCTGTGCCATGCGTAACACAGGGTTTGCCTTTACCCTTGTAATAAAGGTTTGTAATAAAGCCATGCAGGGCATTGCTGGTGTCATGGCACTGCAGGGCTTAGCCACAGCTTGGGAAGGAAGAGGCAAGGTGCTGGCCTCCATCTAGGCAGAAGAAAATCAAGCGATTAAATCTTAATTTCAGATTACTGAGGGCAGTTACACTCCATCGGATGCTAAGTGCTTCCGGTTTTTCCAACAGCAGGTCAAGGGAGGATTTGCACAGAGGAGGTGTCGCTGGCAGCTTCTGCACCTTGCCTTCCCTTTCACTCACCCCTTTTGAAAACCATGTCTGTGTGCTCCTCCTTTTGCTCTCCTGCAGGTAGGGAAGGAGTTTCTCTGGACAGCCCCAGGGGTGCTGGGAAGGAGCTCCCCATGGCTGTGGCCAGCATGAGTTGTTTCCCCTAAGCAGATGGAAAAGGCCGAGGGCATTACCTTTCCCTTCCCTCTCACCACAGAGAGCCACGTCCAGGAAGAACAATTCGGCAGGAGGATGGTGGCTGCCTCCTCTTGCACCCTGCTGCCATAGCACACCAGGGACGGGTACCACATGGGGCAGCCAGCTGTGGCCCAGACAGGTGTGCGAAGCGTGTGCNNGTGTGCCAGGGGCTGGGGGCACGCCTCCCACCTCTCTGGCTCCCTGTCTTCCCCTCTCACTCCACAGGCACAAGCTGCTCCTCCTTCTCGTTTCCCCTGCCCAGCCTCCTTGGGTCCTGCTCAATCACGAGTTAACATTTCATGGTCTTCTGAGAAGCGTTCCCTCATGTCGAACGACAAGCAGCAGTCTCCGCCTGATTTGTGGTGACTACCTGCTTCCAGACAACACCCAGGGACCCTTTCCAACATGGAGGGGAAGAAAGCATTCCCGTCTCCAGGAGGACCCCTGTACATAATTTTATTTTCCCTCAGATGTCACAGCTGGGATGGC
>VZTU01010387.1:47650-93475 GCA_013400835.1 Zapornia atra
TAAAATACAGTTGTCATCATGGCTTGTGTAACTGTTGATCTTCATCACATAGCCATCTCACATGCTTTCATTTCATCAAGAGGACAAGACTTTTACCACCAGGTCATAGTCAACTGAAAAACTCCACACCACATGCGTATTAGTTAATAATCACACCTTTTCTTCTTTACGGTTGAATTAGATCTTCCTTCATCTTGGAATCTTTCTTGGTTCCTTGTGAAACCCTGCATGACAGCCTCAGCATCCGCTGCAACAGTGGCAGCCTTGCAGGCGGTGGTGGTTGCGTTGTGGGGCCGGCCGGGTTGGTGGGCTCAGAGGGACAGGTTTGTTTAAATGACACCAGCTGGACCTGCTGCTCAGGGAAATGAGGGAACAACACACTTCCTGTGGCATCCAAGGAGTGCTGAAATGGTCCCTCCGAATTCCTGTGACAGGTAGAGGTAGAACACACAATGGCGATGTGTATGGGAAGGGCAACCAGCCCAAGGGGAGAGGCCTTTGTGCTCCTCCACTCTCCTGACATGAGGAGCGTTAGCCCATACTCTGTGTGGTTTGCAGCTGGCTGTGTTTTACCTGGCCATACTCGAAATGTTTGGCAGGACTCAGCTGGTAAAGTGGCTTTCGCTGCTGGGCTCTGGATTGCTGTAGCACTTTGCAGGGAAGATAATTTCTCCTGCGTTGCCATTTCCTAAATGGCAGTGCCCTTTGTGATGACCAGCAAATTTGGGATGAGCGGTAATCCCAAGAAGAGGCTCCTTGAGTCAGCCAGGCACGGAAGTGTGTGGGCTTCAAGTGGTTGGAACACCCTTTCACTCCTGGAGGTTTGAACTCAGAGCTTTGGGCCACTTGGATCATACCACGCATACGTCTCTGCTGGTCAGCCCTTCCATGCCTGCTGGCTTTGAGCAGCAGCAGCTCTGTGCTCCCTAGGCATCATCACCTGCCTATTGCAGGTGTGAGGGCATTCTGGTTTGCATCCCAAACCTCCAGCACCTATGCTATGCTCACAGCGATCCTTTGAATCCCACCAAAGTAGTGGCAAAGGATCCCAGCGGACTTTTCAGTAGCTGAGGTTTCTCCTCTTTCAGATAGAGCATGAAGCAAAGAGAAGGGAAGGAAGGGAAAAAACCCAAACTGGCTAAAAGAAACGTGTTGTCAAGCACACAGGGAAGAAAGTACTTGAGCTGGTAGCATGTTGTATCTCTCATACTCCTGTTTCGGGCACTTAGACTAAAGAGGTGGCAAGTAAATGTGAACTTTTCTTCTGTACTTACTCAGTTTTGTACTTTTAATTTGCTTTGCTTATGTTCTCGCCTTCTGGGAATGTACAAGTTACCAGGTCTCACTGCCACAAATGCTTTCAGAAAATGAATTTGAAAGCCATATGCGCCGATGTGAAGGAATTGAATTGTTTCAGATACTCTCAGGTAGTCATGCCAGAAGTCCTTCTCCACCAGAGAGCAGAAAGAAGTAAAAAACATGGGATATTCACTTAGCTGTCCAGCGCATACTGAACACCCAGTGTCATCGGGAAAATGGACTGGGGCTAAGCCACAACATGTTCATAGATTTGCTTTAAAGTAATTATGAATGACAAATCCAAGAAATCTTCAGTGTGCTCATGAATATGTCATAAACGAGACCCAAAAAAAAAATTAAAAAAAAAAAAAGAAATTAAAACAAATATGCGGCTTGTAAACAATTCCTTCGGTCGCAGTCATGTTTCCTGGCTCAGGAGAACAAAATGGATGTAGCTGAAATATAAATAATCCTCAAATAATGCATTTATTTATAATGATTTAGGGAGCAAATGGTAATGGCTTTGTTTCAAGCACGACTGGAACTATTTCAAATCTTTTCTTTTACAGAGTAGATACTAGAGGCAAGGGCCTTTTCTTCTGGTATTAATTCCTCTCGTTGCTTTCTTGTTAATTGTGCGTCTGATCTGGAATGGCTTTAAAGTGGTTGAAGTCCTACGGTGCAGCGTGCGGGACAGTCCCACAGCATGCGTGCGGCAGCCAGACCTTCCCAACTGCAGCTCCCGAGCCATGGGGAGATTACAAACACCCCATTTCGTAGCGGGCTCGTGCCAGTTCTGAGCCGTGGAAGGCTCCAATTCAAACAGTGTTTATATGCAAGCTCAATATACCTGGAATTCAGGAACAAATGCCTCCTTGCTTTTAAGGCTTTTAGCAAAACATTAGGAGTGCTTTATAGTGCGATGCAAAGTACAGTGCCAAAACTCAGGATAACAAGTATGTTTGGAAAACATTGAGCCTTGAACTAGTCTCTTCATTTATTCTATTAAAAAAAAAAGAGAAAGAAAAAGCAATTTGCATGTATTTGATCCCAGCCAAACCGTGTCTCTCTCTGCCCGTTGCTTGGACCAGGTCGGGGAATCCATCAATTGGAATGTCATTGTTTTAAGCCATGTGCCAGAGTAGAGTAAACTCAGGGAATGTTTCTATTTTCTTCGGTACCTCTTCTAAAGGAGGCGCAAGCATGGCGGCTCCCCATGGCCAAGTGTCCGGCGATCCTATCCAGGTGGCATGCAGAAGAAAAGCAGGCATCAGAAAGCCACAAAAGGAGGGGGACTGAGCAGGGTTTATAAATAAAGGAAGGGTGGCGTGGCCGGGGCTGGCAGTCTGGCAGCCGGCGCTGGAGTCCTCGGAGCTCATCCCACGCTCCTGCCGAGCCGCTCATCTCTGTTTATATGAGTAATGGAGCGGCTGGGGGGGGGGCGGGGAGGGGATTTGTAAGCACGGAGCAAATACTCTTAGTGTTCATTTTGTCTAAGACTGACATCCACACCAAGCCGAGACTTCCAGCGACGTAGCGTGCAGTCACATGCTGTAGCATTCATGAGTACAGATATAAATCAGGCAGATGTTTGTCGGCTGGAATGGGTAATAATTTCTTTCTCTCTTTGTTTGATTTTGCATGTTAGCCTCAGATGACAATTTCAGAATTGCTTTCTGCAGTACTTCTCAATAAGCAGAATATGCTTCACCAGAGATAGATGGAGATATTTCTATAGGGAGATAAACATATTTTTATATAGACGCAAATACGGACTTACACACATACGCACATGGATATATACATACATATTTACCATGTGAGAGTGCCGGGGGAAGAAAAAGGATGTGTCTTTTGGACTTCAGGTTTTAAACCCGTGGCTTTTCTTTTTCTCTGAACAGACCAAATATGACACTGTTACTCAAACTATAAAATCAAATTAGCACCCTTTGTTGTGTTTGCAAACTAATTAAAATGTAAAATGTCCTGAAACCACTGGCTTACTGTGTGACAAATGTAAGATTAGAAACAATTAGAAGGCACTCCAGAGGTTTGTGGTGTTTAGATTTCTGACATTGTTCTAATCATCCCTTTAAGTAATGAAAACAATGGTTACCTAGAAATTAAAGGTTTAAAGGAAATTATCTTCCTCGGTACAGTCATTACTTAATGATTGTTTATCATTTTAAATGTTGCCATAGTAGTTGGAGGCTGATTTTTAAATCCGAAAGCAGGCAGGACACGTAATAATGAGCAAACATCTGCTCCATCTATTATTTCTATATGTGATCATAATTTATATCGTAATACCACTATTGAAAGATGAGCCTGATACTTTTTTTTTCTCTCTGTGATGATCCATATCCCATTCTACATATGGCTCAGCACGGTTAGGGTTTAGTCACTGTGTTATTTCGGAGCTGTTTTATCTTCAGAATTGGGCAAAACTGAAAGTGATTCATGTTAATTTGTATGTGTGGTATGTAACCCTTATGAAACAATCAATCACTTATTTCAGTACTTGTCAACTTCCAGAACTGGTTGTTAAGGGTTTTTTTGATCCATTTCAGGCCTCGGGGGTAATTTTATATATTTTTTTATTTTATTTTATTTTATTTTAAACTTTTTTAGAAGAACTTTGACAAGAGTGACAGGATATGTAAACATTTCTTGGAGCTGTTATGAAATTTCAATGTTTCAGAACATTCCTGAAACCAGATGTTTCCCAAAGTTGGAAATAGTAGTTAGTACGCTTACATGATGATTAGAAATAATAAAAGCAGCAGGCTCATTAATGCCAAAGTTACCTATTAATATTCTATTTTGTTCTTTTTTTTGTACCGTGGAGAAATATTTGTGCTTCTCCCCCCCCCCCCCCCCAAGTCCTTTGGAGACCAGTGTTTGACTTTATATTAATTAGTTATGTGCAAGTAGAATAGATTAGCCTTGGGGGATATTCTATAGAAACGTATAGTGTGTCACGATGTAACCCATGGAGGATGGGAATCTCGTAATAAGCATTTACTGTAGACAGATGTGTACACTTCTGTGACTGATTGTACTGGAATTATTTATTATGCTTTCAGCTGTTAAGAATCCAGTATAAGACAATGTGCTCAAATTGTTCTCCATTAATTTTCAGCGCCAAATCTTAAAGGCAGACCACGCAAAAAGAAGCCTTGCCCACAGAGAAGAGATTCATTAAATGTCATTAAAGATTCCAACAATAATTCCGAAAGCAAAGCTGTTGCCAAGGTAAATCACTTAATAATACTCTTTTCAGTACACTCTCCTTTTTTTAGGTACAGCCCTGTCTTTGTTTCCCAGCATGCTGTTTCAAATTTAGAATGTAACTTGTTTTCTTGGGGAGATAAATGTGATATTTTTTTGTCAATAGGTTTTATTCTTCGCATTAATTCACGTCTGTGTTCAAAGTTACCAGCAACTCTAATCACCTAACAACCTCATGCTACCACCAGCTTGCTGGTAACTGGCAGTGCTTAAGCTTTCCTGGCATCTAGTGTAAGTTTTCACATTCTGTGACACACAAACATAGTTTGCGACAGTATCTTCAAATTAAAAATAAACCAGGGAGCAGCTCACCCCGTTACAATGCACTGCTAAATATAAGTTTGAAGATAAACAGACTATGAAACAAGAGCCGCTTTGGTAATGGTTTCTAAGAAGCACACACAGATGACATTGCCCTGATGTTAAGATCTCGACTTTTTTTTTTTACATTAGGAAAAAAAACCCCAATGAGATAAAGACAGAAATCCAGTATGAAAGCACAAAAAAAGAGAAAGAAATCCGGGCTGTTTCTTTAACATGCTGAGCTGCATGTTCCAGGGTTTGTTGAATAGCCCGTGCTTTCACAGAGTCTTCTGTATGTGCTGCAGTGCTTTAGCCTATGCTGCAAGTGAAAATTGGATCCCTGATTTGTGTTTTTATAGACTTAATCTTTTAGATATTTACGGGTTTGCATCTTTTCCTTAAAATATTTTCATATGGAGTTTCTGCGGTGTAATTTACATCCTATTTTCTATGTTGTCTATGTGGTTTTAAATAGGAATTTGGTTTTCTCTTTAAAAAAAAAAAGCAGCCCAAATGGCTCCTTTCAGAATGATTTAATTTGAAACTGTAAGGCGGAAATTACTTAAAGCAATACTTGTAGATTCTTATCTGAGGTAGAACTTTGTCACTGTGATACTTTTGAGCTAAAGAGGCTTTCACAGATGGAATTTTTAGGCCAATCTGTCTCGAATCCATTGTTTCAATAAATTAGATGGATGCATATCTGAAAAAAAACGGCTTCCATTGTTGTGACCATCTCTTGAGGAAATACAGTGAATCTATAGATCCATTTACGTTGGTATTGTTGTATGCAGTGAATGTCCTGGGAGATTAGGAGGTTAAAGAGGTCAAGTGGAAGTGTTCTGCTCTCAGTTTCTCATAGGAAGGCAAATTAAATTCCACCTCCTCCCTAGGAGTTCG
This sequence comes from Zapornia atra, assembly GCA_013400835.1. Classification (NCBI taxonomy): domain Eukaryota; kingdom Metazoa; phylum Chordata; class Aves; order Gruiformes; family Rallidae; genus Zapornia; species Zapornia atra. The sequence goes on from VZTU01010387.1 coordinate 53,444, forward strand.
GTTAAAATTGTGCCTTCTGTTGACGACGATAAAAGAGGCTGAAGTTCATGATGAAGCTCTGCCCTTAAGTCACTGTTTCTCTTCTTTTTGTACCTTTTTGTGCTTGGTTGGAGTCTGCACTATTGCGTTAGACAGGCATGGTAAGAGGTGATGGAGCCTGGCGTGTTGAGTTGCAGGGTCCTGCCAGATGCTGTAGAGTTTGCCTGACTGTTTCTGCTTTGTGGAAGAACGTGCAAAATCCGTGGTGTGAAAATGTCCCAATTTGCCCCAATTCCCCCTTACCCCAACCTGGTTTTCATGTTAAAATAATACCAGCAAACTGCGGCTTGAGCCATGTTGTCAAAGAGCCCCGGACTGTAGCACAAGTAGTTCTGCCTCTTCAGCACCTGATATTTTAGATATTAAAAATATATATTAGATAATTAAACCCAACGGTAACACTTCATACCAAATTGTTTATCCTCTCTGTTTATATTTGGGTTCACCCTACTAGTCAAACGGGAGGATATTTCAGATAAGAAGTAATTCTGCCTATTTATCTAGGCATACTGTGCTCATCATTGTGCAGATATTAATAGCATTAATTATCTTGGCCAGCTTAATTTCATTATAAATAATAGACATGCTCATGATATAATGTCCTTGTATGTAGTCACACTGACTTCACTGTGGCTCTTCACATCAGTCTGTGTCTCAGGGCTCTGGATATACTTTAATCAGAGGGACAGTGACTCGGAAACCCTCTACCACAGACGTGTTGCGCTTCTCTGGGGATGGAGGGGAAGTGCATTTGGGGAAGGTGGGCGATGGAGACCCACCTACTGTCTTCTCACTGTTGGAGCAGTCATGAGGTGAAGTCGTCGTCTTCAGCTCCATGTTGGGCTTCACCATCGGGTTTCCTTCTCTCTCTGTGTTCCATCGCTGACTAACAGTGGCAGTGGGCCCATGGAGAGCGGTGTTGAATACTGCTAGTGTAAACGGGACAAATCCACTTGTGTCAGATGCTGAAACATTTTGGAAGCAGTCCTGGCCATATTCCTATTCCAGCTGAACTCCCTTTTGACCAGAAGTTGTGCTGCTTTCATCCTCAGGTCACGGCATCCAAAGTCTAGCTTCATCTCTTGGGTGGCGGGGCAGTGGCTCTGAAGGAGACACAGTGGCTGTGTGGTTTGGGTTGGGAAGTGGCAGAAGTGGCATTCTGAAGACTGGTTTTGAGTCTGTCAAGGCCAGTGCAAGTCACATGGTTGTAACAAATTTCATGTTCTCAGCCTCTGGTGACTAGAAGGCGCTGTACCTCTTCACAACTTAGTCCTCCGTGGGCATGTTTACCTTGAACCATCATCGGGTCGTTCTGCAGGCTGTTACTGTTACCTGGCACAGAGGAGAATTTGTTTGGGTAGGAGAAGCTGGGAGTAAATTCCAGCATAGGTGGTTTGTTAAAAACAGAGGGATAGCAGGACAGACAGTGTGCTCCTGGAGCTGAGGGTGCAGCCAGGGCAGGCGGGTCTTTCGCTTCTTGCTTTTGATCTTATTGCTGATCACTGCATCCATTTTTTTAGTATGTTCCTGGGAAGATCCCAGGGGAGTTCCCTCCCAGGCTGGCCCTGTAGAAATCACAAGAATACCAGGCCATCTACTGAGGCAGGATCCAGGCAAGATGTGCATCAAGCTTCTCTCTCCAGGCACTCCCAGGACTCTGGAGGCTTTCATACTTCATGTGTCATCAGTGCTGGACAGGCTTTTGGGACCCACAGGCTCCAGCCTCATCATACCTGCTCCGTGATCCCAAAGAGCGTTCCCATTCAGAGTGTGCAGAAATGCACTGTAGGACTTTGCAACACTGACCATTTTGAAGAGCTGAAAGGATTAACTTGTTAAACAGGGAAATTGTCCCCACATGAATCTCCTCATTACATCTCCTACTGCAAATGCTCAAGTAAATCTCTCACTTCGTTTGTGCAGCAAGACCTGGGAAATGAGTCTGAAAGTTGCCAGGACATGCTTTTCCTAGGGCCACAGGTGGCCCGGCATGCTCTCAGACCTGGAGATTTATCCCAATCGCCTCAGCCGTTGTCCGACTGAAACTTTAAAATGCAGCTCTGTAGTGGTCTGGGTTGTGTGTCAGCTCGGGCAGGAGAAGACCAACGCTCGGGGGTACCCATGAGTGCCCACCGGCCATTTGGCGATGGCTGGAACGCAGGGTTGGAGAGGTGGACAGGGCCCATCCCAGTACACCACCAGCTCATCCACTGTGGCGCTGGGCTGTCAGGGCCTCAGCCCTCAACGTCCTTTTGGAGGTGTTACTTGCACTGATGCTACCAGAAAAGAGCTTTAGCTCCTGTTCAAGCTGGAGCTCTCCTCCTGTAATGTGTTCACTCAAGCTTTTGAGCTGACCAGAAAAGAGAGCAGAGCCAAGCAAAAGTCCCCAGAATGCTGCCCTCCAGGAAGACCCAGCATCATGTTTTGAGAGAGAAGGGTGGTTTTGGGTGCCTGGTGCAAATTGGCCATCGCTGCCTTCAGTACATTTATGCTGGATTCACACCAGTGTTACCCAGAATGGATGGCATTTGTCCCTTTTGGTTCTAGCCAGTCACCAGTCATGCTGTTCATCTGTATTCTCCTGTCAGGGAGCGGGGAGGTTCTGGACGCGAGGCTTGTGCCTCGAACGCTGAGGCAGTGCGGCCTCCGTCAAGGCTGTGCTGAACTTGGGAGCTGCTTGGAAGGCCATCCGTTGTATTTTGGAGCCTTTGAGTTCGCACAGGCACTTCGACTTCACTTCACTGCACACTGGAGGGAAAGAGGTTCTGTGTGACACAGGGTTTTCTCTCTCCCGGTGGCTTTTAAATGTCAGTTTCTTTCCTTCCTTTTGGTCTCCTTGGGAATAACATCCCTTGCTGTTGGTTCACTTGTGTAGAAGTGAGCTTTGGTGTCTTTTGGTGTTTGTGCCCAGGCTGCTCGAGCAAACAGTTCTGAATTGTCTGGTGTGAAAAAGAACACACTTGCAGAAGGCTGAGTGTCTTTACCTAGTCCAGTGACACTTGTGCTGAGTTTTAGCTTGCAACAAAGTTGCAGCTCAAATTAAAGATCCCAAGTGTGTTGGAATGGTGGGTTCATACTGGGAGTGCTATCCCAGCCTCTGGTACAGCATCCAAAGCTATGACAGTATAGTCTGGACTTTCTAAGGAGCAGCTGTCAAAGAATTCTGCGAGGAGCCAATGTAAAAAAAGGCAAGGGATTACAGCTCTGAACGGAAAAGTGGATGGGGAAATTCAATCCGCATTTAATAGGGAAAAAGTCTCACTGGCTCTGTCGAGTTTTGGGTGAAACCCAGGATCTTTGCAGAAGTTTAAATGATGAGCATTTATCTGTTACTGAAAGGCAAAGTGTGGTGTCTTGGGCCATAGGAAGACAGTATTTCTTTGAACCACGCAACCAGAGAATATGGAGCAGTACAGCAGACAGACTTCAGCAGTAACTGGTCCAGAAAAGTCCTGTAGACGTCCCATTTCCCAGTCCCTGCTGCATTGCCTAGGAGGAGCAAGCTTGTACCCTGCTCTGTCCAACCAGGAGATTTTTTCAGCAGCATCAGTTACCTTGGAAAATTGTGGCTGCTTCCCTCCTCTGGTTAGGAACTAGTGTCGCTTTGTCCAACATCTGTGGAAAGCTATGGAGGCATCTAACCTTGAGTCAGTGCTTTCTGCAATGTTAATGCCCCAGCAAAGTACAAAAGAGGAGATTATGCTTACCTAATGCCTGAGCACAGGGTAGCTTTATTGAGAGACAATAAGCATACCGTGGTGTCTCCTGTGATACCTGTGGTGGTTGTTTAGAAGCACTTAACATAAGGCTTTTCGTAGTGCACACACGCTTCCAAAATGTCAACAAGCACCCAGGAAGCACCTGATTTAGAAGCAAGGCGTGTGAAGGGAGAGTCAATGGCTTACTTGACCAAGAGCTCCTGCCTTCCTGTTGAGCGAGATACCCTGCTCTCCTCCTGAAATGCCAAATGCTGGCTCTTAGAGTCTCCCTGCTTCCTCTGGGAGCACAAAGGACATGGCTTGGATGGGGTATGGAGCTGGCAGAAGACCTCCTCACAGCACTCAGAAGCATTGAAGGCACGGCGCAAATCCAAAATAGATGTAACCACCATCGCCACTGCTTTGTATTAGAGGACTTAACAGTGTTTCACTGGAAATGCAATGGTCCTGTCTTGGTCATGCAGAGCTTTTAAACATCGGTTTGCAAGGTTCTGCCTTTTTGTTTTTTGTGTACAGAAATTATGAGCATACTCAAGATGTAATTTGCTTGATTCAATGAGAGGATTATCTTCAGGAGGACTGTGGGATTAAGCTGGTCTCACTGGGTATTTTTTCCCATGTTTGAATGTCAGTGAGAGGTAAAGTGGTTCCAGTTTGCTGACTTCCTGACTGGCACACGTCTGCCGGGGAGGCCAGCGGGACAACCTGGAGCTCCGGGACTCACGTGCATCACGGGCTGCTGGTGTCTGCCAGGAAGGGCTCCAGCTACCAGCCTCTGCCTTCTGCTAAATCCTTAGTGCTGTGCTTAAGTTTAAGCAGATGCTCAAACCCACTTGACTTAAGTCCGTGCTCCAGCAGAACCTCCGCTTGTGTGTGCCGAGAGCTCTGCCCGGGTGAGGCCTGCCAAGGTTCGCGTCTATTTTGGTGGGCCAAGGGAGAGAAAAATGTGTCATTTCAGAGCCGGCTGCCGAGCGTTCCTGGAACGGGCTGAGCACCCTGAGCTCTCAGGGTTGTCTACGGGAGTTGACAATGCTCCGTGTCAATCCTGGAACTAAGGTTATTATTAGACTTGCTAATGGCAAGTGTATGTGAGAGATGGGAGCTGTCTGTGACATAGCAATGTATAGTCATAAAAATGCAGATCTGGAGAGCGTTACCAATGGGTTATAATGATTTAAAGATGTGGCTATTTTAAAATGTTGTGACTAAAGATTCAGAACAAGACATTTAGCTCTATAAATAGCTTCCTTTGTTTCCCCTCAAACACAGTTGCATGGTTTGGCCTTAATATTTTTTTTTCCAACAATCCATTCTGCTAGCAGAGGGTATTTATTCCTTAAGTGAAAATTAAAGGTTACCCAGATCTGATATGACATCTTTTCTTTTCCCAGGTAAAATGTGAGGCTAAGTCAGCTTTGCCCAAACCCAAGAGTAACAACAGCAACTGTAAAAAAGGCTCAAGTGAGGATAAATCAAAGATTGCCGTAGGTGAAGAATGCAGAGCTGATGAGCAGGCTTTCCTTGTGGCTCTTTATAAATATATGAAAGAAAGGAAAACACCAATTGAACGAATACCCTATTTAGGTTTTAAGCAGAGTAAGTATCCTTTTTCTCACTTTCTTGTTGACATTTTAGAATGGTTTGGGCTTCTCTGGAGAAAGCGTTTGCACACGAAGCCTATTTTAAAGCCTTACGGATTTGGGGGGGACCATGTTTATATCTACACATTTTCCAGTCCAGGCATTTCTCTGTCTTATGCCTAGATTTGCATCTCTTCCTTCTGGGGTAGTTGCTGCTAGATATTTATAGGTTTAAATCCGCTGATTATGACTAGAAATAGGCATGCTGAAAACTCTCTTAGTTTTCTGTTTTGTAAATCTGCAGCGTCTGTAATGCCTTTCTTCTGAGTTAATAACATGACGTATCTTTATTGTGCCCAGATGTTCTTTACGAAAGGACAGATATTAAAGGGAGACATTTAAAGGTGGTCAAGAAAGGCACAAAAGGGATCGCATTTTTTAAGCCCTGAAATGTGTTTATAGTTAATAAATTACTGACTTTGGAGAATATAAAACCAGGCTGTATCTGTTTAATGCAGAATGCAATGTTTAGAATTGCTTTGGCATGTACAGTTTGTAGTGCCACAGTCTGTGAACCAGTTGTAGGTGGAGGAGATGCAGCGCTGGGTAAATTTTACATAAACACTGTAGCACAGTGTAGGTCTTTCAGTTTTGCCAACAAAAGGTGTAAAAGGAGACATTTTTTTCCTCCTTATCTATAGAATGAATGATACTTCATTTCCTTAAAGGGAGAGAACTCTGTGGATCGAAATATTATTTACTTTAATTTATCTCCCAGATTAAAGCCATGTGTTATTTTGATGAGGAATGTCAAACCTGTATGTTTTACATAACAATTTACATACCTAATAGCAATTGGCACTGATTGCAACAGGCCTCCAGCAGCCATTATAAACTTATATAACTCCGAATGATTGCAGTGTTTGTCTGAAAACTGGCTGCTTGAAATGGAAGTAAAATTAATGTACTATGAACAGCTTCGTTGCATTATGCATTGATTCAGATTAAATCAAGGCCTAAGCAAAGCTCTTGATAGCTTTGAAACAGTGCAAGGTTCAATGAGGCTTTCAGAACGTTTTGTGTTGAAGAGAGGGGTTTTTTTTCCCTCCCCCCTCCCCATTTTATTCTGCACTCCCTCATGCACGGGGACAGGGGTGGGCTTGACAGACAAGCTACAGTATTATTTCTCCAATTCCCCACTGGCATAGGGCCCTCTGCTAACATTTAGCTGCAATACACTGCAAGTTGCCTGACATTCATTATATATTAGGGGCCTGATCCAGCAAATACTTAAATGCCAAGAGTAAGTATGCTGAGAAGAGCAGAATTGTTTGCAGGACAGGGCGCTCTGTTTGTCCAGCAAGACTTGGGCAAACATTCCCAATATAAGTAGGTTAGTGGGGAGAAGCCGTAGGTAAGCCGTAGCTACAGCTACGCTCATCCCCCACAGAGGAAGAGATAGTTGGTCCTCTATGACCTGCCGTGTTACTGCTGAATGCGGCCTGAGGTGTTAGTAGTGTCTGTAGGGGGATCCCTGGATGGTGGTGGAGCAGTGCATAGGGTTTTCATAGAGCTGTGACATTAACTTTTCTTCTAGCAAATAAAGTAAAAGAAAGTTAAAGAAAATAAAGTAGAATAGATAAAGAAAAATACAGCTAAAAAAGTAAAGTAAAATAAAGAAAAAAGTGGAATTGATGCGAAATATTAAATATGGTGAAATAAAATATAAAGTATAAAATAGAGGATAAAGTATAAAATAAAGAATAAAATAAAATAAAACAAAACACACCAGCAGCAAGCAGCAGCCCCATGGGGCAGTAGGCCAGGGTGAAAAGCCTGTGTGAGGGGAGGAGTTCTGCAGAAAGTAACAAGCATCTCCCAAGACATCTTCTGAATTAAGTTGCCCCTTTTTCACCCACCCCAAGCTGTGGGCAAGGCTCGTACTGTAATTCTTCTATCATAATTTTAATTTCTGCACCCTCCCCCCAGGCTCATTTGCACAGGACATGTTAGAAGGCAGCTTATTGTTTATTGATTCTGGAGGCCATTATCTGAGCTGCAGTAAATATTGGTTATTGTCGTTTAATCAATAGGCTTTCTCTGTGAGCCAGTGCATGGCTTATGCTTGCCTGCTTAATGAAATCAGCATTAAACAAATAATTAAAAGCAACATTCTTCCCAATGAGTAATTTTTATTATCGAAGTTATGGAAACAGGCTGCAGTCATTATACTGTGCCTCTTATCAGCAAAGTCAAATGAGCCTATTACCTTTGTCTCAGTGTATTTTTCCAGTCCTGTTAAGGAATCTAATTGTGTTCTCTTATATGTAATTAAAATATATATAGTATGGGCTAATATTTACTCTTCAGATTATGTAAATACCTCTTTGGAAAATGTTTCACAGGAGCTTTTTCAGGGTCTGTGAGCTTTTTTTTCTCTATTTTTCTTTTTCTTTTCTTTTTTTTTTTAAACTGTTTAATTTACGTTTCTTTGAAATATGTTGGTTAATGCAATGCTTATCTAAATACTTATTGTCCCTCTAACAGTTAACCTTTGGACTATGTTTCAAGCTGCTCAAAAACTGGGAGGATATGAAACAGTAAGTGTTTAAGTAACTTAAATGAAATAATTGTGCAATCTAACTTTTCCCTGTTAGGGAGGAGGAGGAGCAAAAAAAAAAGAGAGATTAAAAAAAACAAAGCAAACAATCATTTGCTGCATTTTAGGCTAGCTGTACACATTGTGGGTTTATTGGACCGGTTTTGGAAACGGTCCCAATTAGTTCCAGGTTTGGCAAAATTGTAAACTTGTCGTAAAAACTACAAGTGGAAAACATATGTAACTCTTCCCTGTCAAGGAAATTAGTTGGGTCTGTAATTTTTTCCCATGTTGAGTAAGGGCTATTATTGTACAACAAGCCAAGATTGCATAAAAGAAATTTCACTTGGCAACATCCCTGACATCTGTTCATGTCTAATATGGGAAATGTATTAAAGGCTTTCAAAAGTAATCAGCATTGTCCATTAAGGAATAGTATGCTGCAGTATCTTCTCCTATTCCAAGTGTAAAAGATCTTTATTAGACAAGGGTCAGTACCACGTAAACAGGAAGTTATCGGAGTAATTCAGAAAAGTCTCTGACACTTTTTATCAGCTAACCGTATCTGACAAGAGCAGTTTATTTTTAGCTCACAGGAAAATTTGATGGCCACGGATTTTACAGCGTGTATTTTGAACCAATAAAATATTAGAGCAACAAACTTAGATTAAAATCTTGAAATGAGAAGAAAGAGCTGCATTAATACAGCACATCGAGATGACATCTGTAATAAAAACCAATTGACATAGGAAGATGTCGTCACTGGAAATATTTTCTTTGCACACAATGATCAGATTAAGTTGTTCAGTTCCTGCCGCAGTTGGATGAAAGAAATGTATTTTTGCTTTGTTTACGAAGTAATCTGGGACATAGAGAAATGACAAGAAGAGCTGTGCTGTCGAGAAACTGAAAGTCACTTAAACCAAAATACAAGCCTGGGTGTTTTCCTCCCATACAATAAAGAGTATTGTTCTGTAAACCAGCAGCCCGGGTTGGTTAGCATGGGTGTGGCTGGGATTTTGTAAGACATGGAATCTAACCTCGGCAAAAATGCAGGCTCGATTTGGCTTTTATTGTTCCTCTATCTTCCATTAATCAGCACATACCATGCTTGTGTACAGGGGTGTGTGTAGGTGTGCTCGCGGGTTATACGTGAATGAATAGCTGCTACAGATAGATTGTTACAGCAATTACGAGCCAACAGTAATTGCCACGAGTTGTAAAGTGCAATGAAAATGTGGGCTAAAATCTTGAACTTGATCCAGAGCACAAAGGAAGGCTGGGAGGGAGATGGGAGAGCAGCATGTTCGGAGTACTCAAGGAGGCAGGTGGCTTTTGCAGCAACCTTTCAGGTCTGCTTGAAGGGGACCAAATATTGAAGCAGGGATCACAACATGGTGGATTGCTGGAAAGAGCTGAATTTCAGTGCCAGAATGAGAGGGAGAGCGATGGGTTTAGAGATGTTGGAGGAAGGTGAACCTCTGTGCATGGGGCAAAGCGGGAGTAGTGCGGTGAGCTTGTGAACCGTGAGGTCAGAGAGTCCCCACTGGTAGCAGAAATGTGGGGAAGGATCACCTATGTGAGCATGTCATCTGGAGTAGCATCAGTCCACCCTTGTCTCAAAGCTCCTATCCCTTTCTTGGTGACAGTTGTTCTGTGGTGTTCAGGAGCATTTGTCACCTTTGATGAAAAGGTACCGGTGGTGCTTACAGAGAAGAAAGGAAGCAATGCTTGCTGCTCAGTAGGTGGCAAGGCAAGTGTGGCTCACACCTTCTGACAGACCTGGGAGCCCAGCTTTGGTTTGAGAGTGACTCTGGCTGAAGTGATGGCCCTGGGAATCCTGTGTTTATGACATGAGTGACATCTGCATTTTCTGCAGAAGGCCTGAAGCTGGGAGGACCCTTGTGTTGCAGTTTAAGTTGAACATGGAGCCATGAGGTTTCCTGACCTCGTTCTCTGCTGTTAACAGTCTTGTCCTTAATACAGATCTGCCTTTGCTTCGCATTCCCTGGGTGTTAAACTGGTAGCTGTTGCAATACTTTGACCTGTGCACACCCTGGGTTTTATTACTTTACAGCCAGTCTGTGCTCATGGAGTTTGCCAAGCTGCGTTTGTTTGTATCTGTTTTATCATGGCGAGCGTTGCTGAGAGGCTTTTTGTGTTTGCTTTGTGTTTCATTTCTCAGCACAGCACTGGGTGCCGGTGGCAGCATGGACCTCACTGTCGGTTTCAGAATCTTAGGCAGGCCTCCTTAGGTGTAGAAATGTGGAGTGAGCGCTGTAATTCACAACCAGCATCCACCACTCACCCACAGTGACCAGTATCTGTTGACGATAAGTCATGTGCAGAGCAAAGGCTCTCTCAAACCTACCCTGATTAATAACCATTTGTACGTACGGACCCTTCCACCTGACCTGAACAAGTCACTTGTGTGTTACAAGGGCTTTGAGATCTTTATCTTGTTTGAAAATTTCCCAAGTTTCTGGTCCATGCATTGAGATAGAAATGGGTCTTTTCTCTGGGAAGTATTGTAAAAAAAAAAACCCCAAAAAACTTAGAAGCAGGTATTTGGCTTCAGTATGTGGCAGGCATTTTATGAACAGAAAACAAATAAAAGATTGGTCCAAATCACACAGGGGATCTTAGAGTGGACAGGTGACTGTTTTTTCTGACTTAGTAAGTGTAGAAATTCTCCCAGTTAAAGCGGTTGCAAACTTCACATCCTTGTGCTTGGCAGAACGATAGTCAGCCTACTTTCAGTTTCATCCCCTGCCCTGTCCACCTTGTCCATGTATATATAGATGCCTCGATGGGGCTTTAAAAACATCTTTGAGAAGCAAGCAGAGATTGTGTAGAGTGTTTTCCAGCTTCTTCCCAGATTCACGGAACAGTGCAAGGCCTCTGAGTCCAGTCCTGTCAGTGAAGGATCCAAAAGCAGGTGCAAACAGCCAGGGATTGGGTTTGAGGCACAGCGAACAACTTTCTCAGCCATCTGGCTTTCCTTAATTGTCATGTATGAGGAGCTGGAATGAATCCAGTGGGGCTTGGCAGAGAGTATTACCTGTAGATGCAGCATATTCATGCAGGATATTGAGTAGTGTCAAGTCATGATTGTGTGTCATATGTCGCATTTTAAGGGGCTCATTGGTTAGAGTACTTGCGAGGGTCATTTCTCATCTGTCCATTATCAGCTTGACTACTAATTCTTAGTTAGTTGTCATCTGTAGCTGTGTAATACCACACTCCCGGGTGCTTCTTGTTGGACATAATACAGGCTTAATAAAAATAGCAACCCGTACAAATTGGTTTAAGTCCTTAACAGATGAAACTGTCTCTTTGGAATTGGTGGGATCATGTTTCTGTTAAACAAAGATACATGAAATGGGCATCTTTGTTACTAATAATAGGTGAGTGCGTGGAAAGCCCTCTGTATAGCGGATCTTTGCAGTATGAATGATTTAAAACATCCCCGAATCCCTGGATGAAATATGAAGCAGTGTCACGTTCCAGGGGCCTCCGCTGCAGTGGCATTTAACAGTCATTGCCTGGAATTTTCTCAGTCACCCCACATCTAGTGAGTGAAAGGTGCGGATGCACATAGGTGGGAAACTTTTGGGACTTATCTGAAGAGTAGTCCTTGGCAAGATATGAAGTGGCATTTTTCCTTTCGAGCCAACACAAGAGGAGTGCTTGGCATGTTTGCAGAAGGCTGTGGTGCTGAATGGACTCTACCTGGAGATGTCTTGGAAAGATAAAGGGTAAAAAAGAAAATTAGGAGCTTAAACTTCAATGTGTAGCAGCTTAAATTTTGCCAGAGGTCAGTGGGATTCCATTTAGCTGCTGCCTCCTGGATGTGAAAGTAAAGTGCCTTGGTTTTTAAAAATTAATGATTGACAAGTACAGCGGTCCTGTGTCCGGGCAGGCCCAAAGAAACTGATACGTCAGTGGAATGCAAAACTACCTGGGTTTGTTTCATACAGAGCTAATACCCAGGGCTCTGTTTTGAGGAGCGTCATGAACATCACATACCGTGACCAGAAATTCCCCCATTAGAGTGGCAGCAGAAAATAAACAAGCCTTTCCATGAGGAAGGGGGGTGGGATTGCGGTGCAGAAGACCTTAAATTTTCTCAAAGCAGAAGACACCATTAAAAGCATGTGTATAAACAGCCCTCTATTAGATAAGATCATTGGTGTTATTTGCTTGTTCTTGAATACCAGTCACTGCCTAAAACTGTGCTTTTAGGAACCTGCTCAGATCTGCTCTCAGGTCCCTGGGCTGACCTGTCTCTTGCTTAACTCCAAATTCCACTGGTTGGGGAAGATGCCACAGAGGTTTTCAAAGCGCCTGGCTTCCAGTGGGCCCAGCTATAGGGTTGTGAAGCTGTAGGTTGGAGCAAATTGTGGGAGGGGTCGGCAAACCAGAAGACTGCTTTAAAACTGATACTGGCATTAGAATGGGAAGCTGGTAGAGTTGAGACTGGCCTCCGCAATTGCCTTGATTAATGGGTGAGCCTGGAGCATACTGCACTTTTAGAAATGGGGCAGGCACTGGGAGGGATGTGTATACTGGTAGGAATAGTGAAAAACAAACTGGAGAAGTAAAGCAGCAAAAGTTGTCTTCTGTATGTTTTCTGCTGGAGCGAGACAACTTTCTTCATGAAGCTGAAGCTGAATTAATTGAAAGTGTGAAATGGAGGTGTTCAGGACATGTGTTAAAATTTTAGCATGGTCTTGGTTGTGTTACACCACTGTAGCTCCACACCCTTAAAAAACTCACTTTGCTCCTGAATGTTTATGGAAAATTCCCTGCCCAGGCAGCTAAAACACTTTGCCGTTTTCATACCTGTTGTTACCTGCCTTTCTGTTCCACGTGTGCCCCATTATGGACATGTCCCTAACCAGGAGCACACGTGAGATACAGCCGCTGTGTAAAAGCAGCCAAGGCAGGCATTTTTGGTAGGACCAGCAACCATAAGCAAAGCAGTGCCAAGCACTGTCCTTTCCTGGCTCCTCAGCAAGCCCCTGGTCACTGGGGTGGTTGGAGGAGGGACTTGCTCTTGAGAAGAAAGCAGTCCTCGATTGGGATGTGGCGAGCATGAGCAAGCATCCAGCTTGAGCAGTGCTGCCCTTCATGACAACTGTGAAATTTCCAGAGAGCAGCACTCTTTTTTTTTTCGGATTGTTTGAGGATGTAATTTATCAGTTACTTTGAAATTTATTAAACATAAAACCTAAACTTTTTGGAGCAGGGGAAAACTCAACCCCAGGCTTTGTTAGAATAACAATCGTTTCAGGGAATGTCAAATTAAAACTTAGCTCTATTCGTGAGAGGGCACAGCTCTGCTAATTGCCAAGCAGTTCTGGCCCATTGCAGAGAGGCAGAATTGGATAAAGCTGGGCAAATGTTTGTGTAAATACCGTTATTCTAAGCAGCAGAGAGACACCAAAGTGACACTGGGATTTCAGAGGGATTCTCTTTTCCCCCTAAAGTTAGTCGTGTTTGCTGTTGTTCCAGCTTGAGTATTGGCCCTGGATCAGCTCACAGTTAATGAGACTTCAGCTCTGAGGTTAAAGTTTTTCTTTCTGAAAAAGGGGACTGTGCTTCTCAGTCACACTGGGACGTTTAAAAAGGGGACTTGCAGTAGTCCTCTTGCTGACTAATCCTTTGGTTTCATTTATAGCTCCTGCACAGCACTGCCGTACTTAGCCAGCGCATCAGGGCCTGGCCCACAGCCTTGCAAGCCAGCCAGGCCGTGCTTGCCAGAAGGCCGCAGCACAGGCCCCACACTGGCTTTCAGGATCCTTGTTCCCCCGGTTTTTGAGGCTGCCAGAGACTTGATGAAATATGAAGGCACTTGCAGCAGTCCCCAGGGTATCAGTGATTTTGGGGAGCTACTGGAAGGCGAGGGCTGTCTGGCCATGCCTCTGTCCTTTGACTCTCCTGGGGACGATGGGAAGGTGCGGGAGGCAGGGAGAGGAGGCAACGTCCCATCCCAGCACTTGTGTCCAGCACAGCACTGGCTCCAACTCTTTTTTATGACCTTTCAGGCTGCGGAGGGAGCATCCGTTCATACTCTCAGGAGGTGGTGTTCTTTTATGGCTCATTAGGACTCTGGTTCTTCAAGCCCTTTAGTCATAATAATAGGTGAAAGTGTGGGTAGCCCAGGGAAGAGACAGCCTGAGAACTTAACAGAATAGACTCTAAAATTAACCTTACCCTCAGATGAGTGTTTGATATGTGTTTAAATAATATGTTTGGGCAGAATTGATGCTTGAATTTCAGTCTCTTTCTTGTGCCTGTGGTCTTTGGGTTGGTTACAGTGAGTGTGGTCAGTCCATCTTGCTTAAATAAGGTTTAAGATAAAATGTTCCCTTTATCTGTGGGTGCAAACTACGTACAGATGCTAATAGTGAGTTGGAGATGCTGATGTTTTCTAAGGAGAATACAAACAATAGACTCAAAGAAATTTTAACATTATCAGATGATAAGTCTCTAGCCACATTTTTGGCTTTGGAGAATGATTTCTGTAGAGGAAGGATATCCCTTTTATATTGAGCAAGAAAGAAACACCTCTTACCCTGTAATATTTAATGACGGTAGCTATCTCCTCTTGTTTAGATGAAAATCACAGCCCTCAGATTGCAAGTTGTAATATTTGTTTTCTTCTGATTGCTGCCTTTAGCTCCTCAGTAAACGCCATTGACTGCTCTGTGGGTAACTCCGAAGAAGCCTCCGGGGCTGAATACATTAAAATCCACAGCATTCCACAGAAAATGACAAAATTCTCCCCAAATTGCCCCCACGGTTTTTCCACTGGCCTTCTTTGTGAGCTGCAGGCAAAAGAGGGTGATCTGTTGTGCTTGTCCTATTCCTGTTTTCCTTCCTGTTTTAAGTACAGCAGAATATATAAAATAATTAAGTGGTATTCAGAAACAATTCTTTTGCCAGGTCTTCCATCTGTTATTCTGTATAATCCTAATTTCTGTACAAAAAAACAGAGCCGTGGTATGCAACTCAATATGTTACAAGATGTTTATTTTCATCAGCGTGGTCCAATAAAGCACATAGCTCAAATATTAACATTGGAGTCTGTTAAGATTTCATTGCTATTTGATCTATATATTTTTCTGACATAAATGGATAAAAATAAACAGCTTGTAACATACAGAGTTATGGACTATGCTTTTGTGGATTTACAGAATTCTGTAGTGGATTTGGGTTTTGCAGCAGATTTATTTTCTCTAATTCAGTTAAAATAACTATGTAATCATTATTTGTGCTGAGTATGGTTTGAGCTTCATTTTCATAATTCACCGTGGGATTTGTCTGCATAACTTCTGATGGTTAATGACCCTATATTGATTGAGATTCTCTTTTGTGAGGCTGTGTTGCTTGTGACTTGATAATGAATCAGTCAGATCACTCCATTTTAGAGAGAAAGACATAGCGTTAACTTACAACACGCACACACACAAAAATAAAAAAGGAAGATACCCAAAGCTCTGTGCACTCTATATATTCTGTAAGGGCTTTTATAGTGCTTGTAGTACATGCTGTTCTGAAAGTGTCACACATGCATTTGTTGTTGTGAACGCAAACGCTGTAGAATCTGTAAAGATGCAAGATTAAATTTTCCATTGCCATTTTTACAGATAACAGCCCGCCGACAATGGAAACATATTTATGATGAATTAGGTGGTAACCCTGGAAGCACAAGTGCTGCTACATGTACTCGCAGACATTATGAAAGGTAAGATAACAAATCTGAAATGCTTGTTTAATAATGAAAAAATTAATTTGGAGAGCCTTCAAAGCGTTTTATAAAGAATTAGAGAAAGAGGGAGAGAGAGGCTTCTTAAAGATGTAGTAAATATTCCCCCAACAGTTTAGTCAGATAATCCATTGTAATTTAAACCAGAGTGTGTGTCTACAGTGACTAAATAAATAAAACAAGCATCTGATTTTTCTTTGCTGCATGTCTTAATTTTTACAACAGCTTTCCAGTTAAAGAACCTGAAAAATTGAGCAAAACGTACTCAAGGAAAAATAAGAAGTGACAGCTAATTGATGCAAACACTTGTCTTCTGTCGTTTTTTAGGAATACCAATTAAGCAAATTGTGGTTGTGATCAAAATAATGGGGTGACCCACAATGCAGGGTGCTTAATGTTGTAGGTCATGCAGAGCACTGCATTCCTCTTCTTCACTGCATTCCTTCCCTCCTCCCTGCCTGCGAGCTGCTGCCAAACACTCTTTCTCTGCAGCCATTGTTGCTGGTCAGAACTGTTGATTTCTTATTCTTCCCATGTAGATAATAACATCCAGGGCTTGTGAAGCCAGCACACATTTAATAAAATACTGGAGCTGGAATGTTGTTTTGGTTTGGTATGGGTCTTAGGAACAACTCTTTTTCTTTTTCTTTTTTTCCCCCCCCTTTTCCTTTTTTCTTCCCTCCCCCCTCCTTCAACAAGCAAATGTTAAGAAAAGCTCTGCAATTTCAAGCTCAGATAAGGAAAGTCCAATCTCTTGTTCCTGGGCATAAACAAGTGATGCCACTATGAAAGTTAAGAGTTAGAAGCTTTCTGGAGATCAAGCAAAGAACTAATTTTGTTGCTCTGCACGTCAGGTGGGGGTTTTCCCTGCCTTTGCATTGCAGACAAATGTTAGAGTTCATTGACTCACCAGATTGGGGGTAATCAGCTCTTCTCCCCTCCCCATCGCTACAGTCCCAAGAGGTTCAGGGCTTCCTCTTGCACCCAAGCCAGCTGATGGGTTTCAAACTGTAGTCTGGGTCTTCCCTCACCAGATGCGCTCTATAGGATATTTTTATTTGACCAAAGGAGACCCAGGCACATGTGAGATCTAGGTCTCTGTGGGCTTAGGTTGCACAGGGAGCAAGCGTCGCTGGGGTCTATGTTGGAATCCTAGAGTCACAGAGAGACTGCGCCTCTTATAGTTGCGGAAAAAGAAATGAGCCATTCACAAATATTTCATGAACGCCTGTCTCTCTCTCCTGCTTTCATGCTAGTGGTTGGGTTTGGTTGTTTGGTTTTTTACATGCAAACCCCTCGGATTGCACTCCTTTTTGATGCAGAGACTTGTCCTTGTGACTTACTCAGCAGCTACTTAGGGTTATGCTAGGAAGTGCCACAAAGCCCATTGTGCTCACTAGAAATCCTGGAGCAGATCCATGATGCCTTTAAGATTGAAAAGCTTTTCGAGGCTACCCAGAAGCCAAGTTCAGCTTGCTTTGAGCTGTTCCGAGGAAGGAGTCTTTAGTTTATGGCTAGATCGGCCTTAGCACACCAAAGAGCTCAAATCTGAGTTCTTGGATGCCAGTCTGTTATGTGCAGTTCAGGATTAGGTCTGATACGAGGCAGCACCCATTTTCCATCACTCTGGTAGGCTGTCAGAAGATGGCATGTGGAGCAAAAGTCTTGTGGGATTTTTTAGGTCAGCCCTGAGCTCCCCTAAAATACACTTTACCAAATCGAGCCCGAAAAAACCAAAACACATATACAGCAAACCTCAGTGACTGGTCCAATCTCTAGATTTCTAGTATTAGGCCCTTCTTTTTTCTTTTCTTTTTCTTTTTTCCACCATAGGAAATCTGTATTAAGCCTCAGACTTGGAAAAATGTAAATGAAATTGTCATGGTTTGTTTCAGCTGGTAATTCTAACTGCAGCACCTGTAAATGTAATGCTCATTTATAGCCAAAGTGCTCAGATGACATTTAATCTAAAACTAGAACTGCAGTGCAGGAACACACATTCATGATTCAGGACACACATACGTTTTCTAACTTGAAGGTGAGTTGTAAAGCTAAACTGGAAATTGAATTAAGCTGGGAAGTAAACGCTGAATAAAC
Organism: Zapornia atra; assembly: GCA_013400835.1. NCBI lineage: Eukaryota > Metazoa > Chordata > Aves > Gruiformes > Rallidae > Zapornia > Zapornia atra. Next base: position 71,252 of record VZTU01010387.1, read on the forward strand.
CTCACCGTTTTTCCGTTCTCGATCCCTCTGGCCTTTCCTTGCTTACTGTGGGCAGAACAGGCAGTTCCCTGATTTTGCTAATCCTGCTGCGTTTTGACTTAGCCTTGCCATTCATCTCTACAACTAGATCTCATGGGCATCCATGTTGCGTTAACTAGCTTTCTTACAAGGTGACAGTGAAGCTACTAGCTGTTTGCACCAGCTTGTATGTAGCTTGTAGGGCTGCTTAGGTGGCGGCAACCTTTCAGTGATATACTTGGGATACTGAGGATGGTGTGGCACCTGTGTCCCATTTTAAGTGCTGCATCCCATCTTCCTGCCCTCTGCAAGGTGGAGTTTCGCATACGACTTCAGAGGACAAAAAAAAAAAAAAAGATAATCAAAAAGTAAAAATAAAAGATAAAACCCACCAAGAAATAGAGAGGGCAGAATTCCCCCCCTGTCTAGCAAACCCTGTGAAGAAATGTTGCCTTTCTCACAAGGCGTGCCTGTAGCCCGTGAAAAGCTGGCGTGTCGTTGCAGACCTGTGGTACCAAGGATGCCACAAGCTGAAACAAAGCCAGGTTGGAAGGCTGCGGGGAGCGCAGCCTTTGGAGCAGGGGTGGCGGTGGTTGCGGCTGCGGGGCTGTAGGAAGGCAGCGCCTTGGTCGGTTGTGCTGTTTGCTTTGTTTGCCTGGTCAAAGGGAAGGAAAGAGTCTGTGTGCGTTATCAACTGATTCGTTTTTCACGTAGCACGGGGTTGTGTTTCCAGTAACCAGTTTCATTTTAAACCCAGGCGAGGCTGCCAGCCTTTCAGTAAGCATTATTTGTATATTAGTTAGGCAACTTTTGTTTTATTAATGAGTACAATAATGGAAGTGCAGGTTGCTGGGCAGAAGCGAGGGGTGTTTTTATTTAAAGCATAGCAGGCATCATGCAATGCCAATGAACGCGTTATTGTCACTGTAGGCATGGCTGGTCTGAACCTGCCTCTGATTGGGTTATTCCAAATAGGCCCGAGCACTTCATAAAAATGTCTTTGTCAGCCTAGTTTCCCTTCCAAACCTATTCATCTCTGTCAGTTTTTAATATTAGTACCAGGCTCTTGGCTATAGTCCATTAGTACTGTACTTAATTGCTCGTGTTACAGATGATTACCAATATAAAAAGCATTAATGTTTTCCCATCGTGGGGCCATGGCTCTGTGCAGGACTCGGACCGTACAGAGCTGATGGGTTGTTGTTTTGGTCATTCCTTTCTTCATTTGGGCTCCTTTCGTGCCCTTGCTTTGCGTGATTGCAGAGGGCCGGGGGCTAGAGGTGTGTGTGGTTGGGATTAGCTGATTCAGCCCAAAGCTTTTCTGTGAAACCCTCCCAGCCCTTGTCAGTACCCTACATCTCGCTCTTAGCAAGAAACCCTCAGAAACGGCTACTCTTCAGCAAAGCACTCTTCTCCGTGCTGCCTTCCCCTCAGAATGCAGATGTGGTTTTCACAGCCAGGGTTTGAGGTTTCTTTCGCATTTACGTAAAGCATGTGATCGGCAGCTTTAGTTTTCCAGTGTGAGCGATAGGCTGTGTCTCCAGTGACAGTGTTGATAAGGATTTTTCATAAATATTACACCGCCACTACTTCCCCCTGCCCCCCCACTCCCCCAAAAAACCCAACCAACCAAACAACACAAAACCCAGCCTGCTATTTCGCAAGGTGTATAAAGTTCCCAATAAAATGCATTGAGCAAAACAAAAACACGAGGAGTGTGCCTCTTGGGGCCTTTTTCTGCCTCCAAGTCTGGCTGTGATTCACCTTCATTTCCTCCAAAGCAAGCCTTGTGTTGCAGGAGCTACGCGCAGACACGTATGGGCTGGGGAATTGTGGTGTGCAACGGCATGTTGTAACGTTCCTTGGCTGCTTTGGTGGACAGAAGGTGTCGTGGCAGGCAGCTGGATGGTCTCATTGAGCAGGAGCCCTCATGGCCTTTTTGGGTGCTGCAGGGAGCTTGGTTCCCTTGGGGTCTCCAGAAGGGATGGCCCCAGAGCACCCCATGGGCCATGTCCTACTCTTCAGCAGTGTTTCTCTTATCCTGGCCCTCAAGAGTCGCTACCACCTTTAAAACCAGACTGTCCTGGTGAAGCTCAGCTGGAGAGGGTTTATTAGGCTTCATGCTCTCATCAGACTCGGGCAGCTGAGTGGCAGAGCATTCTACAGAGCCACAACTACCCAGGACTTGATGAGGAGCAGGTAGGTGAGGTGAGTCCCCAGAGTGGGTCATGGTTCTTCACAAGTCATCAGTGCCTGTGTGCTTTGGGCACAGACTTGCCGCGGGTTTTGTTCTGGCTGTGAGGGTAGTGCCAGGCACTTACAGAGCACCCTTCAGATCTGTCCCATACCAGGGGTCTAAACCCCGGGAGACACAGTGTCTCGTGCAGTTCAGAGCCTCTTCTGCCATCTTTCTGTCTAAATCGCTCACATTAATATTATAGATTATCAGAAACACAAGGCAGGTCAAAATAAGCCCCTTACATAGCTCCCTTTAAGAGCCGTAAAGTCTCTCTACCCTCAGGATATTGTGCAGTAATTCAATACGCGAGCGCGCCCCGCGTTCCATGCAAATGCTGTTTGGTTTTGTTAAAGCATTCGGATAACTTGGGTAATGTGGAAGCATTTCAGTGGAGCCTCGTAGGAAATCGCAGCCAATCTTTTAGAAGGAACAAAAACTGGGAGGCTGGAATAGCATCTACATGAAAATGCTTATGGTTATCTTTTAATACACACTGTAATTAATAGAAGGTTTTGATTTACTCTAAGTGTGAAAACATCCTCAGGCAAAAATTAATCAAATGTTATGTCATGCTGTAAACTACAGCTAGCTCTTTGTTTGACCCAAAAAAAAACCCCACCCCTTGCCAAGCAGCAGTTTTTTCTTGTCGTACTGACTTGCTTGTTTTAATTTTGCCTTCACCCCACTTTCCTGCCACCCCTCCTCCCAGTTCAGCTAGTCCTAGACTCCCAGAAAACTTCACAAGTTGCAAATTCTCTCAATAGTTCTCTGTTGAGCACAAATTTAAGCCTGAAGATAGATGAGGTGTCTCAGCTCTCTCTTTTCCTGGGTTTTTGGTTTGGGTTTTTTTTTTCTCTTTTTTTTTCTTTTTGATAAATAACAAGAGGTTTCTACTTACGATTTTCTGCCCTCGGGGCTTTATCATTAAGATTAAATAACTGTACTCTCAAGCATACCACTGAACAAACATCTTTTCAATTATGTGAGTAACAGATGCTTTAACAAAGGAGCTATTGAAAATTCAGAAAGCTTCCCCTCTCCCCAAAATTTAAAAAGTATCAGATGACAGAGGAATGTAATTGTTTACCATTAAAACAGATCCTTAGCTATCAATTCAAAACATCTGAGAACACACAGGTTTGGGGTGGGTTTTTTCCCAAAATTTCTGGGTTTTCAGCCTCAGAGACATGCTGGCCAGCACTGCAGTCAGTGGGAGTCCTTGGGTGCAAGCGCGCTGGACAGTTGGGCACTGCCTTCCAGTGGAAGGCAATGATCTCTGCCTTCCTGGAAAGCAATGATCTCTCTCCTTGCAGGGAATCGTTTTCCCAGCCACATCCTTCTTTCCACCCAGGAGTTTGTCCCAGTGGAATTGGGGGGATGCCATGTACTACCCAGTGCTCCTGGGCGGGTTGTCCCCCAAGCAGAGGGAACTTCCCAGCCGTGCCCACTGTACACCTGTGTGTCGACCTGTTACCAGGCTCTGAGGCTGTGAGGTGTGCCCCGATGCTCTTGGAGTCTCAGCACACCTAGCAGCTGAGCTTGGGTGGTCAGCATCAGGTAAAGTGTGCCTCGGATGGCAACTTCATTCCTTGGCATCCAGGAGTAGGGACAGGCCCTACACAGGGGGACAAGCCCCTTTTCCTTGCTGGGAGCCGAGTTGCCTCAGGAGGGTGCTGTGCAGTGGGAGATGTGCCATTCTCCTTTGCAGGAGCAGCACTGGGGATGAACAGGAAGGTAGAAAGGTGGGGGTTTTTTCCCCTCGGATACTCCGGGTCTGCTGGTAATCTCCACCTCGCACTTTACTGTGGGACTCTGCTAACGTGATATGGCTTGCACTGCGTGTGTTCAACGTTGTGCAATGAAGATGTGGCACAGAGCTCCTGGGGAGGGTTGGCGGGATTTTGGAGTCCTTGCAGGAGACCTGCACACCATGGGCAATGGAAAATGGTACCTGAAAGCTTGTCCTGAGCGTAGGGACCAAACATTGCAGGGTCCATTGTATGGACCCAATGAATAAAAAGCCTGTCTGCCTTTAGATGCAAAACTGGTGACTGTGGCCAAAATAGAGACTTGTAGCAATGTCAGTAGTGACCTGGGGAAGCTGCTCTGCCCCAGCCACCCTTCCTTCAATAATCTCTTGAGGTCCAACTTCCAGCCCCTACAATTCTGTGATTCCTTTGAATCATTCCCATGCGGAGGTAGGAGACTGGGGTTGTTCATCTCCCCCTGCTGAGCTGCAGGATCGAGAAGCGCCTGAGCTTCCCTCGCCTGGCTGTGCAGCTAAATCAACAGCTGTGTTTGCAATGTCACTAATTTCCAGTTTACTTAAAACAAAGTGTCTTTGAATTCTCTTACAGCAGCGCAGTTCCCACCTTTCAGCAGTGAGCCATTCTCATTACCCACCAGCACTCCCAGTGGGCTGTGAGGAAAGTTGTTGATGAAAGGATGAAAGAGCCATTTCTTTAAGGAAGGAAAGTTCTTTGAGGAAGAAAATTGAACTCAAACGTATTTTGTCTTTGCTGATAAAATACATGTTGTTCTGTACTTCAGACAAATGCAAATAATCCTATTGCTATTGTGTTCTGCACAAAAGCACGCGAGGCTTGCTTTCGTAACTCCTCGATCGTACAATGCAGGCCAGGGAAATCAGACCAGAGGACCACGCTGCTTGATTTCCTCAAAGTATTTTTGTATTCCCGTTTTGATAAACAGGCTGAAACTTGGGAGTGTGGGTTACTCCTCTCCCCTCTTCTCTGCTGGGGATTTGCTGCTGGTGCCCGGGAGAGCTGCCTCCCGCTCCTGGCCACCCCACGGGCTGACTGCTGATGGAGGTGGCTTGTTTCCCATGCTTACACTGACAGTGTTGCTCCAAGTTTTTTAGCCCTTCGTCAGGGTAAAAGAGACAAGGCTTCTCTTGGGATCAGGGCTCGGACATTCCTGCTGGTCCCTTCAAACAGCCGAATGTTTTATCACTGAGTTTCTAGGGAACAAGAATCATGTTTCTCTGCACTGAGGTTATTGATAGGGACCCCTTTGTGCTGCGGGGGCTGTCCATGGAGCCACTCTGAGCTGCCCCAGCTCGGTGACCACTCAGACTGTGTTGCTGCATGGAGGTGCGGGCAGCTCTGCCCAGCTGCCAGGAGGCACTGCTGAACCAGATGGTTCCCGTGCTTAGGAAGGCAGGTCAGCTGTCTCATCCCCCAGCTCCAGCAGTGCCTTCAGAGGAAGGAGCAAGAGCCACTGTGGCATAATATGCCCAGGAGAGAAATGTTTTCCAAACTCCTACCAGTAAAGGGATTTATTGCCTGTCCCTTTTCAGTGTTTTAGAAACCCTTAGAGCTTAATGTTCTCATGATTTACATTAGCATCTAATCCTTGCGTAATCTGACTAATCCCTTGGCCCCAAGATATCCATTGGCAGTGAGTTCCACGGGTTAACCAGTTGCCGTATTCATTTGGTGGAGCAGATTTAAATCTTCTTCCATTCCTGTTGCAATCAACCTCCTTAAGCTTCTGGCCAAGCATGGGAGCTGGGCAACGTCTCCCAAGGAATGGGCTCCAGTATTTTAAATCCTTCCAAGATTATTTTTGTGGCTGAGAGTCTCCATTGCACACTGTTTCGTGTTGGGCTTGGAGCCCTTGAGAAAGCAAGATGATGTCAATGCTGGAATATTTTCTTCTGCCAGGAAGAAAACAAAAATAAACAGTGAAACAAGCAATATAAAAAAAACCCAAAACCATAGGGGTTGTGCTGAACTGTCTCCTTCCCTCCTTCACCTTGTGTGTCTTGGGCATATGGTTCCTCCCTGGCCTGAGAGCCCCGGCATATCCATACACAGTGGGGAGAATTAAAGAGGAAACTGGCAGCCTTAACATTTAATTTCCTTCCTCTTTCTGGGCTGGTCAGATCCTTTGCATTATTGTAGCTACTTTTTTTATCATGTCTATAAATAGATGTGCTCTCATGTGTCCCGTAAAACAGAGTCAGGCCAAAAAAAAAAAAAAAGTCATCCATTCTGCATAATCAATACATGAAAATGTCGTGGTTACTGGCTCAGATGAGATCTTGTATTGTTAGTTCTGTAGCTGGGGAAAAAAAAAAGTTGACTAATAAAGATTAAGGGCTCTTTTTTTTTTTCCCTTTTTTTTTTTTTTATGAAATGCTAATGACAAAGACATGTTTGATATACTGTGAAATACATTTCTCTAATGTGAAGTTTCTGCTTTTTTGTTGGGAAAGAGATGCAGTCCCTGGAGGATTTTAGAATTTGTAAATATAAAATTATCTGCTTCAGTGTTTTTTAAAAAAAGGTTGGCAGAAAGCCAGATTACTTACATTACTGTAATAGATTTGCTGACCTCTGACATCTGCTGCAGAGAAGTACATTGAATTTTTCATAATATCAGATGATGCAGATCTGAAAACTCGGTACACTCTGCACCATTATTTAATTCAGGACTTAGTAAAGCAAAATCTTTTTTTGAGTAGCAGTTTATACGTGATTAAACTTAATATTGCCGATTGTAATAAATCAGGATTAGTATAGTACTGATTTGTTAATCTAACTTGTATTGATTTTAAGTTGTCTTTATTTAAAAAAAAAAAAAGAGAGAGAGAGACTGGCTTTTCACAGTGACTGAATTTAATAAGAAGCCCTGTGATAGCAAAGACTCCCCTACTGTTTCTGCTCTTGGCTGGAAAATGTTATTCTTGTATTATTCCAGGGGAAAAAAAAAGAGAGGAAAAAAAAAAAGCAAAAACCTCATGCTGCTAAAATCTGCTGCCTGTGGAAAGATTTTTTTAATACACTAGTGCTTACATATTCTATTTATGTTAATTGACTTATAAATAATACATTTTATTAATCTTAATATTGGAATCTTGATCGTGATAAAGACCCTTTTATTTGGTCTCCTTGCAGGCTTTACAAGTAAATATTCTTTAGACCGCAAAATATTCCCCCTCTTTTCCATCTTTTTTTTTCTTTCTTTTTATTTTTAATATGAATACTTTGATACTTCCCCCCGGCCCCGAAATAACAGCCACAGTTCAAAGGGCCTGAAAACTGGGGCTGATGTTTCCAAAGTACAACACATTGGAGGTATCCGGCTCCGTTCTTTTGGACATCGTCTTTAGTTCTCCTTGCGCAAAGAGTGATTAAATCTTAACCTGCCCTGCAAATACTTCACACACACACACACAAACCTCCCCTCCCCCAAAAAACCAAAAAAATAAATCTCATGTTGCTTTCAGACATGTCACATTCTGCTAAACTATTTGGCTAACAGCAGATCGCATTCTTCCTGTGTTGGGCAATATTGACCTTAAATTGGCTAAGCCGGCTGCTTTTATGGCATGTTGAGCCGGCTGCTTACATGTTCCGAGAGCTGTATTAAGCTTTATTACTCCTGCACTATAAAAACTTCTAATAATCAGATGATAAGATCATATCCTGTGGGTAATTGTGTTGTAGCGTGACAGGATAACTGAAAAAAACATTCAGTGAAAATTGCAACCGACGGAAATCGCTACGTTGAACGGGCAATTGTTGGCGTGGCTTGACTTGGTGCTGCTCCCCCCCCTGCCCCAATCTCCCTGGGGATCTCGCAAGCCCGCCTTGCTGCCCGGCTCCTCTCCAGCTGCCCCCAAAAGCCACCTCGGCGGCAGGGAACGGCGAGCTGCCGGCCCTCAGTTTCAAACGAGGAGGGGAAAAATCCTAGAACAAGCCGTCCTTGTGTTTTGATTCGGTTTTACCTTAGTCATGCCGCCTCCCCGATACACGAAACGTTTAATTCCAGATTTCCTGCCGCTGGCTTCGGGCCTTTGACCGGCTATGCAAAATGTATTTTTACTGCTGTCGGCCTGCCAACTGCTGAGCTCAGTGAAAAATAACTAAAATGAAAACCTTGTACTCCCACATGAACCCTTAAGATCAGAGAAGGAAATTTAAGCCACGGTTACTAATTAGCACCAAAGCTAATGAGTTCTGGTGAGGAGGAGTTTGCATCCCGCGTTACCCTACAAGGCTCGGTGGCGAGCACGCGAGCCATGATTAATTGTGTCGGCCCAGGCCTTGCTCCCATCCCGGCTGCCACCACAGGGTTAATCGCCCGGCATCTTCCACAGAAAGGGCGGCTGGTGGGCCGGGACCGTCTCCGTCTCCCATCAGGGCCCGTCTCCCGTCAGGGCGCGGGACGGTGTCTGAAACCTTTACGGTTGGAATATGTAGATTTTTAATGGTCGATGCATTCCCATGGAAACAAAACAAAGTCAAACACTCTCCCCTCGCGGTGCTAACAATTATTGTAATAAAACGTGCTTTTATTAAAAGCGATTTTAAATATTTAACACATGGTGGAGCAGCCTTCGCGTTGCCCTCTGCCGAAAGCTGGCCTTGCTGCTAGTGAAGTCCAGGGTGTCTTGTGGAGGACAGGGAGGAATTTGGTGTTTTCATCGATATTCACGCTTTTCCAAGCGAATCCTAACAGCCTCAAGTACGAACAAGATTATATATTTTTTTTCTTATTCTGCTTAGTTATGCTTTTTATTATATAAACATTAACTGTAATATTACAGTGGGAAGCAGGTATTTGGCAACTGCATATTATTTTGCTAAGTTTGCATAGAGGGAGCAGTTTCCAGTTTTAGCAGCTGTAACATGTTTAAACTCAGTTTGTAATGGGATCTGAAGATGAATATTCCCTGTGGGCTCTGCTTAGCTGCATTACTGGAGCCCTGCCAAATTCAGGGCTAGAAAGTATTATTCACGCCTCTTTGCACATACCATGTCAGAGCATGCTCAGTTAATGAATTTTGTTTCTAATATAGCATAAATTAGGTTTATATTTTAACATAATTTATGTTGTATTTTATTAAAATGTAAAATATTATGATTGCGAGCAATCTAATTTCTCCTCTCTTAAGCCCAAACTGCGTTTGAACATCTAAGTATGTAAATCAAAATTCTATGCTTAGGAACTGATTCCAGGATAACAAACAAATCTCTGAACCAAAGAGGTTTTCTGCCTTGGAGTCTTAGATTAAAGATAATTAAGGATTCCTGTTATTTGACCAGATTTATGTTGTTTATAAGCAAAGTACGTTTTCTTCGTAGAGTTAGCTTGTCTCTTTTTTTAAAAAAAAAATAACCAAGCAAATTATGTTTGCTGTATTACAGTTCATATTTTTAAAGTCAGAGTCTTCTATTAATCCCACAGTGAGTCATTAATCATAGCAAATGCATTATAAAAACTTTAATCACTGAAGTTGAAACTCAGATTGTAATGCAATCCATCCCTTTTAATTATATCAGTTATTTTTCCTTTCGGATCGAGAATCGCAGAGGGAAAACAGATAGATTAAAACTCGATGTGTTTGATGCTTCCAAGGGAGGATATTTCCCGTCTGTGTTTCTTCCTTGCCTTTTTTAAAGACAATTTCATGCGCCTTGCAGAGGGCAGTTCAATGGCAAAAGATTCCCTCACCTTTAAACTCTCTCCCTCTCCCTTTCCTCCTTCAAAAGAGACTCGGGGAGTGTGGTGACTGTTGCTGCATTGGATGTGTGGCAAGGGTGGCGGTGAGCTGGTGCCGGGTGCTGCGCCCACCGCCGCCATAGGCTTCCCGCAGCCCCGCACTCTCTTCCTCTGCCAGGATCCTGGCAATCACCCTTGCGCTGAGGGGAACCACCAGCCTGGGATCGTGTAGCTGTTATCAAGTTGGCTGTGGCTTTTTGTAAGTGTTTTCCTGGCGTTTGCTGGACGCTTTGTAGGGGAGGGAGGGAAAGTAAAAAATAGATGGTGGATTGGAGTTGGTGGTTTTTTCCTTTAAATCGGTCTAAAACATAGCAGCTCATATCCTCATCTGGTACACATTGGTGTAGCCACACAAACCGCTGCAGTGTTACTGACAACTGATCCACACCAACTCCCAACGAATTTGCACCACGTGATAGCCTCATTGAATAAATTGATTTATCCTACTCGAGTTCATAGATGTAGAGTTTACACTGTTGCTTTTATGCCATAGAAGAAAATGGATTTATTAAGTAAACTGCTCGTAGTGGATATGTTTTGTTCTTTGCTAGAATGGCAAAACCTGATCAATTATTTGTTCCTTAATCCCCTAGATTAATCCTGCCATATGAAAGATTTATTAAAGGAGAGGAAGATAAGCCACTGCCTCCAGTGAAACCTCGAAAACAGGATAACAGTTCCCAGGAGGGTGAAGCGAAAACAAAAGTGTCTGGAACAAAACGCATCAAAAATGAAAACCAAAAGAGCAAGAAGGAAAGAGATAATGCACAGAAACCCCAAGATGCATCTGAGGTTGGTTGCTTTCCTGCTTCCCAACTTTTCAATTAAAAACCTACAGCTTTACTCACGTGAAATCCAGTGATAAAGTACATAATTTCAGCTGGAGAATTCCAAGCAGCTGGCCTTTGAGTTTGCTCAGCAGGGAAAATTTGGTTGGGGTACTCGTCTATGTTGGGAATTTGCTGGGCTGCAGATAGCAACCGGTTAGCTCCGTATTGCGTAGCAGTTGTGGCAGGAGACCAAGTGCTGGATGGAACAAGTACCATTTCTGCTCATTGTATTATGCAGTGATCACCACTGAAAGATCAGCAGCTGCCAAAAGGAAACCACACAACTACCACAGTTATTTCCTAATCTAAGTATAGGGTGGGGGAACCTCTAATATTGTTGATAATAGTGTGGTAACTGTTGGACGCAGCTGATTTTTATAATGGTAACCTCTGGATCGGCCCTTCTGTGCTCACAGATGTACGCTCAGCTCCCAGAGAGCTTACCCCTCCCCAGGATTTTACCATGTTAGACTGAGTTTCTCTTCAGACTAGAAGGCCCGATTTTGAGGCGGCCACCTTCCAACCCCTAACTGAGCCCGACTTCTTCCCTCTCACATGCCACAGAGGGTCCTTAGTTGAAATAGGTTCCTGTTCAGTCACCTGCTGCCGCAGGACAGCCTTCGTGGAATAGGTTTTATTTTCACAGCTCGGGGTAAGACAGATCAGCGGGACTCGTATTTGTCTGCAAATAAGGGTAGATTTCACGTGTTGCTAAGTGATACAAAACCAGTGAGGGTTTTGCTCTGGTGTTAACTTTTACACATCCTGCCCACTCTCCCCTGCGCCCTGCTCAGGCCCGGTGTGAAGGAGGTGGCAAAGCTCCTCACACACAAGCCCTACACAAGATGCGGGTTGGGGTTTTTTTTCCTGCCTCAGTCTGCCAGATCGCAGCAGCCTTCGAGGCGTTGCAGTGAAAGCAAGTATTTAAAGAACGCCGAAACACATGATGTACCCCGCAGACTGTGGCTGCTCCTTTGACTTCATTGCTGTCTGGCAGGTACACAACTCCTGTTTCCACACCAGTTTGGAAATGGGTATTGAGTCAGCTACCACCAGTCCCCCTCCTCCTACTCGTTGATTAAAAAACCAGTTCAGGACCAATGAGCATGGGTGCCTCCGAGGCTTTGTGCACCCAGTTTTGAGAACAGATAATGTAGATTTTCATGCCCCACTACCTCTCTAAGGTGTGCTTACAAGGAGAATTCCATCTCCTACCCAAACCAGAATCTGTGTTTTAAGTTGCTTTGATTGACAGTACCTTTGATACCCTACCTAAGAGCACTCCACAGGGAGGGGAGGGGAGATGTTTTTGTTTTCTCTCACACTGTAGTTTGGAGGCAGGGAACCCTATTGGGGTCCACATAGAGAGGACAGTGTGCACAGCTCAGTTTCAGTCCTTGGAAGGCTGCCACACCCATCACCCAAAGTGAAGGAGATGCAAAGTGAAGGCTTATGCTCCCTCCCCCTGTCATTCCTCGGAGCCTAGCTATGCACTGAGGGGTCTTGGATTGGTAAGATAGGTTACACGCTATCCATACCAGCACCGTTAAGTTAAGCACAGCGTAGCAAGTCAGCAGCACAGCGTCGGCCTTAACTTTGAGTTTCCTTGCTTTTGTTGTTCCCTATCTCGAACTTCCTGCTGCTTAAGCTGCAGTTATTTTTGTGTGGTTTGCAGGAAGAGTTCTTAAGCTGCGTTTATCGGAAACGTAGGGAGTCTAGACCAGACAATAAAAATGTACAATTACGGCAAATTCCCATTGTGAAATGGTAGCTTTTGTAGCAGAATTAACATCTCCTCTCTGGCTGGGAGGGAAGACGTGTCCTGCCCCTGTTTATTCAGGGTGGGCAACTGAGGACCTCAGCCTTCACGCAGGACCTTCCCTCAGCGGGTAGGTGGTGATGCCGGGCTTGCCAGGGCGCAGGCTTCCCCCCAGGCTGGGTGCAGAGCTCATCCCTGCTTTGCCACAGGGAGGGACCCGTGCCCCAGATGTGGCACATAGGGCGCCAGCAGAAAGAAGGTGCCCAGTGCTTTTGAGTGGGGTGAAATCCAAGCCTGCTGGAGCCAGGCATGTCCCTCTCACTCCAGCCCTCCCGTCCCCCAGCAGCACAGTCTGCTGCCAGGCCCCGTGCTTGGGTGCAGGCCCCATCCAGGCAGAGCAGCAGTGGCACATAATGTAGATCTTTAGGCACGACCCTAGCCAAGCTTCTTCAACCGTTTCTGCCCTGGCCAAGGAGCTGCCCGTAGCTGTGAGCTGTCAGAAGCATAATCGGTCCCCTCGATCGCATGTTCAGCTGTAAGAAACACGCGGGGAGAGAAGATAACTTTTAATTTATTAGGGTCATGCTGGCTTTTGAGCTCCTCACTGTTTTCCTGCCGTCACAATGACATTGTCAGTTTAACGAGACGCCAGGCGAAATGCTATTAGCCTTAGACTGCAGATTTCCTCACAATAGCTAGAACTTCAATCAGAACCTTTCTCAACAGAAACACAGAGCCGTGTGTACAGTTATTAAATATGATTTCTCTCTTCCCCCCCCCTCCTTGCTTTGCTCATCCGTCTGGTATTTTCCTGTAATTTTAGAAGCTCGAGAGACTAGCGACGGTACTTTGTAAAGGACCTAATGATGGTATTTGGCTGCAAAAAGGCAGCTCTGAGTTTAAAAAGAAGAAGTTAGGATGCCAAACAGGCACTGTAACTAATAGGCCAACCAAACAGGCAGGAATATTTAAAGGCGGCTGCGAAGAAATAAATCTCTGAGAGGGTTGGATTTGTTAGGACCTTCTCCGATCCCCCCGCTCCTACAAGACCATAAAGCAGCACTTAGATAATAACTTTCCCGATGCGCCTTATCTTTACAACGAAGGAAGAAAGAAAACAATAATAATAAAGGGCTCGCACAATGCTGCTGCTTTATGACCGCCTTCTACTGCGACGTGTCAGAGGAGAGTGACAGCAGTTTTGTAAAGGGCTGTCAGTCAGCTGGATCGCAGATGGGACGCTCTGGTGACCTCTGTGGGTCACAGTTCAGCCAGCTACATAATGGGATGAATGGTGTGAATTGTGCACACAAGCTTTATTAATGGGGGAGCAGAAAGAGCTGCGGGCCGCATTGACGATAAGGGATAAAAGCCATGTTTGTAATAGCGGGCACGCACACGTACCGAATGTTGACAACTTCATTTTAATCCGTTAATAAAAAAAAAGAAAAAGAAATGTGTGTCCTAGTTAAGCCGTGGCAGTGATTTGCTGCCTACAGTAGGGATTCCTACTATGCCGTTTCTGTCGTTTTCACACTTTAACGCAGAGCTGGGTGTGAATGATCTCCTCTGTGATCACTGAATTTTAAGATAGCTGCGGTGGAGAGATTTATGTAAGCAAAAGACACAGGAACCGTGGTGTTTTCTTAGGTGAAGTTGGCCGGTGAGAGAGATTTCTATAGTCTTACCACTGGTGGTGTGAAATCTGCTCTCCTTCGTTTGACTAATTAATGATAAAAGAGTATAAGCTTGGACTTTAGCTCTCTGGACAGGCCACTGGTGCCTCTTATCAGGTTCCAAACATGTGCTCATTTGAAATGCCTTACGGCGACCTTCCTAGGGTCATAATATTTCTTTGTGTGGTTCTTTCCTTTGGTTCCCATACCTGGTGTTGGAGCCTTTGGGTTCCGGCAAGGTGACTGACAAGCTCTTCCCTAAATGTAGCCAAGGGTGCACTGCGTATGATCTTAGGAGTGAGCTGCTGAAATGCACCTCGTTCTTACTGCTGTCTGTTGAATCGTTTTATTAGGTTTCGTCAGAACAAGAGAAGGATCAAGAATCAGCAGACCAGAAGAATTTCCCTGAGCATCCCACAGCGGGCGAGGCGAAACAACCCGTGCAAGGCCCTCCCCCTCTTTTACCAGAGTCAGGTCGGCCACTGCCTCTGGAAAAGACAGACCCAACAGGAAACAGCGCGAACAGTGAGAAAACCAAGGAGGAGGTTCAGCACCCGTCCTCCTTCTCAGGTATACCCGTGCCCCCAGAAGAAGACACCGGGCTGGACGCCACTGTCACGAAACGCTTGCATCCCCCAGCAGATGCCCTGGAAGACACAAAGCCTGAACAAAGGCAGCACAAAGCTTTCACTGACAGCTTAGAAAGCGAGCCTCCAGAAATGCCCTTCACGGCTTTCCCAGTCCAGCTGCCTGCTCAGAGCGACACAGAAGATGACAAATTGCCAGAGATGGCCGATTACATCGCAAACTGCACGGTGAAAGTCGACCAGCTGGGAAACGAAGATATCCACAATGCACTAAAGCAAACGCCCAAAGTACTGGTGGTCCAGAACTTCGACATGTTCAAGGAGAAGGAGCTGCCCGGGTCCATGAACGACGACTCCACGTTTGGTTACACGCCACTGATCTACTCCAAGGGTAATCCGGGCATCATGTCACCCCTGGCAAAGAAGAAGTTGCTGTCGCAGGTCAGCAGGGCAGCCCTGTCATGTAGCTACCCTTATGGCTCTCCTCCACCTTTGA
Source organism: Zapornia atra (assembly GCA_013400835.1). NCBI lineage: Eukaryota > Metazoa > Chordata > Aves > Gruiformes > Rallidae > Zapornia > Zapornia atra. The sequence goes on from VZTU01010387.1 coordinate 86,390, forward strand.
TCAGCAAAAAGAAACTGAACAGCAGAGACGAGCTGTCCTCAAGCATATCACAAGGTCCCCATGCCCCTAGTTCTGATCCCGTAGCAATTAATAGGCCCTCGGTCATACAACACGTCCAGAGTTTTAAAACCAAGGAAGAAAGGAAATCGATCAATGACATTTTTAAGCATGACATGCTAAGTAAACCTGATCCTCAGCGCTGTGATTTTTCAAAACATCACCTCAGTTCTCTTGCAGAGTCGTATGTACCGAAGACGGATATCCAGGACTGCAAAGATAAAATGAGTGAGAAAAGGGCACTGCAGCACTCCCATGTGCCCGCTTTCTTGGCAGATTTTTATTCATCACCTCATCTGCACAGCCTTTATAGGCACACAGAACACCACCTTAATAATGAACAGACATCAAAGTACCTCCCCCGGGACATGTTCAGAGAGTCTGAAAATATTTCTACTTTTACTCAACACAAACACCAAGAAAAACTAAGTTTAAATTATCGCCCGTCTTTGCATCAGCAAGAGAAGAAGGCGGCAGCGGAAGCCTCTTCAGATGATCAGCCAACAGATTTGAGTCTTCCAAAGAGCGTACACAAACAGACAGCAAAGGCTCCGGGCTCTGGCCTCCCTCATTCATCCATGGCCCAGCAAGAAGGCAAAGGCATCTCCCCATTCCAGCCTGCGAACAGCCAGGCGGTGAGCCTAGACTGTAACCCCAAAGCCTGCCGCGTGTCCCCCATGGCCATGACAGCCCCGAAAAAACACGTTGAGTTGCTCCACAGGTCTGGGAAGCAGCAGGCCCAGAGGCTGGAGAATCTGAGGAAGATGGAAGGGATGGTGCATCCTATCATCAGCCGCAGAACTAGCCCTCAAAACGTGGGGGCCGCCCGGCCTTTGAAACGGAGCCTGGAGGACTTGGACAAAGTCATTTCTGAAAAAAAAATCCGAGCTGTCTCTCCTCTGCACTTACCAAAGGAGACCCTGGCAAAAGACAAGGTTCCCGACCCAGAGGGGGAAGGCAGCAAGCCGGTGCACGGCCTCCACTCTGGCAGCATGCTGGAAAGCCACAAATTTCCCCTTTCTGCCCCCATCTTCCCAGGCTTGTACCCGGGGAGCCTGTGCACGGGGCTGAACAATCGCCTCCCACCCGGGTATTCTCATCCCCTGCAGTACTTGAAAAACCAGACCGTGCTCTCCCCGCTCATGCAGCCTTTGGCTCTTCACTCCTTCATGGTGCAGAGACAATTCCTCACATCCCCCGCGAGCTCTCAGCAACTGTACAGACACTTAGCTGCAGCAACACCTGTAGGAAGTTCCTACGGTGACCTCTTGCATAACAGCATTTATCCTTTAGCTGCTATAAACCCTCAAGCCGCGTTCCCACCTTCCCAGCTGTCCTCTGTACACCCCAGCACAAAACTGTAAACCCCCCTCAGTTCACACAAAAAATAGGTCTGAGGAGAAGAGTTAAGTTAGCAACATTCCTTCCCCCCAACCCCTTCCCCTCGTCCCCGTGACAATGTCTCGCAAATTTAGCCATCTGTATTTTTGGTCAACCAGGACACAGTCGTATCTCACCCAGTGGAGTGCTTTGGAGTTTGGAGACAGGACTTGGACTGCTTTCTTTAATTCTGGGTCCCACATCAGCCCACCCCCTCCCCGCGCCCCTTATCCCTGCCAAAAAGAACACAAATGAACAACAACAACAAAAAATCAAACGAAGAAAAAAACAGGAAAAAAAAAACCAACAAAAAAAGAAAGAAAGTGAGAAAAAAATCTATAATTTGATTTTTGTGTACACGTTTTCTGAAAGGACTGGTATACGGTTAAGAGCGAATGTCCAAAGGGAGCCGTGGAAACACAGGCCCAGTCCTGAGCTCGCCACTGTGACATCCCAGGCCACGGCTGCGTTTGCCTTTGAGCCGAGGACCGGAGACCGTGCCTCATCATCCTCATCATCACCATCATCGCGAATGAGTCCAGGACTCGAGGTGAACCTGGAAGAGGAGAAGCGGGTTGAGAATCCGTACAATCGGTGGATGTGGGTTTGGGTTTTGTTTTTTTATTTTGGGGTAACTTTCCCTGACTTTTTAAAGATTCAATCAATGCAATGTATAGTACGACGGCAATAGAGTCTGCATTTTAACACTAGTAGAACAGAAGGGTAAAACACTGTTTGATTTGACTGTACATATCCACTTCGTAAACTACCGGTGTCACATTTGGTCACAATAATTTATATAGTTCTGTTTGTCCAGTACATACTGTGCTCTTTATGTTTGTTTTGGGTTGGGTTTGTTTGGGGGTTTTTTGGGGGGTTGTTTTTTGTTTTGGTGGGTTTTTTTTTTAAATTAAACAGTATCATTCTATATGCAACATTTTTTAAAGGCTGTAGCTGTCCTAATTTTTTAAATTTTTTTTTTTTCCCTAACGTGTTTGTCATTTTTTCCAGTTCCTTTACACTTCCGAGCAGCTTTTTTTGTTCCCTTTTTGGTTTGTTTTTTTGGGGTCTTTTTTTGGGGTTTTGTTCGGTTTTTTGTGGTAACATTTACTGTTTACAAACTGAAGCAACTGGTTCAGATTGATCTTAATGGCTACAAACACGCTGTAGGTGATGTTACGGTGCAAGGATGCCAACAAGGTTCCTTTCCCCACCGCCCGCCCCTGCGAGGTGCTGAGCGCCTCTCGCCCTCCTCTTGTTGTCGNGTTGTATTTAAGGCTGTGAAACCCTCCCACCTACCAGAGGAACAGTCTAGAAAATTAAACCCACTGCCCTGATGCAAAGTGGCTGGCTGACAGCTGAGTCCAGAGGACGCGTTCGCGGTGCACGGGGATGTCGAGGATGTCGGATTTTAGGAGAGGCGCTGGTGTTGGTTCGGATTGGAGGCGTTAACGGGGCCGTGCCACGTCAGCAACCTGGCTCAGTAGGACAGGTAGGGAGCTGCGCGGGGCGGTCAGGATGGTCCTTCCCACGCCCTGGCAGGGATCCCATCATCTCCATGGGCATCCTTTCGTGGGGGGAAAGCCCTGGGCGTGGAGGGGGGCCAGGTTTTCCTGATGGAAGATCTTCCCTGTGGATGTGCATTCACTTTGCAGGACATCACCACCACGCAGCTGAGCGTAGCACATCGACAAAGCGAGGTGTGACTTGGAGGGCTTTTTTAACAATGTGAAAATTGGTTGCGACTCAAACCATCTCAGTTACCGATCCAAGACAGCGTAATCCATGCGGAAAGAGAAACGGAAACTGCTACGAAACACTTTGCATGCTAGGCATGTCGTTAAACCTTCCTGTGATATGAAGCCAAATACAATATATAATGTATCGTACTTAGTATCCAAAGGTGGAAACCAGAACAATATACTCGTCTACTGTTAAAGATCCAGCTTCTTCAATTAAATACTTTATATTCCTGTGGTAAAAACTATATTTAATTGATCGATAAACAGGCTAGTAGAACTTAGAACGTGGATGTGCCAGCACCGAACATCCTGCTGCTCCACAAATCGTACAGGAAAACGGAACCGCAGGCTCAGCTGGGCAGAGGCCGCGGTGTGGAGGACATCTCTGGTACATAAAGTTGCACTAGATCTGAATCACATGAGAATCAGGGGTCTGGGGGTGGGGGGTNCGCAAACGGAAGCTCATCGTGTGTTTGGCGAAGCAAACGCTTCTCGTCTTGTTTCGGTTGAGTTGCGTGTCCTGGAGTTGTGGATCTGTTTACACCAAGTGTCCAGCTTCCCTTTTGGGTTATGTCCTGTTGGGAGTGTGAGGGGGGCCGTGCCAGGGCAGCGCCGAGCTGGGGGTAGTGAGAGGGAGAGGAAGGCTCCTTGCCTGTCCTGCGGCCGGGGTAGCTCATACAACACCGGGTGTAAACGTTGGTGCAAAGGAGGAAAGGTGGTAGCACAACCCCCTAACAGGAGCGGTGCCTTAAAAACTCCCAGCAGAAATCCTGGAAAGCTTTCAAAAGTCTCTTGAATTCTCCATTGGCTGGAAAGTCTTTTTTTTTTATTTTTGTTGTTAATAATGTCTTAAACAGGGCTTTGTTTGCATCATTGGAGTTCAGGGGGCCTTATTGCTGAACAAAATTGCACAAGCCTTTCTTTGTGCAACCAGACCATTGTTGTCAGTAGGTTTGCGAAGGGATTGGCGATAGAGTCATAAATCTATTTTACCGGGAGCTGGTTCCAAGAAATGTTGCAATTCGAACACACCGTGTCCAGGATTCATTAGGGATGCGAAAGGTGGTGGGATTCAAAGGAAAAATAAAAAGCCTGGTGCCATACGGCTCACATGTAGCTTCTGACCGCACACAGAGAGGGACTTCGTGAAATGCCTGGGCGGGAGGGTCTGACTCCCACCCAAAACCCCTGTCCCGGCGAGGCCGGGCAAGAGGGAGCCGGCGTTTTGCAGTAGGTCGGTCTCGGCGGCGTGCTGGCCAAGCGAGAGACATCTGCCCACGCAGTGCTGGTGCTGGGAAGTAATTTGTCCCAGCTGTGGAGAAGTTGGCCGGGCATCCCCAGAGCTGGGGCAGGAGGCAAGTGCTATGCCCGCCTCTGCTGGCACGCCCTGCCCCATTTTAATTTGACTGCCACCCCAGGAGACCACCTGTGGGGTCCCCATCCCTTAAGCACTCAGCAAGGTCAATTCTGGCCCGGCTTGGCATTTGTCGTGATATTTTAGCCAGTGATGGGACTCCTTGTGCCAGCAGCATTGGCAGTGCTGCCATGAGCACGTCCTGTGGTGTTTGCTGTACGCATGGCTGATACTTCACTCATTCTCTTCCTCCTCCTCTATCCCCTCTCCCCCCAGCCCCGCAGTTTTAAATATGTTCCAATAATGGCAGCATAATCTACTAGCTGTTTATACTTTTTTAACTTTCTTTTGTTGTAAATATTGTATACTTTTTTTTGTGATTCAAGTTACGTAGCCTATATGCTCTGTAAGGTGATGATTTGTATATACATAAAAATGGCCCAGTAATATTATATAGTTTCCCAGTTAAAAGGTTATTGAGTAACCTTTGCGTTAGTTTAAACACTACCAGAAATAAAGCTGAGCCAACTATAAACACTCGATTTTTTTGTATGTTTTCCAAATTGTACTTATTAATGCTTTTGATACTGTATTATGTGCCAATAGTTTCCCAATCACAATAGCAGGCGAAAGATATTTTGTACTTTTTGATCCACTGTAATATTTAATAAAAAATGTTACTATCTGTTCCCTTTCGCATTTATCTCTTACCACCAAGGGTTACGCGTTACCCCACCTGCCAGCCTGCCCACTTGGGCTTTTCCTCCCACAAGTGATGATCAAAGAAAAGGAAGCCTGCTGGTTCCCAGAGGAGGCTGAGATAGGTTCTTCAGCCAGCGCGCCTCTGTTTTTTCAGCGTGCCTGTGCTGAAGCCTGGCTGTGTCCAGGCTGGCTGCAGGAATAGCTTTCGATGGGATGATGCCTGCACGTCACCAGTGGTTCCAGGAGCTGGGACACACGTGCGGTACATCGGGGAAGCTGCTCCCTGGGTCGCGCTGGAGAGCAGATACGGGCCAGGGTGATGTCACTGCTAGACAAGGCTTCCAGAAAGGTGTTGCTGTGATTGAACAGGGAAAAAGGCTCGGGAAAAAAAAATACTTAAAAATTATAATAATTTCTGGTGTGTGCTGGGAACTGATGGGGAAACATCAGCTGGGGCAGAGGCAGTCTGGGGCATGCCTGGGTGCGCAGGCAGGGAAGCTGGGATGACCCCGTCTGGCCCCACGCACAGCTGGGCACAGCATCACTGCCACTGCTCCCACAGCAGGGATGGTCCAGGAGCGGGTGTGGCAACAGGATGGGCACCCGTGGCACTGGAGGGGTCTCCCTGAGACAGTGGGAGGGACAGCACTGCCCTTTGTTTTCCTCAACACGGGTCTCCTCATCCCACGTCCTGGCCCTGGGTCGAGCATTGCTGCTTCAGAGCTGGTTGTGCGAGGTCTCACATGGTTTCCGTATGTGAGCAGACAAGGACGGGCCTTCCTCTGGTTTAACCCTCTGCCTGATAATTGCCTTTGATGCTCATTTAGCTGTATAGTGCGCCACGCGGCAAGCCGTCACACCCTACGCGCTGTCCCCACACCAGCTGCAATGTTACGGGAGGAAAATGGCACCTTCTAGCAAACCTCTTTTGCCACTTGCTTCTGCCTCGGCCATCCCAGTGTCCCCCCATGATGGGAGAGCTCATCAATATCATATGGGGTTACTACAGGTCAACTTTTACCAAACTTCTGCTCACAGGTTTACTCAAGGTCATCAATCAGAAACTGGGGACACTAGAAGACCAATTGACAAAAAACATTCTGCTGACATGGTTACTAGAGGTAAACTTGACCCAAAAATTAGCTCATGGGGTTACTAGATGTCAATTGACCCCACATTGTGCTCACATGGTTACATGAGGTCATAAAGGAGTAACTTGGGTTACTAGAGGTCAAATTGACCCAAACTTCTGCTCATGGGGTTACTGGAGGACATCATTTAACATATGGGGGTTACTAGAGGTCACTGATTAGCATTTGGGGTTACTGGAGGCCATCAATCAGCAGTTGGGGTTACTAGAGGTCAACTTCACCCAAAATTCCGCTCATGGGGTTACTAGAGGTCAACTTGACCCAAACTTCTGCTCATGGGGTTTCTAGAAGTCAACTTGACCCAAAATTCTGTCCTGGGGTTACTAGAGGTCACCAATCAGCAGTTGGGGTTACTAGAGATCAACGTGATCCTAAATTTGCTCATGGGGTTACTAGAGGTCAAACTGACCCCAAATTCCTCTCATGGGGTTACTAGAGGTCATCAATCAGCAGCTGGGGTTACTAGAGGTCAAATTGACCAAAATTCTGCTCATGGGGTTACAGGAGGTCATCAATCAGCAGTTTGGGTTACTAGAGGTCAACTTGACCCTAAATTGTGCTCATGGTGTTACTAGAGGTCAAACTGACCCAAAATTCCTCTCATGGGGTTACTAGATGTCATCAATCAGCAACTGGGGTTACTAGAGGTCAACTTGACCCATAATTCTGCTCATGGCGTTACTACAGGTCAAACTGACCC
>VZTU01010390.1:164-11383 GCA_013400835.1 Zapornia atra
AGGAGTCCAACAAAAAAAATTTAGTGGTCTGTACACTAGGATGACAGCCTGTGATCTACAGAATTACCATAATAAAACTGTCAGCAGCAGGGGTCTTATAATTTGAAGGACCTTACAAAAAAGCAAACACTGTCTTCATAAATATGTGAAAGGGAGAAACACTTTTATTGCCTTCCTGTTTTTAAATAGTTTCACAATATCCAATCACATTTTGCTTTGCTCCAGAGTATGCTGATGCATTTTCTCACTTATGGCCCCAGTGAACATAGGAAACAATCACTTGTTTTGATGGTATTTATCTATTAGAAGCTCATTATTCCCTTACTTGTTTTTTATTTCTGCACCAAATATCACCAAGTGCTCCAATCTTTCATCATAAAATGTGTTTTCTTACTGTCTTGCTTTGTTTGTGAATGACCTGTATTCCTCACTGAGTTTTTACAGTGAGCACTGCCAAGAACTGGACATAGTCCTTCAGTTTCAGCACCTTGAGATGAATAGTCACTTTCTGTCTTCTGATACAGAATAGTGACAAGACCTTTTTCTGCCATGATGTTTGTTGTTTCCAGGTGATTCTTTTGTATGCTGTGTTCCTAAGTTGGATTTTTCTTTTCTAAGTGCTTTGCTTGTCTTTTTTTAATTAAAAGCTGTATTGCTTCAGTACACTGAACTATCCAATATTTTTCTCATGTAATGCATCTCACTCACTAATTCCTTGATCAGCTGTAATAACTTATTCTATAATTATCTTCCTCAACCATTGTTATAATCTTTAAGTATTTTATTACATCCATTTACTCTGCAGCAGGTAAGTCCTTGAAAATTTATTCAAAATGAGTAGATAATACAGACTATGCAGCCCATAAAATGTTTCATTTACTCTGTGGGTCAAGAAGAAGCAGATGTCCTCCAAATTTAGCTACTCAAAGAAGGCTAAGATTCTCATCAAGAGAGATTAATTAGGTGTGGGAAAGGTAGTATCAGAAGTTAAGATTCTGCATGGATCATTGGGAGGCAATAAGAATTTTTCTCATGACGTGTGAAAACTAGCTGGGTCGATATCATTTGCCATAAAGAATGTGACTTTTATAGTCTAAAATGTGTTGAAAAGGTTCTGCGGAAAATTTGCATATTGATTAGTGGATAATCTGCAATTCTGATTTCTTGGAAAGAGTTCTGGAATGTTTTGAAAATGGGGTTAGGTGGAGTTACAGTGCTATTGAAAAATGTAGTGATTTGACCAGTCGGATGAGGAAATAGTAATGTGAACAACTGGGCTTGTACAATGAGCCAAAGGATGGGAAATTTATCAGTTTCCATGTGTATTTAAAGATTGCCTGACTAAAATCAGTAAAGCAGTGTGGATTTAATGGCACATCTAGAACTGTTATCTCCTCCTCCAGCAGGCACCATTTATCCCTACATACCTTTCAAAAACACTTCCCAGTGTGCCAGGTGCTCTAGCTCAGATGACATGTGGAAAATGATGCTGTTTTCCAAGACCACCAGTTCAGACCTTCCAGGATTATGCCTGGTTAAGTGTGTTCAATGACAATTCTGAGATGCCAGGACCTTTTAAGTTGATTATGTATGTGTAGCTTGGTTTCTGAAATTTTAAACGGACCACACCTGTGTCTTCTCTTTGTGAAGGTCTCGTAGATGAGAAGGAAATCATGCTGTTCAGACATGCTGCTCTGGTGCACCTGCTGGTGACAGTTCGGGATCTCCTATTAACATGTGGCTTGGACACAGCACTAGGTTTGTTTTTAGCAATGAATAATCATAGAATCACAGAATCATAGGGGTTGGAAGGGACCTCAAGAGATCATGGGGTCCAACCCCCCTGCCAAAGCAGCTCCCCAGCTCATATTGCACAGATAGGCATCCAGACGGGTCTTGAATATCTCCAGGGAAGGAGACTCCACCACCTCCCTGGGCAGCCTGTCCCAGGGCTCTGTCACCCTCACTGGGGAAAAGTTCTTCCCCATGTTGATGAGGAACTTCCTGTGCTCCAGTTTACAGCCATTGCCCCTAGTCCTGTCTCCACGGACCACTGAAAAGGGGCTGGCCATTTCCCCCTGCATAATGATACCCAGAAACCCAATGCTTTGTGTGCATTCTGCAGACTATCCCTCCTGTGTGTAGGTTTGATTCTTTGCCATCAGTGTAGCTTCAATATGATATTCAAGCCCCTGGCTTCTGCATTTCTGTTCCATCATTAGAAATGAATGCACTGAACTTTATACTTTGGTAGTGTATGTGCTCAGTTCATGACCAATATACCACTGTTTATTTCACTACATGGATTTGCCCCACTTCCTCATATATGTAATGTGTTACATTGTATCTCAGAATGGCACATTTTTCTTGAAATCTCTCTGTGGAAACTGAGAAGCATGTAAAATTGGCATCCTTGTTTACAAACCATCTTCTGTGAGTGTGGAACACTTTCCACCTAAAGATATTCTTAGGCTACTTGGGCATGTACCTAAAACTGAGGGCTTTTTAGGCAAAATTTTAAATACTATCCTAACATATCACAAGGCAGGGAGTTTAAAGTTGCAGATAGTTCTTAGCATTGGACCCACAGAGCAGCTTTTTTTGAGCTTTGCTGGTCTTAACGCTATCAGGATTTGGAATATGAAAATTTGTAGTTACACAATTTTATGCCTGTAATGATAGTTCCCAGAGTTGTGTATTTTAAATTTTCAGATAGATCTATCAGAATAGATTCATAAGGAGCTGAAGTCAGCTTTTGTGAATGCCCTAGGAAAGTCAGGGACCCTCTGGATTTCTAAGGCATTTCGAAACATCTAACTTCAGTCACTCCAAATAGTCCCTTGATGGAGGGTGTTTCCTTAAATTGGATGTAAAATTAAAAATATCTGGCATAAAGCAAACTGTGGGGAAAATAAATTATTTTATATTCACTTAAATATTTCCAGCACTAAAGGAGTAGGAAGAAAAATGCAAAATGAATATATAAGTAGAATTCTAGGAAGAATTCTTTTCTACAATTACTATAAATAACATAGGAGGATCCAGGGAGGCAAATGAGCAGTTCTTCCTCTTCTGTTGTAGCAAAAGCACTTCTTGATGATATTTCAGAATCACACAGTGCTTTTCCTTTCAGGTCCCAGCAACACTTCACACAGGAAACTGTACAAGTAAAGAAAAAAAAATTGAAAACAAAAATTAGAAAATAGAGCCAGATAATAAGTAGGCACTATAGTCCTTACTATTTTTGTGATGTCATGCTGTGCCATGTGATTCATCACATAGTCATCTTAAATGTGTGTTTTTCTGTATGCATTTTCAAATAACCCCAGCATTGTTCACTGTTTATATACAAAAGACATTGTTTAGAGTTGAGAAATAGTTGTGATAACATCAAGTGGCAAAAACAGGGGACAAGTGAAGCTTTGGACAACAGGAATATAAATAAAGTTGTTATTTAGTATAAAAAAACCTAGTTAAATGTAGCAGTGCTGATGCTGGTAGTATCTGCAGCTATGGAATTCAATGTTCTATAATTCTAGCATATAGCAGATACAACAAGAAGTACAGCAGTTTTATAAAGGCCACTTACATACCTAATTAATAGTAATAGTATTCTTCCATACTGATGAGCCATTAATTTTAAAACTTTTTTTTGCAAGATACCTTCACACCCATTTAAATACATGTGTAGATTAATGACAAACCTTGGAAATTATCTCTTGTCACTGCAATTACTTCTTTTGTTGCTTTATTCACAGGTTATTTGTCCAAGGCAAAGGATATCTATAAAACCATTTTAGAATCCTGTTTAAATAGCATCTGGAGGCAGTTGAAGATTGTACAGTACAGCAGCCAGAAAAAGCAAGAAACAAATCCCAAAATAACAGAGCTTTGGTGTCAAATGTTAAATTGGATGCAAAATTATGGAAAGGAACACAGTGTTAAGGTTAACTATGTAAAATTTCTCTAGGCAAACAAAACTACTCCAAATGATGTGAATAATTATAAAGCCATCTTTCAACAAGGATTGGCTTATGAAAGGCTGGAAGACTCTGTTCCACCTCTCTATTAAAGAAATTAAATATTAAATAAGGGTAACATAAAGTTTAAGACCTGTATCAGGAGCAGTGTAGGTTTCTGTTTGACCAAATCTCTCCCTGTTGCATGACTGAAATACTATACCTGTGAGTTTTAACAAAGCCAGGCTTCATCTACTTGCAGGTCTTTTTGTTTCCCTGGTAAATCCATTGCATCACATTAGTTACTGAAAAGCGATATTACAACCTTGTATGTGAAGGTCTCTGTGTTCTGGTGCAGAGGGAGTCCTAGCAGACATCAGGATGGTGTACTTGTACAGCATGGCTCAGAGCACACACGCCATGGAGTATGTGGGTACTATTCTCCACAGATGACCTCTGCTTAACCCATGAATCAGGCCGATCTCCTGACATTGTAAATGTATAAAAAGCAAATATCCTTAGGTGATAGCTATGACATGGAGGATAAAGTGAGATTAATGTTATCCAATATTTTTTTTTCCTGGGTATTTGAATATTTTGGGTGATACTATGCAGTGCAAACCACCATGTATTATTTATGTACAGAATACTTATCACAACGAATCAGATGGGATAAAATATAGATTTTTTTTTTCCAGTCTCCTGACTGTTCAGAATAGAATTTATGCTGCTGAACACACAGCCCAAAAAGATGAATCTTCAAGCTAACTTTTATCTATTTTAACTTTTTTCCACACATCACTTCCTGGCATTGTCTTATTTTGTTTCTGTTTAGAGTTGCAGTAAGGGCTCTGAACATATTTTCATCAAAATTTCCTAAGAAAAATATAATAGCTTCTTGTGCAGCCTCTTAGAATTTAAAATGGAAATCAAGCAACCAAAACAAAATAGCGTTGATTGCGTTTGTGTCTGTCCTTCAGTAGGCCCTATAAGCTGATTTCAGCATCACTTTCTTCTTAGGAGTAGAACATCTTGCTTTGTGATACTAGGATTATGCTGTACTAGGAGACATGACATCTTAAAGTCAGTTCAGTACCAATTTTGCTTTACAGCTGAACTCCACTGGGTATAATTTTAAAATGTTTTAACTGTAACTGTCCTGAGCTTTGACTTGCTTGCTTGACTTAAACTTAAGGTCATACACAGATATCCATGCAATGTAAGAACACATATTATTTTATTCACAATTAAAAGATCGTTTACTGTTCCCTAACACTCAGAAATAGGTTTCAATGAGTCAGAATAGGCAGGAGGAGAACTATGGTTTTAATAAGAAGTAAAAATTGTATTGGATAAGCCATTTCCTGTTCTTTCACATCATATCAACATCAGTTAATATGATGTGAAAATTGATATTCTGGTTATCCTTTTATTAATCATAGAATGGTTTGGGTTTGAATGGACCTCTGAGATCATCTAGTTCCAATCCCTCAACCATGCGCAGGGACACCCTCCACCCTCCATTCAACCTGTCCTTGAACACTTACAGGGACGGGGCTTCCACAGCTTCTCTGGGGAATCTGTTTCAGTGCCACATCACCCTTGTCATGAAAAATTTCTTCCTCCTACTTAATGTAAATCTCCCCTCCTCCAGTGAAAGCCAGTCCCCCTTGTCCTGTCCCTATATGCCCTTGTAAAAAGTTCTCTCCGTTTTTCTTGTAGGCCCCTTCAGGTACTGGAAGGCTGCTATAAGGTCTCCTTGGAGCCTTCTCTTCTCCAGGCTGACCAAGCCCAACTATCTCAGCCCTCTGATTTTCTTTGTAGTCTTCCTCTGGACCCACTGCAACAGCTCCCTGTCTTCCTTATACTAGGGACCCCAGAGCTGGACACAGGACTCCAGGTGGGGTCTCACCAGAGCAGAGTAGAGGGGCAGAATCCCCTCCCTTCACCTGTTAGTCACACTGCTTTTGATGCAGCCCAGGATACAGCTGGCTTTCTGGGCTGCAAGAACAGATTGCTGGCTCATGTCCAGCTCTGCATTCACTGACACTCCCAAGTTCTCCTCAGGGCTGCTCTCGATCCACTTCTTTCCCAGCCTGTAGTAGTGTTTGGGATTGTCCCGACCCATGTGCAGGACTTTGCATTTGGCCTTGTTTAACTTCATGTGGTTTGCATGGTCCCATCTCAAGCCTGTCGAGGTCTCTGCTTAACCAACATAGTTTCCTTTTATGACAAGATCTCACATCTAGTTGGCCCAGGGAAGCTAGTAGATGGGGTAGGTTTGATCTTTTAGCAAAGGTTTGGATACTGTCTCTCACAGGGTGGTTCTGGATAGCTGGTCCAGCACACAGCTAGACAAGTCCATTATACGTTCGGTGAGCTGGGGCTCAAGAGTGACAGTAAATGGGGTTATATCAGGCTGGTGGCAGTCACCACTGGGGCTCCCCAGGGCTCAATTTCAGGGCCAGTGCTCTTTAATGGTTTTATAAATAATCTATATGTGAGTCAAATGTACATTCAATTAGTTTGACAATGATACTAAATCAGGAGAAGCTGTGGACTCCCTCCAGGGTAGGGAGCCCTATCCAGGAAGACCTGGATAGGCTAGAGAGCTGAGCAATCATCAACCATGGGAATATTAACAAGAGCATGTGCCAGATTTTCACCTGGGATGGGGTAATTCTGGTTATAGCTACCAAGTCGGGGACAAGAGGCTGAAGAAAGCCCTGTGGAAAGGGGGATGTTGGTTTGATGACAGGTTGAGTAGAGTCAACATCAGCAGTCAAAGGGGAAAACTATGTCCTAGGGTGCATCAAGCACAGCATAGCTACCTGATTGAGGGAGGTGTCCCACTCTACTGGTGTGGCTTCACCTTGAGTATGAGGTGCAGTTTTAGGCACTTCAATGTAGTTTTAAGAGTGTGTCCAGAGGAGAGTGACCAAGATGGTGAAAGGCCTTGTGGTGAAGACTTACAGAGGGGCAGTGGAGGTCACTTGGTTTGTTCTGCTTGGAGAAGAGAAGGTGGAGGAATGAATGGCAGTCTACACCTTCCTCGAGGGAGCAGCAGATGGGGAGATGCTGATGGCATCTCTCTGGTGGCCAGTGACAGGATATGAGGAAGTAGGGTGAATCTGTGCCGGGGGGAAGGTCAGATTGGACAGTAGGAAAATGTTCTTCACAGAGAGGTTGGTCACTCACTGGAACAGGCTCCCCAGTGCAGTACCAAGCCTCTCACAGCTCAAGCAGGATATAGGGAGTGCTCTTAGTCGTGTGGTTTGTGTTAGGTAGTCCTGTGAGGAGCAGGGAGCTGCACTTGGTGAACTTTATGGCCTGCTTTCAACTTGAGATATTCTATGATTCCATGATTGTCATTCTGGGAAACTCTGAGGTTTCCATTTTTGCCACATGTTTAGTCACATCGTGTTTCCTGTGCAAAGAAGGAAGAAAGATGCACACAGGCTGAAAGAGCAGTTTCTTTACAATACTGGACTTTCTTTTACTTGTCTTCTTGCAGATACTAATCATAACAAGAACAGACTCAGAGAGAGAAAAAACTGCCCTCATTCACACTTTGTCTAGAGTAGAAGGTAAATAATTATTTTATTTGTATTTTTGAAAGTCAAAGTGGCTATTATTCTGTGCTCCACTGCATTCCTGTTTGCATGCTTTTTGCAGGTGTTTCTCCATTTTTTCCTCATGGGAAACCTTTCTATATACTGTTTTCAGTTTCCTAATTCTTCCATCAGCCTTTTTTCTTGTAATTCTGGTATGCAGTTTTCAGTTACAAGAGAACGATAGGTCATCTGTCAAAGATTTATTTAACAGCACACAAAGGGGATGTGGGCAGCCCATTGCCTAATTATAATTACATCTGTCAGATTGTTTTTAGCTGATTGATGGTCACAAGTTTTCTTCCTTGCAAATTTATTAAGAGCATGTAGAGTTTAGAAGCCTAAAATAGAGATACCTAGCATAAAATATTAAATGAATAGGTAGGTACAGATCATGATTTCTCTTAGTCTTAGTAATCTGTTGCTGACCTCATTTACATATTTGCTAGATATGAAAACATAAGCTGTAGCAATGTATTAAACTCAAGGAAAAGTACTATTTCCAGTAGATGTGCACCCACAGGTCCAAGCAACACTTTGATCAATTCATCATTTTACCTATGAGCAGTTTTTGTACAAGCTTGTTCAATGTTGCTGATGCAGTTGGTTAAACATGTTTCAGGATGATTGTGATTTAAGCCTGTACTTAGGTTTAAAGCAAGCCACTGATTCCTTTCATATTGTTTTTAAAACCCATTTTTGTAACTCCTTGCTTGAAGCTTATTAAGAATGTCATATATTCTATTGTTCTTTTGCTTTTAAAAATACAGTTAAATTTCCTGTACTCTTAAAAGAAGAAAGCCTGTCTTTTAGAATGTTTTGAAAGGGAGGAGACATGTTCACAATGGTTTTAATAATAATATTTACTGAAAAGTATTTTAATTGTTGTAAGATCTTAAGACTTGGTTGCAAAAACAGGTTACTCCAACTAACTAAACTTTTTAAGAGATGCATTTATGCTATACAAATATCCCTTTTTAGCTACAACTTCCAGTCACATTTGTAAAAGTTGAAGTGTACAGAAAGTATAGAAGAATTTAAATTATAAGTGGGCAAAGATGCTTCCTTTCTCAGTAACCTTTGATTTTTCACTTTAAGGTAATTGGGTTGTGATTTTTGTGAGACAGGAACACTGCTCACATCACCTCTTCCTTGGGTTCAGAAATGGAGGTTTCATTGTAGTCACCAGGGCAATATAAACTGAAACTGAGTAGGACTTCATCAAGACAGACAATATAATACACACAATTTTCATATCCTGGTTTTGTTACACATTTGCTGGTCACTGTTGTGTGTTGCTTCCATACCCACACAGGCTCATTTCCTTGATTAAGGCTTTACTTCTTTTTTTTTTTTTTTTTTTCGGTTTAANCAGAGTTTAGGCTTTTCTTTTTTTTTTTTTTTTTTTTTCAGGTTTAAAAGCTATAGATTTGAATTCTGAGAAAAAAGGAATCATTTTAGGTTGTAAAGATATCATAAGCAAGTATGTGAAATTCTTGATTTATGAGAACAAAGTCTTTATTCAGGACTAATGTCAGTGAAACTTTTGTTACTTTTGGTCATTTCCATGGGATGTTACAGTTTAGGGTAAAAAACTCAAAATACAGATCTACAGTTTCAATCTGTGGGGAAAGAATTTTGTCCACACTCTGGTAAAATACTTAGTTGTGAGGCCCAGAAGAACTTTCAGAAAACACACAAATGCATGTTTTAAACTTTTTCTTTTGCTTTGCATGTTTTAGAAAAACATGTTTAGAAAAATGTGTAGAAAAACATTGGTTTATTGCGTGGTTTAGAAAAAGGGGAGGCATGAGAGAAATAATGAGAAATGATGATACTACAGGAAAATATTAATATTCCAAGTAGGTAATTGATATGGGGGAAGTACAGCTTTTAATTTTTAAAGTAACTCTTTAAGAAATTACAGTTTAAATTCAGGAAAGGTAAATAGCTTTTTGTAAACTGACTTTAAACAGTGAGAATTCCAAAGTAAAAAAAATGTGTTTATTTTGCTCTGAAGGTAATTCTACTGGAACTTAATTTTATTAATATTTTCTTGGGTTTTTTAAGCCTTAGTAGATATTCCAGTGTTATTGTACACAATCAGCAAATTGGACCTGACTTCCCTTGGACACACTTCTCATTGGTAGTGGAATATGATTATTCTGAAAACTCCTGCTGGAAAAACCTGTGCAAAAATCTGAACGTTACTTACATGACTTTCAAAACCACCCTCCCTGAAACAACACAAATGGGTAATTGCTCTTCTGTATGCTGTAAAAGAATAATTGGGCTGGCATATGAAACCAAAGCATTTTAGCATTTTCTGTTCTCTAAAATGCTACCTTCATATGCCTGTGGGAGAGAATGAGTGTTGAATTACGAAGGCTAAAGCTAAGCAGACAGAGACGGTTTCTCTAGACAGCAAGGTGCTTTACTTACAGTGTGAGCTTAGTATTGGCCAGGATACAGTAGTAAATGTCGGTTGGTAAAAGACTTGTGCCAAGTTCCCAGGTTGTTTACTGTTACTGCAAGCTGTATCCACCCTTCCTCATCCTAAGGGAATGTTGCTGTAGATCTGAAGGAATATCTATTAAAGTTTAATTCAGAGAGACTCAAAAGAGTTTAATTTTGAAAACAAAACACAAACCCAAAAACTACACCAACATACAATGGAAGCATTTTAATGGAGATGCATAAAAGATGAGGTTTTCTAAGGTATGTCTACTTAAATACTTAAATGTACCTTTAGTTTTTTGTTTATCAAAGTATTGTCTTACCTATCTAAAATGTTTCAGGGCATCACTATGGTTCCTTTCTTCTGGAGGTACAGATTCCATATGTATTTCTAACAACTGAAGGTCTTCTTAATATGCCAGATATTCTTCAGATTTTGGAATCCAAGTGAGTGAAAATAACCTATTTAATCTTATTGAATACTTATTTTCAGTTTTCCTGGAAATGTATCTTGTCCTCTGTATCATATAGTAGCCATCTATTTGGCTATCATCAGGAACATAACTGCAATTACACTGTTAGCATTTTAAGAGACAAAAAGATACATTTTCTGCTGATGGATGATAGTTTAATTCTATAGATTCACATAGATGTATCTCACAATGGAATTTGCTAATTTATTTTAATAATCATCTGGCATTTTAAATTTTTAAAGAATTTTTAAAATAGGATCATTTTGGTAGTCAGGGAGTTTTCACTGTGCTGTACAATCATGAAAAGAAGAAAAGAAATGCAGTATGCAATAAATTACTCAAAACTAAGATCTAAGTATGTTTTCTTGATTTATCTATCCTAGTTTCTGTATTACATCCTTTTTGTGAACTCAAAGGCTGTGTGTCAAGGTCATATTTGTTGCAGTTGGCAACATAATTGAATTAATCCAGTAATATCTCACCAATTCGCTGCTACGTTGATGTGTACTCTTCTAATGTGTCTTAAAGTGAACTTGAGCGTTTGAGGGAGACTGTAATTCTAAAAATGGTACTAAGATATTTCTCTTATTAATTTATTTTAAGAAAATCTTATTATTTTACTTAAATGAGGCTCAATAAAATATTTTTTCTTCTTCAGGTACAGCATCACCTTTGTTGAAAGAAGCAGTAGTTCCTCCCTAAGGCTCTTTGGGAGTACA
>VZTU01010392.1:5756-75961 GCA_013400835.1 Zapornia atra
TTTCCTATATGTTCATGGGTATATAAACAATGATGATTCAAGTCAATCTACTCAAGGTCAGGGGACATGCTGACTCTAACAGGTGCCCAATTCTGTACACAGCATGCAAAAACACATCAGCCACATCAGTCAAAGACACAAATTTGGACTTCTGTAAGACCTAGATGTGAAAAAGATTCTGTTGCTCATCACTGAACGACAGATAATGTATTTTCCAATACATGCTTATCACAGAATCACAGAATCACAGAGTAACAAGGTTGGAAAAGACCTTTAAGATCATCGAATACAAAGCTTTAGCACTTCGGAGCAGTTTTTTTTGATCCAAACAGTGGTCATAAATATAAAAGGAGACGAAAATTCAAATCTGTTTCTACTTGTCCCCTACTGCATCACTGAATTATGTTTGAAAATGCTTCTGCTTTCATATTTTTGTTTGACTGGTAGTGGTCAGTGGGAGGTTGGCCATTAGAGATACAGTCTAACAGAGTTTTTTCTTGAAGGGCATCGGGAAAGAGGTAGAACAGTTGTTAGACTTTGTCAAAATGATATCAAATCGCATTTTTTGGCCCTAGCCCGAGGTGACAAGGATTGTCTATGTGTTTGATACATGCTACAGAAACAAGTGCAGATGGTTCTTAGCTAAGATATTGTAGAGAGGAGAAAAAGGGAGAGTAGATTATAAAATTTACATTTAAACTACTATATTTATTGTATGACTTCAGAATTAACCAAGGGTAGTATGTCTGGCTAATTTGTAAAAAGTTGAAAACACTTTCCTTGTGCCTATTGTCTAAAAAATGGTTGAGATGAAAACAGATTGCCAAGGCAGTTCAGATAAAATTAACTTGCATCTTGTCTTCCCTTCTGCGTTCTCCTCTGTTTCCATTTTGTCTGTTCTTCATCCCTTCTGTTTTCTATTGCTTTTGGGGGTCAACTTCTGCAGATTTCCCCTGAGCTACTCTCTTGCTTGGCTTAATTTTTCAAGGTGCAGGTAGTCTCACTGACTTAAATACATAAATCCATGTGTCTGTTTTCTTGTTATTCATCATTCTGAAGACCAAGCACTTGTTTATTCTGTGATTACTTCTTTTGCTTCTTGATTTCTGTCATCCCATACACAAAGATCTAAGTCACACTGAGCTTTGCTTTGACTTCAGCTGAACAGTCTCTGAACAGTCTTAGACACAGCGTAATAACCATCCTGGCTCTACAGCTATTGGCTTCCTGGATAAGTAGAGCAGCCACCTGCCAAGCAATTTAAAAATTTATTTACTCCTTTTTCCTTTGTAAACTAGTTGCAAGACACATTCTCTATATTTCTTCTTCTGTCATCTCTCCTCTTTTCCTTTATCATGTAAAGATTCAGAGGTTGAGCTGAACTTTCAATAACTCTTATACAAATGAAGAAGCAACCCAGTCTTCCCACAGAGGTTAACTACTTTGCAAAATCAATGGAAACTAATGCATACCTCTGAAAACTTCCATTTCCATTAGGCATCACCCCCATTTCAGTTTCTGGAGAGTTTTCCATTTTTTGTACTGAAGGTACACTGCTGTGAAAATCTTGCTGCAAATTTGTACCTGCACAAGCATGATAAAGACAAGGGAAAATCTATTTGTGTTTACCTGAAGCGTTTGATTTTTACAGTGATGGTGCACACAGCTCTTTCCGTGAGTAAACTGTCCATCCAGAAAGAATAAAGATGAAATCTTGCACTCCCAAGACCTCAGTCTGCATCCATGACAGAAATGCCCATGCTGCACTACCAGGTGCTTTTCTCAATATATATTTAACCTGGAAAAAATAACGCTGAAACATCCCAACCTTAGAAGAAACTTATTTCAAGAGAACACAAGAAAGCAGGGCACTTCCCTGTTGTCACTGTGAATTTATTCACAAAACAGTTTCAGGTATGAAGAGTTTCCTGTTCCCTTCCCATAAAATATGTCAGTCTATTGGAAAAAGAAAATAAAAATAAAAGTAACATGTACCTGATGATACATTTAAACCATCATACCATAAGTAAGAGGAGTAATTTAGGCCATCTCCTAAGTGAGGCAAAGTAAAGAGTCAAGCAAACAGCGGATCAGTCACCAAAACTAAAATCTTCATGGAACTTCTAGATTAGTTTATTTTAGTGCTCTCCCTTTCTTCTTTTTTTTTTTCTCTTTTTTTTTTCTTTTTTTTTTTCCTTTTTTTTCCTCTCTTTTTTTCCCCTCTTTTTTTTTCTCCCCTCTTTTTTTTTTTTTTTCCTTTTTTTTTTTCCTGGTAACAAACTTTAACATCAATAAAAACATAATTTCAACTGTAGAATAGTTCAGACTAAGTGACCCGAGCTGACATTGGGAAGCAAATTTTATTTTCCTATAGATTAAAAAACCTCTGTTTTGCTGTGTAGCTACTGGATATTTTTTTATAATGTTGGTCAGGACAAGGCAATTCTATGTAAAAGTAAAAATTCGCTGTGAATTCTTCCCCCCTCCCCCCAAATATAGTTTCTTTTCTCCCCTCACTCCTCCCAAAAAAACCCGAAATATATATATTTATATAAAGGAAAACATAGCTGGAACATTGAAGGATGGAGAGCTTCATTTTGTCTCATGTTGCAGTGTTGTGCCAGACATTGGATGTCTTCACTTTGGAAAGTATATGGGAAGGGATGTATCTTGTTATTTCTCTGGCCTGAAACTCAGGCCACGATCCAATCCTGCTCTTCAGCAAAGCCTTCCCACTACTTTCATCTCCAGATCTTCCATGGGATTTAGGTGCATAATTTTCATTTGAATTCATAGGTCTTAGTGGAAACAGATTTTCTGAAGACTCCTAGGTCTACCAATTTTTTTAATGCCTACAAAATTGGCTACTGGCTCCAGTAAGATGATTTGGAGTGGCCATGATATTTTCTGTAATTCAGTGGAGGTTAGTAGGTACCTAAAGTTACTCTCTAAGGAGTCCTAGGACCATAGATTTGCTTAAATATCTGAAGTTTAAGCAGTATATCAGCTTTATTCAGCCACTCCAACTTGATAGAGCCAGGTTTTCTAGTGATTTAGATACATGAACAGGAAACTCTTAGTAGCAGTAGTTGTGTCACTGTCGTCGGTGTCAGCAGTAGTAGTAGAAAAAGATCAAGACGCGGAAGTGTTTCTCATCTTTTTCATCAGGTCTTAGCTAGTTCCTTTCCAAAATAAACTTCAAGACCTTACAGCACAAAAGGGAGCATTAATTTTAGGTTAAAAATAAAACTGAGATTGAGGCTCAGGTGGGAAAAGATTAACATCTTCTATCTCTGCAGTTTAATTTGTACCACAGTGCAATCAGGAATGCAATAGGTCAAATACGAGAAGACAAGATGAATCATAGCTTTGTATCCCAAAAATAGGAAAAACTTGTCTGGGAAATCTGCCTTTGGTATCTGCTCTCAGAATAGCTTCTACGTTTTACCTTCAGGAGTCACTAGATTAAATGAAGAATTTGTATATTTAGAGTGTTGCTAAAAATGTCCTTACCACAATCCAGAAACTAAAAATGCCCTTGCCTCAAGCTGTATCTCTCTCATATCTGTATGGCTCACAATCAGCTATAAAACCTTTTTTTAGACATAATGGAACATAGTAAGTAGAGCCTGAAATCTCTAAGCCCCTCTTCTGCCTGAAGGCCTGAAGTCAACTTTTCAAGATGGAGCGTGACCTTTATTCTCAATAGACCTTCAGCTTTACGTAACATCTTTACATAGCAGTGACAATTGTTTGCCATGCTATTCAATGTGGAGCAAGCACAGGAGAGAATATACAGTGTACACTGAAAAGGACATTGCCATCCTGTCCATTTTATGGAATGGAGCACAAACAAGGCTAACAACAGTGTTAAAATCAATAAGGACATAACACCCACTGTTGTCACAATTTAAACAGCCACAGGACAATCTGTTTTAAATTAGCACATGACAGATCTTATAGTAAGTCTAAAATGCAGTGACTGGCTCATGGAAAGATGCTCAAGACAGCTTTAAGCCAATCCGGGCTTCAGGATAGCTGTGGCAGCGTGAGGCCTTCTGTGAGTGACCATCAGAGTCCAGTGACTTTGAGAAGGTTTCCCAGTCTGTGCTGACCTGTGGTCCCAATGCTGAGGTCTGGAAGGTAACTCAGCTAGGTAGTTGTGTTTATCTTGGCTTTCGGGGCTACACAGCACTACGAAAACCTGTGAATTCTCCCAGAAGTCCTCACTGATGAATTCAACCAAGAGAAAATTGCAACTAAGAAACCTTTCCACCAGGTGGCAGGAAGTATCAGACACTGGGATGACCTTAGCCATCAGGAACTTTGAATTTTAACTCACATTTTCAACTTGTGAAAGACTTTTGTTGTTGTTTTAAATTGAATTATAAATACTCTAATTGAAAATGGTTTTTAGAAGGAAGTAGGGACCCAAACTGGTTATGACCTGGTGATCTCCAAGACAATTGGCTTGTGGATAAAGACGCACAGATTTATGAAGGTAAAACCAAGCCTGAAGTCTGAAAGCCCACTAGTTTAGTATTTGATTAAAATCTTCCCTTTACTTATTCTGTTTAATGCTGTGTCTGGGTCCTGAATTCCAGTCAGTGGACAGTCCAGTTATTATATAACAGCAAGAAGGTGGCTATAATACCATGGGGACAGCACCAGTGGCACTTATAGATTGGAAATGGATGTTCTTTGACAGTATCTTGGCATCACCCTGTAAAATGCATGTAGAAGAAATTAAGGGAGATTATGAATGATTGAATTGCAATTGGCATATGAGTAAAGGTTTTGGCAACAGCAGGAGCGTGATGGAATAAAGATAACTTCTGGCGGCACTCCAGGCAAAGCTGTATGCGTGGAAACAGGATAAAAAGCTGTGAGAGGAAAAAATAACCTCAGAGTCAAGGGCAAATCTTGGAATTTCCATCCGTGAAAGCAAAGTGAAGAATGACAATCACAGCGCTAGAAGCATCAGACAGCAATAACTCTTTATCCAAGTACGCCTTCAGGCTTTGAAGGATTCAGTAGGAAAAAGTTATGGTGTAGCCAAGAGATGACAGAGCCGAGACAGGCAGATAAATGGGAAACTGCAGGATAGAAGAGTAAATCAAGGAAGATAAAGAAATGTGTGTCATCTGAGGAAAAGGGATGGCCTGTATAAGCCATCTGTGGCCAGAAGACTGTAAGATACTTCCATGAAATTTTCAGCATATATTATCTGGAACCTTTTCAATAGTTCGATCAAATACCAAACCTAGATCTTAATATTTCACATTTTTATTAAATATGACAGAAGTTTAAAAATCATTGCATATAATAGCCTCCAGAACTCAGTTTGGCATATTTTTAGGGCATAATTTACAGTTAGACAAAAGGGCCAAAACATTTCTTGCTGTAACCAGGTTTACTTAGATAGATAGGGTGCCATCAACTCTGTTTAAAATTAGAAAAGACAATTGTACATAACTTTTACAAAGGATTCTTATATTCAAAAACCTTAATTTTAACATTTACAAACCTCCATTAAAAAGCAAAATAAAACAAAAATACAAACAAAAAAAAATAAAATAAATAAAAAACAAAAAAATCCCAACAGAGTCAGAGATTTGTAAGAAGTTAGAAAAGTATTGGTATCATGCGTGGGACTAAAGTCTCTACTTCACCACATCTTGATCTGACATCAGTATATACCTTGCTCAGATTAATAACAAAAGGAGGGCCAGGGAGAATCTCCAACTTTTTTTGGATGTGGCGGGAACCATTGCAATGGAGGGTGAAGAAAAGGCTGAGGTACTAAATGCCTTTTTTGCCTCAGTCTTTAGTAGTAAGACCAGTTGGTCTCCTAATACTCAGACCCCTGAGTGGAAAGATGGGGACGGAAAGCAGACAGAAGCCCGCATAATCCTCAGGGAATTGGCTAGTGACCTGCTCAGCCGCTTAGATCCACAGAAGTTGATGGGTCTGGATGGGAAACACCCAAGGGTACTGAGGGAGCTGCTGGAAATTCTCACCAAGTTACTTTCCCTAATTTACCAACAGTCCTGGCTGACTGAGGTGGTTCTGCTGGACTGGAACCTGGCACATGTGATGCCCATCTACAAGAAGGGTTGGAAGGAGGACCCAGGGAACTACAGGCCTGTCAGCCTGACCTTGGTGCTGGGGAGGGTGATGGAATAAAACCATCTTGAGTATCATCATGCAACACATGCAGGACACTCGGGCGATCAGGCCTAGTCAGCATGAGTTTAATGGAAGGCAAATCGTGCTTGGCCAACCTGACGTCCTTCTATGACAAGGTGATCTGCTTAGACGATAAGGGGAATGCTGTGCATATCAGGAAGAATTTCTTTACTGAAAGGGTAGTCAAGTATTGGAACAGGCTGCCCAGGGAAGTGGTGGAGTCACCATCCCTGAAGGTATTTAAAAGGCATGTAGATGTTATGCTTGAGGACATGGTCTAGAGGGGGACAGGATTACGCTGTGGATGGACTCAGTGATCTTAAAGGTCTCTTCCAACCTAAGTGATTCTATGATTTTATGATTCTATATGACATAGAAAATCCTAAAAGGATATGAAAATCCATGTAGGTGACTGACTTGGAATCAATACAGCACATGCTTTCAAAAGTCATCCAATACTCAACAGCTGCTTTACACTAGGGTTGATCATGACAGCCACATGTATACAAGTAAGCTGTAAAGGAGTAACGTTCCCAGGCACTGAACATCATCTGCCCTCTTACACAACAGTTTGATTGGAGTCTAAGTACATTGTTGTTCCTCCAAACTGTTTCTGGGCATGGTTCAAGATTTATTATGCATCTGGGACCACGGGCAGTTTGTGTATGTCTGGTCCCTTCTGAAGTCTTCATGTCCAGCTGTGGCAATGTATGTACCTCCACTCCACGGATCCTCAGACTCTAACAAAGTCATGTACATGCCTATTTGCCCCTATTTCTCCAGCTGTGGTTTACTGATCCTTGTTTTCTTCCTGTATAAAAATAAACATGTTCATGGCACTAGTGGGTACTCAAAATAATTTCTTTTTGTTGCTAGGGAATGACCCAGCTTTACTTCACCATGCAATCAACAACAACAAAGACATTGTCTTGTATATTCCTTTAAAATGTTGCTAAAATTAAGACAACCTTCAAAATTCCCAGAACCATAAAAAAACCCCACAAACCAAGAAAAAACTGCAAAACAATTCACAATAAAACAAAACAGAGTTGCCAGAGGCTCCTGCACAGGCTTTCTCTCACACTTAAGAGTTTCTTCACTCCCTCTTTCACTCAGCCTTGTCATCCCTGGTAGACCTGGTTTTTGCTTTGTCACCTGGAGCAGCCACTCTGCCTTCTGCTGTCTCATGGATTCACTAGCAGCCTTCAGATCTCTTCTTATGCCTCAGTTATCTCTCCCCTGCTCCTCCTTGCTTATTTATGATTGAAGCGTGTGATTGTATTATTTACAGTAAGTCTGTAAAACGCTTGTGGAAACATTTTCCTGGACAGAATATCTGAACCAAATAATTGCATTTTAAGTACCTCTCAGATTCCTTGTGGGAGATGGAAATGAGCATAAATATACAATTTACCTCATCTTTTTATTTCCTTACCTTTGTAATCTTAGACAGGAAAAAAAAAAGTAGTTAAGCTTCTTCTGGCTGCACAACCAGAGGTCACATTAACCATTTCTTTCAGGGATTTCCATGATGTTCAACAAGACACCTAAAACTCGGTGCTCAATGTTCATCATTCAATGGTATTATGATTTTCTGCCTCAGAGTACTGAGCCCAAAGCACTGAGATGAGTGACAGTATCTCCGAGTTAAGCCTTATTAGTAATAGAAACAATTTTGAGTGGCTAATAAGGATGAGCTTCCTGCAAAATACAGACAAATAAGAACAATAGGAGGGGGAAAATGATGTATCGTAGTTGTCAACAATAAGGCAGTCTATGAATGCATACCTGAAGATAGCAGTGAACCACCTTATACACTCCATTTCAGACTCAAATTATAAATACAATAACATTTTCAAAGGATTATTAGCTCCAAAGAAGAGTATCAACGGAGAAATGAAAAGGAATTAAAGAAGAATTAGAAGGAAAAGAGCAAGGAAATTATAAGTATGGGTCAGTGAAATGAGGAGGATGGACAGAAAGGTTTCTCTGAGACATTATGGGTAGCATAGTCTGTGAAAGCATCTCTGTGGGTATAAAGATTCCTTGTGAGATGCAGAGCAACAAATCGTAATGCTCAGAATCTCACTGGCTGGTACAATGCTCTGTTAGGGAAAGAATCCAGCATAAGTTGTCCATCAAATAGTGAGATGTTTGCGAGAGTAAATTCTGCAGGCAAATGAAGGGGAATGCTAGGAGCGGGTGGTTGAAAATGTGTTGCTGAGCATATGAAAGGCAAGTTTGGTATCTGCGAACAGTGTTTCATTGATCTGTGAAAATGGCTCTGGTGTGTCAGCATGCCAGAGATGGGGCAAAGGAAGCACACTTATTTTCTTATTCTTTTTCTCAAAAATTCCACAGTTCTGGCACTGTCATTGCTTCTTGCAAATTAAAAGCTCTCCCCAGTTCATTTACTGTTTCTTGTGCATGTGGCAGAGGGAGTAGCTAGCCCTGGCAAATTATAAAACCAGGCATGCCAAAAATCCCTGTTGAGTTGGTGGACGAAATCTGATTCTGTTGTTTTCAAAAAACTGTCAAGTTCATCTGAGCCATTTCCTCTATAAAAATGAAATATTTTGCGAAAGACCTCCCTTTTGACATAATTCCCATACATTAATTTAGATTTGTTTATAAATTAGTTTGTATGATGTATATTCTACCACAACTGTCGGTATTATTTCTAGATGCAGTTATTAATTCAGAGCATAAAAAATAAGGGTTTATTTTTATATCACAGAGAGTTTCTTCCAGAAATACACATAATGCTTTTCAATATTTCTAATATATTTGTTATCAATATCAAAGATTTAAGTATTATTTATCATTTCCATGGGTTGGTTTTGCATTTAAACCATAATCTTCATTGTCTTCTACTTGATTAATAATAAAAATGGCATAACTATAACTAAATTCACTCTTCGCTGTGGCCTCAAAATACAATAAATGTTAAAAAATAATAAAAGAGTAATATTCCTAAAAGTGATTGCTGATTTGAACTACTGATTTAAATGTTACTTGTTATTGATGCACAAGAAAAATCTTTTAAAATCCTGAAAGACCTTTTTTTTATTATCTAAAAAAGAATGAGAGAATGCCGGTCTTTGTAAAGCAAGTGTGCTCACTGGAGTAACCAAACCAAACTGGTATTTTAAAAAAAAACCCTACAGCTCATCAGATTTCCATCTGTACCCATGTGTAACACCAGTGGCTTTGTAGGCAGCCCTCACACATGGAAAAATAAGTACAACAATCTCTCAACCTCAAAAAATAGGGAAAAACTTAAAAAAAAAACCCAACCTGGTAACATATCATTGTCTACTGCATGCATAGAGCAGCACAATCCACATGTAGTTAATTATTGTGATCCCCTTATATGTACCAACCACATACTAGAGTTGGAGATGGCTGATGGTTGGAGATGGTTGAGTGCCTTTAATCTCATTCCTTCTTGAAGTCACTGCCTTGTTGCTCTCTAAAGACCATTCCAGGACTGAGGAAAACTACAAGCTGGACACTCAAATTTTTTGAGTACACTTTTCTTAAAACTTTTTTTCAGCAATCATGTATCATTTCTATTATACAGATTTTTTTATACTACAACAATCATCACTCTGTCTCAAGTTGTCCTGTCCCAAAAGAAGATCTAAATAGTCCATTTGTAGGATTTTTCTCTGAGTCATTTGCCTATCTATTTGTCATTGCAGAACTGAGCCTTAAAATAGCAAATAGAAACGACTGAATGGAATACAAGCTGAAAGGGCCATTAAAAAAATAGTATGTGATGCTTGCTGTACTTAAAGTTGCATGAAAATACTCTTACACACCTGCTAGTCATTTTCTACAAGTATCATCATGGAAAGATCCTGAATTTCTGCAAACACCTGAATTAATAGAGCTTCATACGTCAAATGGTTGGATATTTTGATCTTATTGTCAGTGGTGCTGAAGAAACACAGGTTCCAGAAAGTGAAGAAACCTGACAAATAATGAATTGGAGTAATAGTCTTAAGTCATCAGCCCAAAATTTTGCCTCAAAGCACAAGATCAAATAACCTAATAGCACATGGTACCCTATGATACCTTTCCACAGCTGTCAACACTTCCCAACTTTGAAGACTGGGCTTTTAGCTCCAATCAGTCTTGAGTGTGTTTGCCATGAGGGCATCTGTCATATTGAAATCCCACTGATGTCTCAGTGGTGACAAGATACTAGATTGGTGTTAATCACGAGGCAAAGGCAGCAACCGAGGGAGAAGGGGTGGCAACATTAATCATATGCATAGATAGCCTGCTGAATACAAATAGATGCAAAACCATCCTTAAATTGTCTCCCATTCACTGTTTGCCATAAGAAAATTTCCCCACTCCTTTACCTGTGGGGAACCATCAGACCTAAATTCCTCTCTTGTATAGTGCATTCAACACCTTCTGCGAGTCTTTCCACATAGTAGGAATGATGGAGTCATGTCATGCTTATGTGTTGTATTATTCTGCACAAATATTTCAATAAAATAAAAGCTGACTGTAATAGAAATCCTGGTAGTCACTGACAAGCACCTGCAACACATCAAAATGAGATAAAACATGAAATCAGCATGCACCTCAAAAGCTTAGGAAGATATGCAAATGGAAGAGAAGCTACAATCAGAGCCATTGCAAAATCACAAGCAGCAGGATGAAAGGACTGGGTTTGTAATCTAGTCATCATGCAATGATTTTCTTCCTGCTGCATAGCTTGTTAATTACAAATCTATCAATTATGATGCTTGAAAAGCTTTACCTCCCTAGTACTCAGTGAACATTTTCAGAGGCCAAATGCCGGTCTTATCTTCTAGCAGAACAGAGGAAATCCTTGTTGTGAGTTGGAAGTTTAATACCACTCACCAGCAACATTTTTGCTGTCCTGATAGGGAAAGGGAGTCTTCTTATTGTTCAGGACTTTGACCTGTGTCTACTATTTGCACTGCTGTGAGATCTCTATATAGATTTAATCTAGTTTCCTAAACTCTCTGGGAAAAATCCTGAGCCTGTGGAGATTAGTGGCAACCTCACTGCCTTAGTTCCCAGCCTGAGATATGGAGATGGCACACAAGGGTATTGTAAAAAGAAATTTGGGCTACACATGTACCTTAATTAACAGATGCAGAGCTTCACTACGGAGGTTGCTGCATTCAGTCGTAAGTGGAACTGCTCCTGTATATGTTGCACAGCTCATAAAGTGCTTTGGGGTTTGGGAAGTAAAAGTTTGCATAAATCAATGCATTTTTATGGTGTGATACAGCCAAAATTACATACTTGTACTCGAAGTCCGGAACCACGGAAAAAATGCGTAGGGTCATTTCTTAATTCTCTTATTAAGGCAGTGTTCACTTGCTTGTAACATGATATTTATGGGATGCTTTGACAAACCAGACCACTATTTTATATCCCTCTGTCAAGAACCCCATCATCGCTTGAGCATCCTCATATTCAGCAAGCAGATGTGCACTTCCCATGAGCTGAGCGCTGAGCTTTGACAGGCTATAGTAAACATCCACTCAGTATGTGGATGGGAATCTTTTTGATAGATGGATGAAGAAAATGGGTTATGCGTATTCAGAACGGACAGGAAATACCAATTCTCAAAGAACTGTAGAGGCTCTTGACTGTTCCTCAGCAAACATACAGTTTACAGCAGGATTTTGCTAATGATTCCCTGTCTAATTACTGCCTGCAGTAAAATAATTAGTTTTATTCATAACACTGAGGTCAGGAAGAGTTCTCTATATGTACAGTGTTTCTGAGGGACATTTTTGTTAAGGGATGAAGGAAATACTTTAAAAGCCCCATTTAAGTAACTCAGTATCAGCCTATTTGCATTCAAGGGTTTACTGCCTAACAAATTTTTCCTTGATTTAGTTTTACCTTTGCTCAAGAAAGGACCTACCAAAGGGGTTATTGACTGTGTTGTTGTTTGTGGGGTCGGTGAGGTTTCTCTGGCATTTTTTAAGGGTTTTTTTGGTCATTTTCCATTACATTGAATTGGCCAATCAGATTTTGGTGAGATAGTCATATCAAACGTAAGTTCTCCCACTTCCTCTGTGATGCCCTCCCAAATCTGTGCTTGTGCATGTGTGTTTTTATGTGTGTGAGTAACATAGAGGAAAAAAACAAAGCTGCAGTTTCTCCTTCACATACATAACACCCTTCTCCTCAGCTGTCCTCTGCTTTTGACATGTTGCTGGGACAATTCCAAGGAGGCTTGTTTTCTTGTTTCACATTTAAGTAGGATTTGCAGCAAAAGATTTCATGACACTTACACATAAGGTGTGTAAGACTACGGTGCCTTGTTTCTTAAATAACAAATAAACCAAAGTGAAACACGCTAAAGTACTTTCATGAGACAATATAGTGAATCAGCAACAAAATCTGGGTACGTTTTCACTCCTAACTGTAATTAGGAATAGAAGAAATGTCATTTCAAACACGGGAAGATTGATTCAAATCCTTTGTTTTTTGTCACTGAAGGCATGGGAGTGAGAAGACTAATTAGCTTCTCAAGGTTAATAATAAAAATTGGTGTCTGAAGTATATCCTTTCCTTGCCATGTGCTGCAACTATATGTTGGTTGGTTTAATAACTGGTGAAATTAATGGCAGCACTTTCATAGACTTCAGTCAATGCCAGATCAGCCACTTCCTATTAAAGAGAGGAATTGCAATTAATGTCTAGTGTGGATCAAGTGGAACATCCACATCCACAATCAGCCCTTCCCATTGCAAGGCGTTTATTGTTTTCCTCTTGATTCAAGGGTGCTGAAGAAAGCAGGCTGATCCTTAAAAATCACTCCTAACTTCATAGAATGACAGAATGATTTGGGATGGAAAGAATCCAAAATATCACCTAGTTTCAGCCTCCCTGCCGTGTGTAGGGACACCCTCTATGCTGAGCTTCTCATCTACCAACTCCCCCAAGTCCTCCTCAGGGCTGCTCTCAATCCATTCTCTGCCCAACCTGTAGTTGTGCTTAGGATTGCCCTGACCCATGTGCAGGACCTTGCACTTGGCCTTGTTGAACTTCATGTGGTTCACATGGGCCCACATTTCAAGATTATCAAGGTACTTCTGGATGGCACATATATGTATATATACACACACATATATGTATATATAAATCCATTTTCTGATAGAAAAAAAGACGCCAAACTATAATGCAAATGTAACTTTTGGCATAGAGACCACATTAACCCAAACAGACTAAAATTAGTTGATGATGTTCCAAGTACAAATTTACATATAAAAAGAACAAAGCAGTTCAATTCTGCATTTGCTGACTGAAGACCAGTTTACCCCAGAGGGAAGAGAAATTCTTGAGTGTGGCTGTTGTCCAAATTATTATGATTAGGAGGAACTAAATGAGATTTTACATTGGTCATGCAAAAAGAGCTATTTTTCTTTTTGGCACCTACCTGATGAGTAGGTTGCAAATTCTGTATCTAGTCAACTTTAAATAGTAAGGATCCATTAACAAGATTTAGTGATAGAACAATACTGTTTCTTACCAGGAAACTTGTTTGGGGTTGCTTTAAATTCTGTTTTAGCCATCAAGTTTATGCTAGCTAGCAGTTGTGCTAGAGTTTTGTTCAACATTTCATTGTTCAGTTCTGTATTGCCACTAAAGAGACCTGAATGTTGCATGCTTTGGTCATATTTATAGCAAGGTACTGTATAGACTTTTTTTCTTTTTGTAGAAAACAGTTTACAGGAACAAAAAATAAAACAAACCACTGAACACCCCCAAAATTACTTCACCTGCCATAGAAAAATGCAAAATAGTAAAAGAAAATGTCATATTTGCTTTTCTTTGAAGAGATTTCATATGGTTTCAGGCAATTCCTTCTCACTGTAGAAATGGATCATGACATTCTAAGTGAAGGATAGGGAATTGACTGGATGGTTGCACTCAAAAAACTGTGATCAGTTGTTTGATGTCCAGATTGAGACCAGTGACAAGTGCTGTTCCTCAGCGGTCGGTACTGCTTAACATACTTGTTGGCAACTGGACAGTGTGATTGACTGTATCCTCAGCAAGTTTGCTGATGACACTAAGCTGTGTGGTGCAATCGACATGCTGGAGGGAAAGAATGGTAGCCAGAGGGATGTTGACCAGCTTGAGAGATGAGCCCAAGGTCCTGCACATGGGTCAAGGCAACCCCAAGCACAACTACGAGTTGGATGGAGATTGGAATGAGACTAGCCCTGAGGAGAAGGACTTGGAGGTGTTGGTATATGAGAAGCTCAACATCAGAACATCAGCCATCCGTGTTCACTTGAAGCCCAGAAAGCCAACCGTATCCTGGGCTGCATCAAAAGAAACATGATCAGCAAGCAGGTGAAGGGAGGTGATTTTCCCCTCTGCTCTGCTCTGGTAAGACCTCCAACCTTCAGTTCTGTATCCAGTTTTGAGGTCCTCAGTACAAGAAAAATCATGGAGCTTTTTGAACAAGCCCAGAGGAGGCAACAAAGATGATCAGTGGACTGGAGCACTTCATCTTTGCTACGGAGACAGACTGAGAGAGTTGGGCTTGCTCAGCTTGGAGAAGAGAAGGCTCTGAAAGACCTTATTGCAGCGCTCCAGTACCTAAAGGGGCTAACAGGAAAGCTGGAGAGGCACTGGTTACGAGGGCAGGGAGTGATAGGACAAGGGGGAATGGCTTCAAACTAAAAGAGGATAGACTTAAGATTAGATGTAAGGAAGAAATTCTTTACTATGGGAGTGGTGAGGCCCTGGCACAGGGTGGCCAATGAAGCTGTGGCTGCCCCTGGATCCCTGGCAGGGTTCAAGGCCAGGTTGTTTGGGGCTTTGGGCATCCTGGTCTAGAGGATGATGTCCCTGCCCTGGCAGGGTGTTGGAAATAGATGGACTTTGAAGTTCATTCCAATCCAAACTATTCTATCATTCTATGATATGTGATGTATTTATGTTCTTTTATTATAAATAGGTACTTATGTATTTAACTCTCTGTTAACTATTTTCTCTAGGGTATGGAGATTCCCACCACACAGAATTAATGTACAAAGTACTCTAAAATGGGAATTTCACTAACAGCTAATTTCACCACATCAGCATTAAATTACTTCATTCTTTATAGTTGTACTCTGCTTCAGACAAAATCCTCAGTGTGCATATAATGAACAAACCCATTAAGCTTTGCTTCTTGTTAAACATAACAAATGAACTTCTCCAACTGTGGAAATTCTGGGTTATATCAATTATAGATGGACTTGGAATTGACACAAAAACTCTTACATAAACCCTGGAAAAACTCTTGCAGTCCGGAAAACAGCCCTTTGCTGTTAGGTAGCATACAATAAATATGAAGCTGCCTCAAAACTTTGTGGTGTCCCTTCAGAACTTCAGAAATATTTTAGCCACCATCCACTCTGTGTATCTCATTGCTATCATAAATATTACTGTAAATATTTATTTGTAAATATTAATGACATTATGTCATGCTTTTATCACTTAATGATTGATTTATAACAAAATCACCAGAGAAAAATTATCTTCCTAGTTTCTTTGAATAGTTAAAAAAAATCCCACAAACAAACAACAAAACCCCAAAACTAAAGCATTTTGGAACTGAACTTGTTTCATTATCAGTAGGATTGATGTCCCTTTGGAAAAAGAAATCTAATCTATGAGTTCAGAGCAAGTGTTCCTAGTGTTTCCTAGTTGTCTATGCAATCTATAATTATTCTTCATCCCAATAACCAACAAACTAGCACTGGAAAAGCATGCTTGGTTTGTTGAGGGTTGTTGGGTGTTTTTTTAGTATTATTCCCAGTTGGATTTTTCTCCCAATAGTTACCCTTTCCCAGCGATTTGAAAGGCAATGGTGAAGAACTGACCACTGACGAGTTGACTGGTATCATTGCAGTAAGCTGTTGAATATTTTGAGAGTCATGGTATAACCAGCACTGAGAAAATAGTTTGATTAAGCTGTGTAAGTTGTGTTGGATTTTTCATTTAATTTGTTTTGGTTTGCTTTTTAATCTCAAGCAGGCCATTTGCAGCATTTTTTGGCAAAATACACTGTTTTAGAAACACAATGCTGAGAATAATGTTTTCAATGAAATGTGAGCTGAACTGACTACCACGTTTCAGATATAATTACAAACTGGTATCTCAGCTGCACATCTTCTGAAAGCTGACAAATCTTTTTAATTTCATGAAACCCAGGTCATCTTGTGAAAATACATGCTGAATGAAGAATTCTACATGGATTTGACATGAAGCCAGGCAAACAAAGGCTTTGACAAGCTTTCTTATTTTCAGTTCCAAAACTCAAACAAAGCAGAGGGGAAGGATC
The DNA here is from genome assembly GCA_013400835.1 of Zapornia atra. Classification (NCBI taxonomy): domain Eukaryota; kingdom Metazoa; phylum Chordata; class Aves; order Gruiformes; family Rallidae; genus Zapornia; species Zapornia atra. Next base: position 22,297 of record VZTU01010392.1, read on the forward strand.
ATAGACCCATGAAGACTAAAACCTTGCAAAATATTCACAGGTAGTCTTGAAACCAGAAATTACTGGACTGTGTATAACCGACTCCTGGAGATAATTGATTCAACATAATGAAACCAAATAGTGAGATAAAACTATCAACCCTAAGAACATCTCTACTATGCACTTAAGGCAGCATGTTATAACTTTGATGTGTTTTATCAGGTACCATACAGTATCTCTTCAACAAGCAGAGAACAGCGTAATTCCTACTGAAGAAACTCACTGGTAGGAGTAGTCAGCTCCTGCAGGATTCATATTTCTCCATTTTGGTTATCCCAATTAGATAAAAGATTACTGTAAATTCAGAGACTCAGCCTATCTGACTTTCAGATTGGAAAATCAAGGGAGATGCTACCACACAGATCAAAGAATGTTTGAGGCTGAAAGGGACCATTAGAGGTTTTTCTTGTCCAGTCCCCAAAATGAAACATATTTTGGGTTTTCTAATACTCTTTCAGGAATGTGGAAGAAGGTTTCTGTTGAATTTCAAACACAAACTAGATAATCTTCAAATATCCCCATTTGGGATTATTAACTTTTATAGCTTCCTGCTTTTACCTTGTAACCCACAATGTCCGGCACAGAGAATTATAATATTTATATATGCTACATGACATTCTGTCCTGAGTTACCTGGCAGAGTTACCCGGTCCTATTGTAATAAAAACAAAAGATTACACACTAAAATCTGGTCTAGATCCAGGTTTTTGCAGCTGATAATTGACTCCCATTCTTTCTGTTTTGTTCGGCAGCTACAGGAGGACATCACAGGAGAGGACACAGGAAGAGAAAAGCTAATAACATGCTTAAATGACACTTTAGTGCTCTTTCATATCATTTTTTTAATGATGCTTCATGAATATATATGCAGTAATCAGAGGTGTCCAGCCCATGGATAACAGTCTCATACTGCATTTTGTGTATTCCAGATACATGAGACAGGGAGAGAGTTTCATTGATTGAGTCTCTGTATTTTAAGTGTTACTATATTTACTAGATAACAAATTAGAGATTTGTTAGACAGCAGGCTAAGTAGCTGTCTGTGAATCATGTATTTATTATGCATGACTCTTTCAGCATCATTAGAAGTTGAAAAGAAAGACTCACTAGGATGTGAAGGGGAATTCAGCTTGGAGCTGCTTGGGGACCACAGTGATGTGTCTAAGCAACAGCCACTGTTAATGGCAGTCCCCAGGTTACAATCCTAGGGCTTGCATATGAAGTTTTCAGAGATATTTGCAAACACTATTATTATTATTACACAAATGGATAGACCAGAGCACAGAGAGTCTTAACATCAGTATCTTCAATATTGGTGCTATTGGAAACAGCAGAGAACACAGTAAATCTGATTTCCATTCCTTTTACTCCTGCTAGATAGTGTATTATATTCACTGTGTGAAACTTCTTGAATGTAATGCAATGGCACCTGGACACAGAACTGTAAACCATTTCATTTCCTTCCCTTCACATTTTGATGTAACAGGGAGTCTCATTTCCTGTCTCAAATAATTTTGGGATCCTGCTCACACTGGTGGTGTTCAGCTCTGAAGATCGCAACTTGGTACAGGCATGCAATGATGCTAACGTTAAACGTGGGAAAAAATATTGTTGAGTTCACAGGAATATAGTTTTAACCAAAAGGTAATTACTGCCACTGGAACAGTGCCAGAATACTGAAGAAAAATCCAAGTAAGAGCACAGGTTAATCTGCTTTCTTAAAACAAAAACAGTTCAAGCAAAACAATAGTTCACAAAGTATACAGTAGTTATGCTTCATAGCTAGCTTATCTTTCCTAACCAGAAGCCATAAAGTTTCTCATTATCAGGTCACTTGGAGGCCAAATCAGCTGGTATGATCATTGACTGGAAGTTTTATATGGACAGATCTTAACACTGGCCTTGTCCTTCTTACCACTGAAGTTATGGTACTTAGGAGGGCCAGACCTAACACTACAGTGTGAGTATCTTTTGAGGAACAATAAATATAAGCAAAATGAGAAAACTGTGATGGTTCCCTTCATTGTTTTCTGGCCCACACTAATCCTGAAGCTAACATTAATTATAGAAAACCTCAATAACTCTCTATGACCATGGATATCACAGAATCACTAGGTTGGAACAGACCTTTGAGATCTTTGAGTCCAACCATACCTGTCCTCTACTAAACCATATCCCTGAGTACCTCATCTACCTGTCTTTTAACTACATCCAGGGTCAGTGATTCAATCACCTCCCTAAGAAGCCTGTTCCAGTGCTCAACAACCCTTTCCCTGAAGAATTTTTTCCTACTGTCTAATCCGAACCCTCCCTGGCATAGTTTGAGTCCATTCCCCTTTGTCCTATTGCATGCTGTTTGGGTGAAGAGACCAACACCCACCTCTCTACAACCTCCTTTCAGGTAATTGAGACCTTACCACAGGTCTCCCCTCAGCCTCCTCTTTTCCAGGCTAAACATCCCCAGTTGCCTCAGCCGCTCCTCGTAAGGTTTGCCCTCCAGGGCCTCAATGTCCTTCTTGTAATGAGGGGCCCAAAACTGAACACAGCACTCTAAGTGTGGCCTCACCAATGCTGAGTATAGGGGCACAATCAGTTCCCTGTACCTGCTGGCCACACTGTTTCTGATACAAGCCAAGATGCTCTTGGCCTTCTTGGGGACCTGGGCACACTGCTGGCTCGTGTTCAGTCAGCGGTCAGCCAACACCCCCAGGTCCTTTTCTGCCTGGCAGCTTTCTAGCCACTCTTCCCCAAGCCTGTAGGGCTGCACAGGGTTGTTATGTCCCAAGTGCAGGACTCTGCACTTTGCCTTGTTGAACCTCATCCCATTGGTCTCAGCACATTGATTCAGCCTGTCCAGATCCCTCTGAAGAGCCTCCCTACCCTCAAGGAGATTGACACTTCCTTCCAGTTTAGTGTCATCCACAGACTTACTGAAGGAATATTCAATCCCTTCATCCAGGTCACTGATAAAGATATTGGACAGGAGTGGACCCAGGACTGACTCCTGGGCAACACCACTTGTGAGCAGCGTCTAGCTGGATTTAGTACTATTTACTACAACTCTTTGGGCCTGGCTATCCATCCAGGTTTTACCCAGCAGAGGGTGCATCTGTCAAGGCCAGTGGTAGCCAGTTTCTCAAGCAGAATGCTATGAGAAGCTGTGTCAAAGGCTTTTCTGAAGTCAAGGTACACTACATTCACAGCCTTTCCCTCATCCACATACTTCAGGCTAGACCTTTTTCCGTTCAAATTCCATAAAAATAGCCCATGAGAGCCAAGATACAGTAAGTGTATCTACTGTAACAGGATAGTTGACCTTTGGCAATGAAGTTCCAGTATATCTATTATAGTAGTCAGGTAGGTAGAATACTCTGTGGACAAAATGACTGACACATTCCATCCACCTGTTACCAGAAGAGAGTGTAAAAGCATGTTAGAGCTTAAAATGGCCTAAAATGCAACCTAGTTTGTATGTCAACCTATAATTACTTAAGGCTGAGAAGGCGAATGGATAGAATCACAAATTCATAGAAACATTTAGGTGGGAAAAGACCTTTAAGATCATCAAGTCCAACCATAAAGTGAGCTGAGGCATGGCTCTTCAGGGGCTGATAGAAGAAATGGTCTTGAAAAGACAGGTTTTGGAGTGAAATGTCTAGATGCACACAGTAAAGAGGCGATTATAGTCTTTAAACAGTCTTTAAGATGACACTAGTAGGTGAGAGGTCTGTTACCTCTACAAAGAAATACACAAATTGATGAATTTGAATTGGTGAACTTAAATTTTTCTAAAGGTCTAAGTAGCTCCAGATTGAAAAACACAAAGATAAAAGTGATTAACTAATTAATGGAATTGAAATATTTTCTTTTAATATGGTAGTAACGTTCAGTGGGATATTTTGGACAGATAAGGATCTTGTCTTGTTGGCTGCGATGGATTGATCATTGCTAATAATTAAAATGGTAAAAATCATGCTACCTGCACTATCAAGAAACATAAAGTAGGGGACAGACAAAACATTCTATGAACAGCTGGGAGAAGTTTCAAAATCCTGAGCCACTTTCCTTGTAGAGGACTTCAACTTGCCAAGTATCTGCTGGTAATACAATATAGCAGAGAGGGGACAGTCTAGGACGTTCGTGGAGTGTTTTGAGGATACCTTCCTGACACAGTTGGTGAAGGTTCCCTGCTGGACTTCTTGTTTGCAAACAAAGAAGGGCTTGTGGGGGATGTGACGGTTGGACTTCGTGCACAGTGACCATGAAATGATAGAGGAACAAGGAGGGCAGTCAGCAGAACCGCTACCTTGGACTGCAGAAGGGCGGACTTTGGTCTTTTCAGGGGGCTGGTTGGCAAAGTCCCTTTAGAGGCAGTCCTCTAGGGCAAAGAGGTCCAGGAAGCCTGGATGTTTTTCAAGAGTAGTCTTGAAGGCACAGGAGAAGGCTGTCTCCATGTGCCAGAAGACAAACTGTCAGGGACAGTTTGAATGTGTCACCCACATTCTCTAATTTGATAATTGATACATCTGACACTGTGAAGTGCAGGTCTATAAGCAGAAGAAGTCAAGTTAGGGAAAGGATGGTAGAAAAACATCAGTTCACAAGGTCTGGCAGTGGTATAAAGATCTGTGTCTTACCTGTTAAAGGAGGTATACATATATATATATATATACTGTGGTGTCTCACTATCCAGAAATCAGAAATTCAGAGTGACAAAACAGAGTTTATCACAGAATCACAGAATCACAAGGTTGGAAAAGACCTTGAAGATCATCAAGTCCAACCGTTCTCATCCTAAGCTAAACCATATCCCTAAGTACCTCATCTCCCCTTTTTTTAAACATATCCAGGGAAGGTGACTCAACCCCCTGCCTGGGCAGCCTGTTCCAGGCCCTGACAACTCTTTCAGTAATTTTTTTTTTTTTTTTAATATCTAATCTGAACCTGCCCTGGCACAGCTTCTTGCCATTTCCCCTTGTCCTGTCTCCTGTCACCTGGCTGTAGAGACCATCGCCCACCTCTCTACAACCTTCTGTCAGCTAGAATATAAGGTCTCTCCTCAGCCTCCTCTTCTCCAGACTAAACATCCTCAGCTCCCTCAGCCGCATTGAGCATATTCCATATCCATATAGTCTTTAGTTATGAAAGTAAGGAGAGTGCTGTGTTTTATCCATAAAAGTTTAGAAGAATATATGCATTTTTAAAATCTTCACTGAATGCTGCAATCAGAATGCTTGTATTGGGTTAGAACAGTGTGTCCCATCACCCTGGCTCTGAAAGCAGCCTGCAGAAGATGTCTGGGGAAGGGTATAGGAACAGACCAAGTGGATACTCTTTCTAGGGTCCTCTTCATGGAAGATTTTATTTCCCTCTGGATGATTTTTTTTCAGATTTGGAATCTAAAATTGCCAATTCAAGTGTAAAATGGGGATTTTAAGGTTAAAGGCAAATCTAGCTGTGGAATCTTTACAGAAGCTTCTGCAATATTGCTGCTCCAGTAAAAGCAACCAATATGCACTCACAATTTCTATTCAAATCAATTTGATTTATGCATGAGCGTCTGAGGGCAAAATATGCCCCTGCAAAATTTTTCATCAATATATAAAAGCAGGTGTTTTCCCAGAAAAACAACTTCATTTATATCTCTGGGATCCTAGTATAGTCATTTTTGGTTTAATCTTTTCCGGAACACTGTTATATTAAAAACCTTTTCAGCAGCATCTATGGGATTAATAATATCTGTCATCTACAAAGTCCTTGCTTTCATTACAGGTGATAGAATATATAGTATTTTCTTGCATACATATATTGCATTTAATACCTAAGACATTTTTAAAATAAAACTTAAATGAAAGAATTGCTTCACCCATCAATGAAATGAGCTTTTAGGGGTGAAACACAACAGCTGTTTAACATCACAAAGCAATATCATTGAATAATTTAGATCACAAATTTGAGAAGAAAAGAATATTTATTCAGGGGAAACTCCAGATGGAATTTAGGAAAGCAGATTGTCATTCCAAGCAAGTGTTAAAAACCCAACAAAACAAAACAAAAAAAACCCCCACAAAACAACAAACTAAAAAACCAACCCAGTAACTCCTGCAATACTTTACTCTTTCATAATATTCTGTAAAATGCTAGAAAGCAACAAGATTTTGTCCATTATAAAATATAGCATTGTAAGTCTACTGTGTAGGCAAAGCTATCTCTTTTTAACATGACTCATAGGAGTACTACAATTTCTGTCAGAAGTTTTAAGAATGTAAGAATAAATACAGTGGATCAGATCATTAATCTATTTAACCCAATATTTGTTTGTTTGGTTGGGTTTTTTTTCCTGCAGTAGTGGCTAGTATCAGGTGTTTTTATAGCTAATACTAGATATTAAAAATATCAACAATGTATAATCTACGATCATGGAATAAATTTACAGAAATTTAATCCTAATTCCCACCAGGTAGCTGCTGACTTACATTTAGTGTACATCTTTTTTCTGTGTTAATTCTCTCTAATGTGACTGTGAATATTATCATAAAGAGCACAATATCACAGGAATATGAATGTTTTTAGCCATTGAACATATTCCATATAGTCTTTATTTATATTACTTATGCCCCTGTAGATGTATGCAACATGGGTTGATGAGAAGTTCAGTAAGCAATTTACTTGTATGCAGAATTTGAGCCTACTAGGACATGCTTCAGCTTGATAGACCTAAAATGAACTTTGACTATGCCTGAAACTTGAATGGAAACATGCTCTGGAAAATCTGATGGTATATTAGGTCATCAATTAGTGAGGCCAAGGCTACAGTGTTAAGAGCTTCAGCTAGTCATACCCAACCTTGCTGCTCTGACAGGAAAGTGCATCTTTTTAATTCCAGAACTTCCAGTAACCAAATGAATCACCAGAAAGTTATTTAAATAGAACTCTTAAAAGCCTTGAGGCATAGAAAGTTATTGTGCATTTTGGATTCTTACAAGAGATGAGAGTAGCAATGGAGCTTTAAATCAGACAGAGAAAAAGACAATTTCAGAAAAATTACATGTAAATTTTCTGAAGTAGAGATCTAAAATAATGCCCAGAATTTTTTTTAAGAACTTTAAGGATGTGTGGGTAAGGGAAAGGGAGAGGAAAAGAAGTTCAGAATCCTGGAAGGATTAAAAGAAAATGGATATGTAAGCTGAGTATTTTAAAAGTGCAGTCAAAGATCTATAGTGGAAATACTTGTGGTGTTTGGAAATCCTGACATTTGAAACTGTTTGTACATAAACATACATCAGATTTTTTGTGTGTTATGCAATGTTTCACCTCACCTTTGGGATTCTTTTAATTCCTGTCTAAACTTTTTGTGATCTGTGTTGGTCTCTTGGGTCATTCCACTTGAACAATTTATACTTACATTTAGGAAATTCAGAAGGACTTTGTAAGATCAAGGTTTTACTATCTGCAAGATTGGAAGTGATTTTAAAACAAGTTTCCAGGAGGAAAGTCCTTCAGTATGCAACAAATGTAAATTTAGATTTTGAGGACAACTAACACGCAACATTAGGTGCTAATATGATTACTTGATCTTCTGCTACATTTAGAGAGAGGGTAACTTGTAGCACAAATTGGTTCCACATTATACAGTAGTACCTGAAAGGTACTTCATGCACCAAAGAATTTACAGTCCAAGGTATGCAGATACTACTGAATACAATGGCTAGGGAAGCAGAAAGTAGTAGAGAAATCATCATCAGTGAGATAAGATGATGAGTTATAGCTCATCAGTTCCTAATCCAAAATATAAGATGCTAACACTGTCAATATCAGACAATTCATCATGTATGGCTCTGCATTGTGCTTAAATTCTGAAAATATGGACAAATGTGGGCCGTGGGAAATTTCATCTATGAGTGAAATTTTAGTCATCAAAGGAAAAGCAAAAAAGACCTTAAATGGTCTTCCAAGACACAGCGGGAGTAGGGGGAACCTATGCTGGTCAGAGTCCAGACCATTTTATGTTTAAAGGCCTGTAACTATCACTTAGTTTTGTCATCAGAACAGAGATTGACACTGTGTTACCAAATAATTTCACGGGGTGATCTGATGTTTTCTTCACTGTTTTGAAATCTCTGAGAGTTAATCCCAGACAGATCACATCACTTTTTTCTGGACTACTGCTAACAAGTAATTTCTATAATATAGCTGCTGAGCTTGATATACCACAAGCTCTGAAATTGCTAAATACAGGTAAATGTAGGTATGGGAATGATCCAGCAGTTTATCTAGACAAAGCCATGAAAGAGTACCCAGAGGTAGCAGTCAGGAATATGCTGAACTGTCAGAGGTGATGAGATATCCTAGGGAACAGTCCAACTGCCCCACCACTTTGCAGGGTCTCAGTGTTGCAGGTGGGAGGTGAGCTCTGGTTGAGGCACTGAGCTCCCAGCTAAAAGGGCTGTTGGAGGAGATGAGCAGAGCAGGTCACATGGTGGACAAAAAATATAAGTTTGTTTGCGAAGACCTTGGAGAAGCAGGATCCAAACCCCATATTGTCTAGCTAAGGACAGCTAGAGCTATATCTAACTTAAGAGGAGGATTCACACTGCTGCCAGGTTGAAGATGGAAGTTTGTGGCTTTTACTAATGGAAAGGCGGCTTTTTGTCTGCCTGCAGGTGTCAGATGTGCACTTGCAGATATGCCTCTAACAACTGAGGAGGAGAAAATTCCTTCAGGGGAGGCATCTGGGCCAGCAGACACATATCCATTTGTTGGCATTCAGATGAAAGAATGGATGGTCATGGCTACAGACTTCTGCAGAAGGCAGAAATACTTCTTTGCCAGCCAGACTTCTTGTCTCAGGAGGTTCATTGCTTGTTGAGAATTGAATCTGGGAAGTTGCATAGTCTGCTGAAAGCCTTTCAGAATTTAGATAGCTACCTGTAGCTGCTCATCCTCTTGGGCTAATACTGCTGAGTATGAAGTGTCCTTAAATATATAAAGAGAAACTACAGGCTTCTAGGAGGGAACAGAGGAGGCAAAGGATGCAGTCTTTAGTCATGTAAGTCAAGAAGAAAGCCTTAGATAGGAGTGGATGTTATCCTTCAGAACACCTGGTTGCACAGCTGGTTTCAGGCAGATCTCATTACTACTGAGCAGATCTCATTACCACGGGATCCTCCTGAAGGAAGAAAGACTTCAGGGAAGAGATGAGATCCAGAAGTCACAGAATCTCAGAATCCCAGAATCATAGGCAGGTAGGGGGTTGGAAGGCATGTCTGGAGATCATCTAGTCCAGTCACCTGCTAAAGCAGGATTACTTAGACAAGACAAGCAAAAGTATCTTCACAAGTCAGCTTGCTGTCTCAGTGAGTAGGGTTTCAAGGGAAATGTATCAGGGGGTGATGACTGCAGACTTATGAATAGAGATATAACGAGTCTCAAAGGAACAATATGATGGCAGGTCTCATCGGTCTCACGATTCACTTGAAATAGACAGATGATGGATCTGTCTCAAATACTCTATCAATGAACCCATGCAGCATGGGAAATAACAAGAGTTACTAGTCTGCAGCCTGCAGACTTATGATATCACAAATATGGAGGGTAGGTCTTCTGGCTGGAGAACTGACATAGACGTTTAATATCTTGCTAAATGGACAGACAGAAAGGCAATGAAAGGTTGCCACACCTCCTTCAGTGTTAAAAACAGCTCAAAATGCATGGGGTTTTGCCATAGAGTTTATGACTATGATTAGGAGCTTATTGGCAAGGGTCAGAAGAGAGACCAAAAAGGGTAATAACATGGAGGATGCCTGCTCCATAACAACTGAGCAAATAGGGAGTAGGTAAAGCTTTCTTCAGATGGATGGAAGAAGCATCACTGGCCCTATTCAACAATTCTTAGATTGCCTGGAAGGGCAACCTGTGGCCCTGTGCAACATAGGAGGTTTTCAGAGAGCATCAGGGACAACTTTTTTGGCGCATGAGATCATTGATCTGAGGAAAGGAGACATCTGCTGGGTGTGCTTTTCACCAAAAAGAAATAATTCATTCAGGGCATGAAAGTTGACACCTTATCCACTGAGTGGTCCATCAGTCAAATCCATGTCTCTCCAATTTAAAGGCAAGGCTGTCATGCTGGACAGTGTCAAAGACCTTGCACAAGTCCAAGAAGATAATGTCCATCATCCTTCCCTTGTCCACCATCTCTGTTACTCCATCATAAAAGTCCACCAGGTTTGTCAGGGATGGTTTGCCCTTAGTGAAGCCCTGTTGGCTGTCACCAATCACATCGTTATTTTCCATGTAAATGAGCATAGTCTCCAGGAGGATCTGCTCCATGATCTTACCAGGCACAGAGTTGAGACTGACTCTGCAATACAGGAAAGACACAGACATGCTGGAGTGATTCCAGTGGAAGGCAGATAGATATTTAGAGGGCTAGGAGGCATGATATACAAGAAGATATTGAGATTGTTCAGCCTTAAAAAGAGAAGGCAAAAGGGACATCCTATAGTTATCTAGAAGTAGTTGTTAGAAAAGTGTATAGGATGCAGAGACCGAGACAGAGACACAGTCCTTCACCCTCTCTACTCTGCCCTGGTGAGACCACACCTAGAATATTTGGTCCACTTCTGGGCCCCTCAGTTCAAGAAGGACATAGAACTCCTTGAAAGAGACCAGCGCAGGGCCACCAAGGTGATTAAGGGAGTGGAACACCTTCCTTATGAGGAAAGGCTGAGGGAGCTGGGCCTGTTTAGCTTGGAGAAGAGAGAACTGAGGGGTGACCTTATTAATGTTTATAAATATGTAAAGGGCTAGAGTCAAGAGGATGGAGCCCGGCTCTTCTCAGTAATTTCCAGTGATAGGGCAAGAGGCAACGGGTCAAGCTAGAGCATAGGAAGTTCCATGTGAATGTAAGGAGAAATTTTTTCACTGTGAGGATGACGGAGCACTAGGACAGACTGGCCAGAGAGGTTGTGGAGTCTCCTTCTCTGGAGACATTCAAACCCACCTGGATGTGTTCCTATGCGATTTAGTCTAGTTGATCCTGCTCTGGCATGGGGGTTGACTAGATGATCTTTCAAGGTCCCTTCCAACTCCTAAACTTCTCTGATTCTGTGTGATTCTCAGAGATATACAGTAATAGGATCAGAGCCTATAGAAGCAAGTTGCAACACAGGAAATTTTGATTAGAAATTAGAAAAATGTTTTGCACCACAAAGATAGGGAAATTTTGTAAAAGGTCACAGAGCTGTTAAAGAATCTCCAACCTCTGAGATATTTAAAACTCAGTGAGATCCAATCAACCTGACCTAACTTCAAAGTCTTGTATAATTGAATGAACTTGAACTGAAACTGTCTAGAAATATGGAAACTGATAGAAATATGTGAAAATCCAAGCATTGGCTGCAAGCAGTCACTGGCTACAGCAAAAGCAAATCACACAGTTTTGTTTTTCCAAACTGAGGAAGGATTTCTAGAATCCTTCTGATTCAACTATTAACTATGAAAATACGCTTCAGAAGTGAAAAGGGTGCATTGTACTCTATGCAAACAAGAAATATTTTCAAAGTATTTAAAAAGGACTGTGAGCTTTATTAAATAAACCTGTTAAAGACGAAGATGAAGAGCCTGTCTTGCAGTTTTTTGATACGAGGTTGTGTTATGGCTAGAACAAAACCACTCAGAAACTGTTACAAAAGTCTGAGTTAATTTTCCAAGAAAAAGAAGTGACTCAGTTCAGAAGGAAGCATATGGAGGTTACTGACGATAGTAGCATAGACATGGATGAAAATCTGTATTGCTGAGAGCTGGAAAATCTTGGGAAATTTAGACACAAACAAGAACAGTACATGGAGCAAATGCTGAGTACCAGTACAAGCTAAGACAATGTCACATGTATTGGGAAAGTGAAATAAGCTACAATAGGTTTTGCCACTTTTCAAAAGTTTCAAGCACTGTATTGGGCTGTGAATAGCACTCCAAGGTAATGCCCTGTAAGGAGGCACGTAGAGCTGTGACACAAATTGAATTGATGACCAAAAATTAAATGGGACACTTACACTTTTAAGACTGATGTCAATATAGAAGCCATTCTGTTGATAGAAGGATTCTGCAAACTTTAATAGAAGAGTTACAGATATTAGAAGGGTAAATAAGTTAAATGTGAGTGAAACCTTACATTCTTTAAAGGCTTATGTGTCCTAGCTGTATGTGTAAATAAAAACCAGAAAAGATGCAATCTGTAATAGTACTAGAGTAGAGGAAAATGATTTTGGGTTGAAAGAGCAACTTACTGATGTTCTCAATAACACTACCATTGTTGAAGATGAGATTTGAGAAGAATATGAAAAAGGTGTATTGTGGGAATAGGTAGCTGTTAGCATGATAAATACAGCTAAAAACCCTAATCTTCATTCCATGTGGAGACTTGTCCTTATATAAAAAATGAGAGTTAAAAGAGGAGATACATAGGCTTGTTTACACTAAGAATTGCAGGGCAAAGTTGAAAAGAAGTGCACCTATTATTACAGAGGGAGGAAAACTTCTGTCTCACTAAAAGAACTAAATGAATATTTAAGATATTATTCCTAGTTTTGACATGTTATGTCCAATAGGACTCTTACCAGGTGCTCTTAGAGAAAGAGACTTCACGTCTGTGCAAATTCAACACTCTCTATGGGACATATGCTTTTCCCCAAATCGCTATATGGGTTTACTCAGGTACACTAGGTATGTTTTTTTATTAAATATGACCTTCTGAAAGACTATCCTTTATCACCAAGGGCTCCAAGGTGCTTTGGCATAATTCAAACAAATAATCATGTAGGATAAGCAGCATGTTTTTGTGTATTTGTGGCCAAAACTTCTATGTCAGCCTTACAGGTAAAAAGAAAACACATCTATTCCTTGAGATAGTGAACATTTTAGTAGATACTCACAACTAATCTGAAAGATTTTGGTCAACAGACTAGAGTGGCTATCTGTTCCACTGGATATCATTTAGACTTGGACAAAAGCCCAAAATGAAAGATACACAAGCCATGGGATACTGACATGATACCAGACTGATCTGCCTATGAACACCTGTAATGATAATCTTCTTAAGATACAGTTGTTAGCATGTTGTGGGTTTTCTTTATTACAGGAAGTCACAGAGCCTATGTGTCAAAACCAACAAATAACAATGGAGTCTTTGGCCTAATTTTATGGGAGATGCTCTCAAGCATCAAGATGCTCTTGAGGCTTGCTGAATAGGCTAGAAACACAGACTGTGCACTGATAAATCAGGAGAAAGTGGTAGTTGGAGAAAAAGTGTCCATTCACTGTGTGTTGAGATAAAACCAGAGCTAAGACCTAGAAACTGTTTTGAACTAACTTAGTTTCCTTGGTGAGGAGATAATGAGTCCAGTTGAGTCACTCAGAGTTTGTCTCAGAGTGGTGTCTCAATACAGCTCCCAGTTGCTTTACGTCATGCTGTCAGCTTTCTACTGGAGGCCAGCAACTGGCTGGCAATGTGTTGGCCAGGACAAAGTGCCATTCCCTGGCAACTTGATTGTCTGTGAGAAAGCATGGTGGCCTCTCACATCCCCTTCACAGACAGGCTTTGAACTCTGGGGTAGACAGCTCAGTGAAACTCATGACCTGACATGACCCATTTCTCATGTGATGTGTAAAGACAGCTATTAGTGCAGTAACTATACAAACAGGTGATGCTGAGCTCCAAATGTGAGCAAGGAAGAAAAATGGATCAAGAAATAGGGCGGTCAAGTCTGCCTGTGGTGCTCACCTCTTGTACTCCTTGTTCATTCTCTCTTTAATTACATTTTGAGGCAGGTGTTGAGTCGTTATATACAGCATCTCATCCAGTGGGGCAGTGCTGAGACACAGTTATTAACAAGAGTGATCCCTGCACAGCAGACCTTCCAACATTGTGTGAAGGTAGGAGCAGTCAGATACAGTACAAATCATGGCCAACCATAGCTTGCACTGCACAGAATATGAAGATCTTTTCTTCCTAGACCATAGAGATTCTCTTGCTCTATCTCTCTGATTCATTCTTTAGTCTAATATCCTGGCTTTTAGTCAGCTTGGTCATACATAGTCAATAACTGTTTAAATTAGCTTCATTCACTGCCATGACCAGATGAGACATATTTTGAATGCAATGGAAAACTAATCATATTCACCCACCATATTTCTCCTAGGAGAAAGCTACCCATCTAGCTTTTTAAGATTTAAGATTTGTATGACTAGGAAAAAGTGCTGTTTGAACCAGTAATGTATAAAAAATGTCTCTACACCACAGTCTTCAAGACAGTAAATCAAACTAACAAACCACAAGGAATCTAATATATCCCCTTGATCCAAAACAGTAATTTGAGAATTGATGCTTTTATATTGCCCCTGAAGCAACTATTTTCCCAGGATTTTCCTGGAAAAGATTTGAAAGATAGTAGGAAAACTGTAAACTATGTTTCTCAGTGTCACCATATGCAACTCTTCAAGTGTTCGTGTTGGGAGTTTGCTCATCTGTTACAAGTTCTCCCCACCCATGTAGGAAAAGGAAGAATCAGATGCAATAATTATAAATAAAACAGAAGGGGAAAAAAACCAAAACAAAAAAACCCCAAACAAACAAAAAAACCCAAAAAAACCCCCCCACCCAATAAAGCCACCACACTTTTGCAACCAGAAACCTAGATGTGTCCCACCATGACTGAATCAGTTCCTGTCCTCATTTTCACATGCACAACAAGAGGTCTGTAGTCAGGAAGGGTAATTGGGTCAGTTCCCCCAAAACAGAATTCAGTGTAAACAAGCAGACAGGTAACTCTTACATGACCTGAAAGATTATTACTGCTGTATCCGTCCCCTTCCTTTTCCCACCACTGCTTGTCCCTACCTTCTTCTATATGAGCCCTTCATTTTGTGCAATGTCCGAAATCAGAGCCAGCTTTAGTAAGGCCGTGTCTTACTAAATTAAGTGCCTGGTGTGCTCTTGTAAAATGCTTTATCAGTTGAAATGTGCTTGAATACATGAGATGTTCAGATATTATCCAAATGCTCCAGAGTTCACAGAGCATGATAACTATCATGAAGAACGAAAAGGATCTGACAATTCCCATCTGACATTCAGGCTGGGATATCTTATAGACCGTCCATATTTCACAAAACAACAGAGCATCCACCCATCATCTCAATTTTGGATCCTTGCAAGTGTGTCAAGTTGGACACTCAGAACAGCCTTTTTTTCCAATGCCTTGGCCAGTGTTTTACATTCTGCATCCAGTTTACTGCAGCTGCAGTAAAAGAGGTCTAATATGTTGGCTTGTCTGAATAGGGCTTGGTTATATAAAACCATGGATATTGTGCTAGCAAAAGGTTTACTGATTGCATGAAGAATAGAGTGGCCAAAGAACAGAATGTTTAAATAATAGGTACCAAGAAATTACTCAAGTACAATGACGAATATACTAGAGCTTTTATGTGTGAAGGGGGAGTAATGTTGAGTTTGTTCTGTTTTAGGGCATGTGATATCATGGATATAGTATTTAGTTCAGAACAAAAAATGTTTTGAAAAAGCTTTGTAAAAGATTTCTGTTGCCGGACCAGGCAGAAATGAGAAGCGTTATCTTTAGATACTACTAATTTCACTTCTAAAAGCTGCAGAAATTTTTGTCATTGGTCTTAGTGATGTGGGATATGACTGTGTGAAAGAGAATGTCTGTGAACTGCTTTTAAGGAGTTATTGCTTTACAGCAGCAGTGAACAAACAAGACATCTGTTACAAGGATTTTAAATCAGTCTTAGGCCAAAAATCTTAATACGTCACAAGGAGCCCTTCACTGACTAAGCCGTTCTTCCTTCCTCTTGACTGCTTTACTCTATACAAGAGCCAGAACAAGACCCAGGCAACATTAAGTCATATTTGAAATCCTCAATTCAAAGTTTTTGGTGTGATGAGATAGTAGTGCACTGGAGTTTTTATAGCTCTGTGCACAGCAAATAGCTTTCACCCTTCTTGCAGAGGAAGGATTTGATTTTATTTGATTTGCTACTGACACATAAAAATATAAAAATAGTCACAAGTTTACCAAACTTAGGAAACTTCTAAGAGAAATTCAATATAATCAAAACCAGGAACATAGGATTTCCCATTACCTTTTACCAAGATAAACATAACTGCTACCCAATTAAAACAGAAATTCTTGGGCTTCTGTGAATTGGAAATCTGACAACTTGTAAAGCAGCTGGTGAATGTGTTTCTGGTTACAGAAGTGAATGGGGTTGTTCACGGGCAGGTATACATGGCAGGAGCCATGGTTTCACCTTGCAAAGGGCTTTGTCTGAATACGATCTTAAATTATTCCTCATGCACTCTGAAGCACGTTCCACTCTCAGCTGTGCTAGAACCACTGTGGGGCTGCTCTAAGGCGGAACACAGCCATACTTCTTATATAACAGGGGAAAAACATCCAACCAAAAAACAAACAAACAAACAAATCAAAAAACACCAACAAAATAGCAAAAGTGCTTTTCATTACGCTGTTTCCTAAAAGCTGAACCAGTCGTCCATGCCAGTTGTGAGCACAACTGGTGGTATATGTCAGAGAAATGCTTTACCTTTCTGTAGAAACATGAAAATGTTGCAGGGCTGGGATGGAGCAAGGATGCAACTTTATGCCCTGAGGCATTTTTTTAATGATGAAATTGTGACTTAATTTTGAAGGTACATGAAATATTGACATTAGGACCGCAAAAAATTTGATATTTCTATGTCCTCACACCTGTACAGCTTCTTCCTCCCGCCTCCTTCCCCTTCATTATTGTTTACTTACTGCTGATGCAGCTGCATTGGGGAGCACTATAAAACACATCCCTCACATATCCCAGGTTAAAAGTAAGCATCCTTTCCCCAGAATGGTTTACCAAATAAGTTTCCAGCCAAGTTATAAGAATGACCATGTGGGCTCAAACTGCCTGTCCCTTTAGCCCTGGCAAGACACAGTAGGCAACAGCCCAGAAACCTCCTGCTCAAGCAATAAAGATATTCATTTCCCCTAAAATCCTTTAAGCACAGCTGTGGGACAGGTAAAACACAGTTTATAGGTGGAAACGGGACCATGCAGAAAGAAGAGGGCAAAAACATCAATCTCTGTACCACAGCTTTAGCTATTGGCAATTTTGGACACACCTAAATGGAAGAAAGCAGTTGTGTAAACTGGCTACTATTGCTAGTATTTATTCCACATGTTTTTTTCTTATTTGTAAAAATACTTTGTTTGTAAATATCAGGGATTATGAACATTTTATTAAAATTAAATTAAACATGACTTTCTCTTCAGCTAGACTAGAGCCTAGACACTAAATCTTACCTATTCTGCAGAAATTCTAGCAAAAATTCCTTCAATTTTTTAATGTAAATGTTCTTTGCTCCCTGAAAAACTGTTAAGAACTTTGTAGATGGGAAATGCATAATTCTTTGAGACATTGCAGACACTTTGAAAATCTCTAGCATTTTTCATCAGATTTGACTTTGAACACTTCACATTTCTGCGTGTCAGAGCAGAAGTTGAGGAAGCACAGAGAAGGACAGAGTTAAGGAACACAGTTTTGAAGGTAACTTCTTCTCAAGGTCATGGGTCAAAGAAGAAGCCAGAGCAATGTGAATGTTATTAAATCTTCGGTAGTGAAAGCCATCTTCTAAATATGTATATATACATGTACAGGCTGGCTGCAACCTGAGTGTATTATCATTCATTACCTGCCCATTGGGGACGATTGAGATAGTCTCAGAGAAAAGAAGAACGGGAATTGTAATAAGACTTCACGACTGTGATGCCAGGAGAACAGTACAAGCCTTGCTGAAAGTGCAAATAACAATTAGCTCTTCAATCTCCAGGGAGCCAAGGGGTAAAACTGATGAAACATCTGAGGAATGCTTCCTGAAGTGATAAAAATCATTCAAAAACCTTGAGAAAATTTTCTTCCATTTCTAGAAAATAAGAAAAGGTTATATGCAGAATGAACATTTTATTTAACCATTTTTGTTGCTTTCTTGAAGGTGATGCTGTTCAAGGTCAAACTTTTGACTCCTTGGTTGAGTCTGTGAATTCCACATGCTTCCTTTATAAAAAAACAAGCAAGGGAAAAAAAAAAGATAAATAAGGAAAGACCTTTTCAGCTTTGAAAAGTGAAGTCTATTTTGGATTTCCTGACACTGAAAAATTCAGTGAAATTTCAGATGTGATTTGTCAAAAACACGTAATACTTTCATCCAACTCTAGCAATTACCGTCTACTGAGAAAGGTAACTTGTAAATGCTGTTCTGAGAATTAATACCTGGGGTGTGTTTCCATTTCTTCCATTGCGTGAAGCTGTATGTAAAAATTAACTGGTTTTCCTCACCATAACAAGAATGTGTTCTGCATACTGCAAGGAGTAGTCCAGACAGACAGGGGCCTTGCTATCTCTCCAAAGCATGAGTTCAAAGCACAATGTCTTCATTTCCTAGTTAAGTGAATAAATTCACGGCACCAAAAACTATGACTACAGAAAATTAAAAAAAAAAAAAAAATGCACTTTAAAAAATAATGTAAATAAATAATAGAAGTCACAGAAAATATATTGTTAGGAACAAGCATGAATATAGATAAGCAGACATCTCTGACTGTCACTTCAAAATCATGTAAAAATTATCTTTTTTTTCTTCTGGTGATTGATACCGAACACCAGAGTAACAAGGCTCTCCTGCTTTGCTCGCCATGAATAATGCAACTAATATATTTCCTGAGCGTACAGAAATATGAATTTGTTCAATAAATAGCATAAGTACCAGTGAGAGACAAATTAAGAGTTAAGCTTCTGAAATGTAAAGCAGCACAGGGACAGCACCTGCTACTAAACTAGCTAACATTTTCTTTCATAGCTCTTCATTATCACGTGTTTGAAACATTGCTGTTTTCACTTGCTTTTTCCTATGCTTGGCATTTGCCTTGAGTGCTTATAGATGTAGATTTGAACAGATTGGCAGCAACAAGAGGATGGTGCGGTCTGCACTTGGTGTTTTTCTTCCAGGCTAAGGCTTTTTTATCAGCAGACATGAATTTTGAAATTTAACTTCGTGAGCCCAACTACAATATCATTTTACCAGCACTTTACATAGCGTGTTTTGTTATTAGATTTGGAAAATTAAAGCTATGACAAGGGAGGAGATGGGGAGAAAGAAAGGGCAGGAGAATGAGGAATGATCTAGATTAATTCATTTACCTGCTTTCAGGGGGTGGGGGAAGAAAAAAAAAAGAAAAAAAAAAGATGTTTACTTATCATATAAATGAAAAATGGCCTATAAAAACTATTTTATTTACCTGATGCTTTCCTCCATTAAAAATCACAATAGGATAGCTGAGTTAATGCAGTTATCTCCTGCTGTAAATAGAAAGAAATGCTCCATTATTCTAATCTTGCTGCATTGGCCAGTGTTGACTCTTTAAATGCGGAGTACAATTTGTCTGCTCTTTGATAGAAACCAATACCTCTTCAGTACTTAGCTGTGGGTGTCAAGATTCAACCTAGAATTGATTTTCTTGCAGCTATGTTATAAAATCCTACAAATAACTTTTTTTTTTTTTTCCTGGAAGAAATGTTGACAGGTCCTTAACTACATAGTGCTATTGAATGCCAATATAATTAGCTGGGCAAATCATACAAAGTATGCAGACTGTCATTCATTTCTGGCACTACTCATGTTATCAGGCCTTACTAATTTTGCACCTGTCTCTTCTGTCTTCTCGGCTGGGGACTAATATTGTAGATATTTTGACTTACGCTGCTGATAACTCCGATTGCCATGAGTTGGTATGAAGTCCATTGAGAAAAAAGCCACACTGCCACAGCAGTTGCTACTCCTGCTAATTTTTCTAGTCGTGTTTTCAAACTCCTACTATTTTTTGGTAGGAATTATAGCCACAAAGTTCGTATATTATTGATATCCACTGCTTTTTCTCCTCATGGGTATCTCTAGTGTAACAACAAGCAGTACATCCAGAGCTAACCAAATTCCCTTCTAGACCTTAAGAAATTAAAGCAGAAGACATGTAGTGATAGGATGAGGGCAAATGGTTTTAAACTAGAGCAGGGGAGACTTAGACTGGACATTACGAAGACGTTTTTCACTCTCAGGGTGGTGAAAAACTGGCTCAGGTTGCCCCGAAATAGTGGAGGACCCATCCCTGGAGATATTCAAGGTCAGGCTTGAGGGGACTCTGAGCAACCTGATCTTGAAGGTGTCCCTGCAAGGGGGTTAGACTAGATGACCTTCAAAGGTCCCTTCCAACTTAAGAGAGTCTGTGATTCTATGATCCTGTAAGACATTTCATAATTTAAATGTGGATTGTGGGTTATTCAATTTCTAGAAAATAGATGATCCTGAAAATAATGAATGTGATATAAAC
Organism: Zapornia atra; assembly: GCA_013400835.1. Taxonomy (NCBI): domain Eukaryota; kingdom Metazoa; phylum Chordata; class Aves; order Gruiformes; family Rallidae; genus Zapornia; species Zapornia atra. The sequence continues at coordinate 42,785 of VZTU01010392.1, forward strand.
TGAAACAGAAACGTTACTCATAGTACATCAAGGGAAACAAAGACACTATCTACAGTGTAAGACACCTAATATCTCCTGTATTATTTTTATTTTCTAATTCAATAATTCTACACTGTATGATTGGAACAAAACAGAGAATAAAAACAGTTTCCCTAAGAATATTTTTTTGTATCATAAAAGTGGTGGGATTTTTTCCACATCCTTTCTCCTGTTGGGCAAGAAGTTTAGGAGGCCAACACACATGACAAAAAAACAAACAAACAAAAGATTACCAAATAGCCAGCCTATGGGCTTCAGGAGAGATGCAGGGAAGTTTATTTCTCCTGCTTAATGAAATAGGAAACTGCATCAATATTCAGCCCACTTCAGCTTTGAACCTTCCCTAATTTCCTACAGCCAAACCTTTGACTTTGTCCTGTTTACTGTAGTTATCTACGTTTGCCTGGTAGGGTGTTAAAGGGAAAGAATATAATTTGGTCTCTCTCTCCGTGTTCTGTAAATGCCATATATGCAAGGCTTTGCTTACACAATGTAACTACATTGTATATGTGAATACATCTAATCACTTTACAAAGACTAACAATTACATTTTCAGTTATTTTCACAATCATGTTCTGTTAACCCCTCTGGAAATACAGCGTGGACTATAACAAGAGAATGTTAACTTTCCTATAGAAAATGAACTTCCTTACAGAAATCCTTTTTGAAATATGTAATCTTTAATAAATTCCTTTGCCCAACTTAAAATTACAGAGAAAGAATCTCACTCATTCAGTATTTTGTGTAAAGGGGACTATTTCATCTTTTTTGCCTTAAAGACTTCTGTCTTAATTTTGTCTTAATCTCTTCCAGAGTTTTCTATTTCGTTCTAGACCCATTAAATTTTATGGGACTCTTTTTTCATGGCAGAATGAGCTGTGTAGACAGACAGCTGCTCGTTGTGCAAATTTTCTTCTGTTGAAATGTTGCTCAGTAGGATACCACTTTCCGGATTCTATCTGTTCCTTTATTTTCACATTGTTCCCAAAAAAGGCCCCATATTAGTAAGGTTCACCAAACATTTCCCATTCTTCTCCTGTCTGCATGGTTGCTCACATCGGAATTTGCATCATCAGTCAGATACATTGTCTTTCTCTTATCCATCACAGGAGTGAGGCACAGAACTGAAGGATTAATGAATCCTGATTAACTTTGTCTTCATTGGTTTGGAAATGCCTGGTAATAGGGAATCTTTTTTTTTTTCTTTTTTTACTCTTTGTATGGTTAGTGTAATTGGGTAGAATAAAGTTACCTTATCTTTTGATAAACATTTGCGGATACGAAGTTCTGAATTAAACACAGAGGACAATTATTTTATGTTCATTATGTTTTGCAGTGAAATGTTTTCTCAGTGTCTTCAGTAAATTCTTCCACACATGTGGATTTGATTTATTTTTTCAATAAAACACTGCAAACTTTAAAACTTTTGCCTGTATCTCGTCCATATGGATTAGACATGCCTCCTTTTAGCCAGTAAAGCATCCCTTGAATCAGCAATAGTGGTTATGGAAAAAAACCCTACTCATTTAATAAAAATAAACAAAGATGTTTGTAAGGAGAGGGAATGGTGTGTGGGAAGATTAACTCCAAGAATGATTCATCTGAGCTCATCTGAGCTGTTCCCGTGTTGAAGCTGAATCTCTTGACAGTCCACCTGGATAATACCTATCCCCACATGAAGATTTTAGCTGTGTCTGGGAACACTCTGAATGCAGTATATATGCTTTGAGTGCTTATATAAAAGGGAGAAGGGATTGAATTAAGGCCTACTAGTGTTCAGAGGGAATTTGCCTCCTTCACATTCCAAGGTGACTTTCAGGAAAAAAAAAAAAAGTGTCAAATATAATCTTATACTGTATAGAGTCCTTTGACTATAGATGCTGTGTGTGGCTCTAATCTGTAAAAATGTTAGGTAAGAGCAAGAGCGCATGGTCAATTCAATTATATTTTCAATTAGCTGTGAGCTTGTGAAGATCAGAAAACTTGCTCCAGTTTAACTAAACCAATTTGGAGCTAGGCTAGCCCAGTAGTGCAGTTGAATTTAGGTACCTTTTAACCCTTGCTTGAAATGCTTTGGGAAAGGTAAGCAAAAACCTCAACCAAGTAACAGAGATGTTAATTGTAGTTGAATTAGTTGAAGTCCATCTACATACAGGGGCTCACACCGCCTATGCAGTGTGTTTTCTACTCAGCATTTAATCATAGAATCATAGAATGTGTTAAGTTGGAAGGGACCTTTAAAGGCCATCTAGTCCCATGCCCCTGCAGTGAGCAGAGATATTGTCACTATATCAGGTCGTTCAGAGCCCCTTCAAGCCTGACCTTGAATGTCTCCAGGGATGGGGCCTCCACCACCTCTCTGGGCAACCTGTTCCAGTGATCTACTGCCCTCATATTGAAGAACTTTTTCCTAATATCCAACCTAAACCTCCCCTTTTTGAGTTTAAAACCACCACCCCTTGTCCTACTGCTACACGCCCTCATGAACAGTTCTACCCCAGCTTTCCTGTAGGTATCTTTCAGGGACTGGAAGGCCGCTATAAGGTCCCCCTGGAGCTTCTTTTCTCCAGGCTGAACAAGCCCAACTTTCTAAGTCTCTCTTCATAGCAGAGCTGCTCCAGCTCTTTGATCATTTTTGTGGCCTCCTCTGGGCACGCTCCAACAAGACCATGTCCTTCTTGTGCTGAGGGCTTCAAAGCTGGACACAGTATTCCAGGTGAGGTGTCACCAGAGCAGATCAGAATCCCAATCCCATCTCTCGAACTGCTGACCGCAGAAACGCAGGATGATGTTGAAACCCAGGATGCCGTTGGCTCATGTCCAGCTTGTCATCCACAAGTAATCCCAAATCCTTTGCCTCAGGGTTGCTTTCAAGCACATCATCTAACCTGTATGGATAATAGTGCTTGTCCTGACCACGGTGCAGGACCCTGCCCTTGGCTTTGTTGAACCTCATGAGGTTCACCTGGGCCCATTTTTCTAGCCTGTCCAGATCCCTCTGGATGGCATCCCATCCCTCTGGCACATTAACTTCACCACTCAGCTTGATGTCATCAGCAAACCTGCTTCTGATACACTCAGTCCCTCTGTCAGTATCAGCAATAAAGATATTAAACAGCACTGGTCCTAGCACAGACCTTTGAGGAACTCGGCTTGTCACCATCTTCCATGTGAACTTGGAGCCATTGACCAACCCCCGTTCAGATGTTACCATCCAGCCAATTCCTCATCCACTGAAAAGTCCACCCACCAAATCCATATCTCTCCATCTTAGAGAGAAGGATGTTGGGGGGGACCATGTCAAAGACCATGCAGAAATCCAGATAGTTTTAAATACTAACTCAAGTTGCAAAAAGATCCCTCAAACATCCTTAAAAATAAAATTAAAATTAAAAAAAGGTAGAGCTATGACATTGGCAAATCATTGAAGTTTACCCTGTTGCTCTTTTATCCCTTTCCCTTTATGTTTTCGCTTTGGAGACTTGATTCATGGGCTTTGGGGCTGGAAGAAACTGTTAAATCACAGGCTGTGGACTCAGCTCCACAGCTGCATTTCCATACTTTAACAAATTATCCCTGACTGTGAGCCACAGGAACAGTGGTGGGGCATGCTCTTGGCCCACCCTAAAAGTCATGTCATGCACTGAAGCTTAAACTTCATTGAAAGAGGTTTAAGCTAAGACACATTACCTTGCAACTGGAACAGATTAGGAGCATGCACACAGGCAGTTACCATCCAAAAATACATCTCATCTAAGAGACGGTAACCTATTAGGCTCCCATAACTCCATCATGTGCTGAAACCATCAGCCTTGTTTCCTTTATAATATAAACCATAAAATTTCAACTAGGTTCTCTTGTACTGGGCCCAGGTAACCTCTCTGGGACAGGAAGCACCATCTCAGCTGCAGCTGAGTGTCATTGCATCCCACACACTAATGAGCTAATCCAGAGCATCATGATGTAAAACAGACAGCATCTGCAAGTTGCTACAGGGGATTTTTAGTCTGTTTTTTTCAGGAAAAAGCCTGCTGTAGTCACACTGCATGTCAGCTCCATCCTTCAGTCTGCTTTCTACAGTAGCCTCTGTACTGATTGGCTTAACTGAGACAAGTTTGGCATGGAGATAAAGGATAAACCTTTTTTTTTTTTTTTAATAAGATTCATGCAAATAAAGAGCTATATAATGGAGTGATGCCCTAAAAATCCCCCTGCTGAGAGGAAGGCTAAGCTTTTAGGTCAAGCCCATATTAGAAACTAGAAAATCTACTCGGGAGAATATGTTACAAATTATCTGATGGGGAAAGACTTAGCAGAATTTGCATCTTATTACTTCTCAGTGAATATGCAGAATCTTATGCTTGTGATAGCACAAAAATATGAGTCAAACTTCTCTAGTACTTCACAATGTTTTTCTCCTGTTTGGATTGCTTAATAACTAACACGATGAGTGATCTCACATTGTGACTTGGTGTGGTTTGCTGACTCTCCCTGACCTGATTTAGGTGATACAGTAGCATCAATGGCAAGGAGTGTGCAAGCAACACTTCGATCGCATTGTGCATGACAGTGGGAAAGTTTGAGATGCCTGTGTCACTGGGAGTCTTGATTCGTGACTTCAAACAGAACTTCTAGATTTTCTGGCAAAATTAGTTGTCAGTTATGTTATCCAACCTGAGCAACCTCCCTGCTGCATCATAGCCATGCCTGTGCCTGGCTTCTGAAGCTGGATGAGTTGCTCCCCAGTCAGAGTGCCCTGTTTTTCACTGATTTTGAAAGGCTTCACTTCTAGGATACTGTCCAGTGATGAATTTGTCATTCACTACAGATGCTAGAAATATCCCTCCATGAAACAACCAGCCTCCATAATTACAGGGTACTCACAAACTATGAGTAGGCATTAAATTTTGGCTGGCTTACATCGCAGAAATAACCCGGTATATATATATATATAATTTTCTTAGAGGCACTTTAATTTTCCCTCAGTGAAATACAGATAAATTTCCTGATGCATATATAAATTTCAAAATATTGATACATTGAAATTCCATATCCCATCTTTTATTTTGAATAATTTGAACATTCTTATTTGTATTGTTTAATAATTTAATATAGCCACTCTCCCAGTGTGAATTAGAACTACAAATATCACTGCATGTGACCTCTGAGATGGGGATGATGACCCTACTAAAGAGCTGAGGCGTTGCTTGTTCCTTAGCTTTTTGTTTGCATTATTTTCAGACATGGGGTTAAAATGTCTGTGTGGAAGGGTGAAGTGTGTCTTTGAGAAGAACCGATCATACAGCTAGGAGCATAAGGTCAGGTAGAAACTGCTGCTAGGAGCCTTCAAAATTCAAGTAACTTTAAGTAGGTGATTCTTATTGTATGTGTTAACCTCAAGGGGCAAGTGTGGAATACAACTGAAATCAGTAGCATATAATAGGAAAAATACATTTAGCAAATAGTATGTATCTCAGAAATCAAAGGGTCCACATATGACCTTCAGGCATCCTCTGTGTGAGTGGGTAGAAGATAAAACATCCCAGTGTACATGTAGATGTATTAGCATTGATTTTGTCCAAGTCTGTAGAGCAAGGGAAAAACAACTTTCCTTTAATACTTGCTTCTGTTGCCAAGATGTACCAAGTCTCTGGTCTATTGAAGGAAGGGAAGGAAATAACCTCATGTAATTGGTGACTTTGAAATCTCACCATTTAAAGCGTGCTCAGGCACAGTTTCAAATACTGAGGAAGAGCCCACCAGGCATCGTTAGAATGAACAAACCCTTGTACACTTGATGGTGTCGAGTTTTGCGTGCCACATCTGCTTCCAGGCCTCTGGTAGCGAATTTTAGATTGATTTAGAGAGGTCCCTTTTGTAATCAATTGTTCCATTCCGTGTTCACAGCAGGGAGGGGCAGCTGCTGCTGGCTCTCACAGCATGAAGGACAAAACCATGTATTTGGATAGTAATGTTAGCAGATGTGAGGTTCTTAGCTTTCTCAAGATTCACTGCCAATCTTGGTCTTATCTTTCAGAAGGTCTTTTCCTCCTCCTGCCCAACAGTCATACTGTGCTGCAGTACATCTAAGGTCATCCAATGGGCTGAGCAAATGGGCTTATACTGAACATTCAGTGATCGGGAGTCAGTTTACAGGTTATCTAAGTCTGCAGAGCATGGTTTTCAGCAGCCATTTGCATCTGCAACTTTCCTCAATATTTACAATAAACTTTATAGCCAGTACAACAATGCAGGTATCAAGAAGACTATGAGGAAACTGCTTCAACAAATTGGAAATTGAAGACAACTGAAGGTACATTTCCACAAGGTTTGGGGGATATTTGAATTTCAGAGAGCAAAGATTTTTGGTCCCAAAGTCTGCATCCTCAAGAAAATTAGATGCCCTTGAAGTTCCCTTGGCCCAGCCAGAAGATAATTTCACCAGAAGGCAACATAATTGCAAAAGCCATCAATTTTGCTAGACCAAAAAGCAAATCTTGCAGATTCCTGCCAATCGAGGGAATATACCTTACAGATGCAGTTCCTGAGGCTTTGAGGGTTTCCACTACTTTCTGCTCAGCAGCATGAGCTACTGAGCTATGAGTCTACCCAGGGACTTCCCACCTCATACCCAGATGCCAAACTTCACTTTAGATGCATTTTCCATTAAAAGCAGAGTTTCGAGACTTGCATTGTGTTCTCATGAGAGACCAGGTTTAGCACATAGACTGGCATGCTTTAAAAATGACATGCCAAGAGGAGAATGAGGACTCTTGTTTACAGCATTGCAACTAATAATGAGGATGGGATAACCATCTGAAGCACAGGGACCTTGATAACGGCTCTTTGCATCTTGTGGAAATAAACCTTCAGCGATAACTGGTTAGATCCTGACTGCTGTGTGCTGCGAGCTGCTAGATCAGTAAGGAAGGCATTTGAGGCAGTGAAAATAGGCAGCCTGCGGGCAGGTGATGGAGAACTAAAGCAGGTCAGGGCATTTAAAACTGTGTTTTCATTCAGTCTGCGGTTTCCCCATGTATCACACAGATCCTTTTTTTTGGGTCCGCTTCTCATAAAGTGTTTTTGCAGTGCAAAACTTTTTCTGAACCTTGCAAGGACAAAGTGTTGGGCATGCAGCAGTGGGGAGAAACAGAACTCTGGGCTGAGTCACCATCACATCCTCAGGAAACTCCTGTAAGAGCTGCTCCGTAGCCTGGCACTTTAATGAAGCTCTTATGTAGGAAGTGAAGGCCTTTTCATGTATTTTAAAACTGCACATGCTCATTTCTAACAAAAATAAACTTTGTAAGAATCTTTTTTCCCAAAGATATCAGCATACAGATATGACTAGTGGCTCAGCTGTGTATTTACCTATTCCCCTGCCCTTCTAATTGCAGAACAAGCCTGTGCAGGCACTGAGGGGAAAGAATGATCTTCATATTCTTCATTACTCAGTTGTAGCCTCACCTCCCATGAGTTATGACTCATTTTCTCACTCCTGGGACATCTCTCATATAAACCGATCATACAATAATTCACCAGAGGGGTGAAAAATTAACTTGTCTTCTTAATACAAAAGTTAAGAAAATAGGCTAATATTTCATTTTCCTAGAAGAGACCAATGTAATAGGAGCAGACAGATCATAGTCCAGAGTGCAGCCCAAGTGAAAACATACCTCAACTAAACCAAGTGACCGGTGGTAGAAAACCAGACTTGAGTTTGCTGCATACTCCCAAGTTACCTCCATACTTACTTTTACCCTATATTTTTTCTTCCCCCCATCTCTCCCCATGCTTTTAGAAGTTACTCGGCTGTGGCAGCACAGTAAACTGAAGCCTCTATCCAAGTATGTGTGTACGGAAAATGTAGTCATTTGGCACTGAAATGTCCCACAAGAGACATCGTTTCTGCAGTGGAGACAGGTGCTCCATATTCCTTTTTATTTTTTCTTTCTCTAATGTCTTGCATCATTCACCATGGGAGGGAGATATTCAATTGACCTGCTGTTGGTTTAGGATGACAAATTAATTTCATGTCAGCCTCCAAACAGCCCGTTAGCAGTAATCATCTGGGACCACCTCAACCAGCACAGAAAAGACATTTAACTCTTCACAGAAAGGCAAAAGTTTCCAATCCACATAGCTGAGCCATCCAAGCCCCCTTGGCTCCATGCTCCACATTGCCAGGGAGTACTCCTGGCATTCGAACTCAGCCCTAGCAAAACTTTAGATTAGCTTCTGAGTTGATGTTTTACACAAAGAGGAAATTAAATAATGAGACTTTATTGAGAGCGAATACAGTCTTGTCTCTTCCTATTTATTATGTGCTCTCCCTGGCGCGATTACACACAGCAAGAGAAGTCTTGCTGCTTCACACCACGGATTGCTGTGACAGAGAAACACCCCTCGCCTGCACAAACCCATTAAGTTTTCATTAGACCGCCTTGCCCTCTTTTTCATCTTTCCTGTCTCCTGCCTTCCCCGTTCTCTTTTTATATTCTCACTTATTCCTACCTGGTAATGCTTCATTGCTCTCAAGCCACCGCAAGTACCTTACCTCCCCTTTGTCTTGGCAATTCGTTTGTTGCCCATTTCAGACCACTTTCACAGCCAATGGCCACGGGCAGTTTTGGGCTGTTGTGACAAACCCTAACTGCTGGTCTTGCTTGAAATGTAGAAGGGTGAACTGACGTTGGGAGATGCTTGTGCCTTTGTTTACCTGGGTAGAAAGTAGAGGTGAAAGTATTGTTTTTACAAACAAAATTGTTGCCCTGGGGGCTGGGGGGGGAGTTGTTTTTTGGTTTGGTTTTTTTTTTAAGATATGTACCAGCTCAGGTGCAAAATAAATAATAGCAAAAAATACACGTTCTTCCTACTGTCATTTTAAACACATCAGTAGTAAGATTGTCCCCCCAACAGGACCCAGAGACCCTTGCACAGGTTTTGTCCATGTCATGCTGTGCAAACATAACATAAGGCATTGTGGCTGAGAAAGGTGCAGAGTCACATGTGCAGCCCATAGTGTTCTGGGGTATATTGTACCGTTGCTGCAGCTATTGTATGGTGTGTGCAGTGCACGCTCATCTCCCGGGTAGAGCATAACTGCTGTTTGTCAACATGCAGCAATAATGAACTGTCACAGAGACACAAACGGGAAGAAAAGCCTCATTCAGCTCTCACTGCAAGGGAAATGTAGGTCAGTGGAATATCATTACTGAAATTGAAATTTATCTGGGACACCAGGGCTAATAAAACTCTTCTTGGACAAGTGCTGTGGCATCATTAATGACCACGAGTCGTCATGACAGTCTCCCCTGTCTCTGTACTGAGAAGTTGCCTTTCACAACTAGAAGGCCCCAGTTCAATACTGGGTTGCATTTCTTGGTTCATTTCCAATTTATTTACCAAATTGCAGGTTTCGTGAACCCTCTGGCTGTCTTCCATGCATATGCTGCCCGGCCGTGAGCCTTCTTAGCTCTGTGTTATCTAACAGGATCACAACCCTGTTCAGAATGACCTATATTTGGGTTGTTCTCCAGCATTTAATTTTGAGCAGTAAAAGCTAATTTTCTTTTGTGCTGAAAGAACATATGGGTTCATTGTGAAGAAGTATTGTTTGAGGACTCTATTGAAGTCAGATATTTTTAGGTGCATGTAAGATCAAAGCTCTGATATCGCTTGGTTCAGTAATATATGTACCAATATGTAACAGCAAAAGAATCTTTTTCCAAGTCTCCATTCAGAGCATTTTCACTACATTTTAAAGCTGCCTTTGACATTTTTGTGCCGTATACAGCTCTTTAATGCAGCATTAGCTGATGTGAAGTGTGCCAAGCCCATTTGAGCACAGAATGTGCAGATACGCAATGAAACAAGTTTTATCAAGAGACAGCAAACTTCAAAGTTTCCAGAGGCTGAGCTTAGATAAACCTTATTAAAACATGATAAGTGTTGAAATAGAGTTCAGAATTTCTCAAGCAGTTTTTGGTAAAACTTGTTCCTCAGATTTCTGAAATACTGGTTAAGGGTATTTCACACATTAATTTCTTCTGTCTGCTCCAAGTCCTGGCTTCAAGTCAATAGAAATGCATCCAAGCTGTCAAGTTTACATCTAGGCTTTGCCAGAGTGTGAAGTTGTTTATATCCAAAGTTCTGGAGCCAGCTGACATCTACACACTTAGGAAAATTAATTCAAATTAATTGGAGGTGTGAACTTAGAGCATCGCAGTTCAAGTATCTTAAAACCCCATGTGGAAACTCTTATTCAAATGTAAAGTGTCCTCAGTTCTGAATATAATCTTCCTCCGCGATGAGCTATATCTAAATTCACAACTAAGATCTAATATCATCTTTTAAAGCACAAACTGTTGACAAGGAAATTTCGCAGGTGCACCAAATAAGTGATAAACAAACTACTTCAGATTTAGGGCTGGTTTGGTTGTCATGAAGTCGTAAAAACATCTCAGTTTTTATCCAATCAAGGAGTTTTCAACTATTCCAAGGGAGATAAAATAAAGGTCATGTTTCATGACTCATTAATGGTCATACTTTTAATCTGAAATGGTTTGAAATATGTTTTGTATCTAATAAATTTAAAATCAGTTGCAAATTTTTCAGTAGCAAATTTTGAGGTTTTCCATTTAATTACTGATAAGCAAATAATAATAACAACGCCATTCATTCAGTGCAATTGCTATTTCTTTAATGTCATGGTCTAGCAGGTTGACTAGTTTATACCATTTCTGTTGTTTCCTCATGTCATAAATACCTGAGGTGGATCTTTTTGTGTACTTTCTTTTGAACACTTTCTAGGTCACATGTTTACTGGTAACCATAAACTTTTAACCTGGAGTCTCAGAATTGTCCCAGGGTTGGAGTCCCAGGGATGCTTTCACAGTGCAGGTTTCCTGCCTACTAATTCTCTGGGAAAAGGGAGGGAAAGAAAATATTTTTTTCCCTTACTCTTTTATTTTTTTCCTTCGATTCCATATATCTCTGTCTCACTGAGAGTCTTCCCCCTATCACCCACATAAAGAAACAGTTGCATACATTGAATCAACAAGGAAATAGAAGGCATCTTAGACTAGTATATCTTCTTGGAGTAGCAGATCTCTTGAGTAAGGCCCTGGGATTGTCAGGCTGGGGATAGACTGCAATTTAACTACACCTTTTGTGTGATGTTGTATATATCTCAAACTATTAAACATTATAGGTATTCATATCTTCTCCATGAAATTCCATATGGGACAGAATTCTACATCGTTCTTTCATCTCAACGACCTCTCTTCCAGCATCCATCCTCCAGCTGATGACCAAAGTTGAGAGTTCTACTGCAAGGGCTGACTGCTCAGTTGAAAACATAGCACCTATCGAAACAGTTCTATAGGAGATCCTGGAAACCACAAGCTGATAAGTCTGCCTGCTGTCCCTAATAAAGTGCTAATTTGTAATAAAGAATAAAGTCAATGAGCTACTGATAAGCATCACCTGTAGGGAATCAGAATGGCTTTTATAAAGGGAAATTCTGTCTTACCACAGGCTGGTGTTTTAATATGAATTTATAATCACCTCAATAAAAAGGATAGACTGGTCACAATGATTTTGAGAAAGAAAAAAGACAGTCTTCTGTAAGTCTTTGTGCCAAATATTATTAAAGAAAATAAGTTGCTATGGGAATGGAGTAAAAAATTTCTGAAAGCTAAGGAAAGGAAAAGAAGCAAAGAGTTATTAATCATTTCTCAGGATGGAGAAGTCCCAGCACTGGGATGCCCCCAATACTGGTCTAAACTTCAGTTTTGTGTGATGTTGTCATCAGTGCCCTCAAGAAAGTAAAGCACAGTGAAGTCTTTTTGCTTAGAAATGATACTAAGCTCTTTCAGATAGTCAAATGCTGCAGCTTTAATGAGGAACTGCAGAAAAACCTAACATAACTGAGCAAAGGGGCTGAAAGTTGGCAGAGGAACCTCTGTGTAAAAAAAAAAAAAACCAAAAACAAGGTAATGAACAAATCTAGAGAAAATAGTCTGAAGTACAGAGACATGATGCTGAGCTTAGAAAAGACAGTTTCAAGGAGGAGATTTTGGAGTGAATATTGGCATTTCCCTGAAAAAAATCATTTCAACATGTAATGACACCCAAAAAAAGTCAATAAAATTTTATTTGTCATCAGGAAGGGGACAGAAGACAAGACAGGGAGCATCATTTTGCTGCTTTACAAAGCTGGTATGTGCCCACATTGTGAATACTATGTGAAGGCCTTTTTTCCTCAAGGCAAAAGGGGTATAGTGGATGTGGACTAGAAACAGAAAAAGGGCAGCTAAAATGATCACAGGAATCAAGTGACTTCTCTAAGTAATGAAGAGAGTGGGCAAAGTGAATTTAAAAGTACTGAAATGTAGCAATACGGGAACTGGAAGACACTTAACCAAGACATGCAGAAGATGAGCTTAGCAGAGACAAAAGCCTTTGTTGAGGCCCTGGGCAGAAAAATTACTGCAACTTGATTCGTGGAAGGTCATGGAGGCATTCAGCAGCAGGATCAGAAAGGGACTGGACAAATTGAAGTCCATGAACAGATATTAAGGGGAATAAGCATAGCTATACCTTCCAATTTCCCTAATGCAGAGATTACAGATGCCTGGTGACCACAGCAGAAATGATCTGCCATGACAGGCCAAGTATGTATGCTCTCCTTGTTCAATAGCACCTGTCGCTCATCTTTTCCTCATCAAAGACCTTTAAAAAAATTAAATCATTGGAGTATTGAAAGGAGTTAGCTATAACTATACACCTGTAGAGTACATACTTGTACAAGGGAAGATTGCTAGCTCGTCACCTGTACCAGCACATAACCTGTCTAGATACCTCATGAAGACCACTGCCTTTGTACCTCTTCAGGCAAGGTCTGCTTGGACATCGCACAGCTACCGACAAGTGGAATAATAGCAAAACCTCACTTTGCCATTACCTGCTTCTTCCTATGTTGGAAAGAATCCAATGTCCTCTTTCTTATGGATGTATATTCTTCTCAAGAGATCACTGTCCTCTACCCTTAAAAAGATAGTTAACAGGGGGTTAAATATATGATTTTAAAAATGTATTTTAAAAACCGTTAGAAAAAAACAAGAGCTGTAACAGATTTGGGAGGAACAATTAGCCCTGAAAAAAACTTGTCTTTTTTCCATTTAATCGTATTTGTTCATATGTGTCCTGTTTCCATTGCAATTGTAACAAATTGACCATTATGATTTTATTGATTTGTGGTTTCCAATACCTTCTCTCAAATAAATTTTTTTTTTTTTTCCACATTGGCGTCCCATTTGTGTAGTGGGTGCTCTGTTTTAGGCAAAAGATTACTCAGCATAATTAATAGTTTAGTAATTTCATACTTGAGTTCTTGTGGAACCCTTGGGTGAATACCATCTGGGTCTGGTCATGCCATAATGCTAATTTTATTGATTCATTCGTAAAGCTTTTGTACCACTATTCCAATTTGAAATAGATCTTCAGATTCATCACTTTTTAAGGAAAATTTCTGATAAAAGAATCTCCCTAAACATAACATTGAACATGGAAATTTCTTCTAGAGCCCTGTCTTCTCTGTATGATCTTTTTACTTCTTGATAATTTTTCAGTCCTACAAACTCTGTCAGATTTCCTTATTCTGGTGCTGGGGAAAAAAGTTTTCATTTTTATGGTTTTAGCAATATGTTCTTTTCCCCTTTTCTCTTGCTTTTATATTTAACTAGTTCTTTTCTCTTTTGCTTTTTTTTTTTTTTGAAGGTTTAATTCAGCTTTCTGAGGGACATCTTTTAACCATATCATCTTTGGGGTTTTGGTATTCTTTTTTTTTCATTTTTTTAATCTTTCTAGTCTTTTTGATAGGTTAGCCCTTTCACAACAGTCTCTATAATTCACCCCCAACCACGATGTGAAAGGACAAAAAAATCCCACATCCAAAATAGTGTCTGCAGTCTGACACAGATACATATAAAAAGCCCCCAATTTCAAAAAGAACTCATAGGCTGCACAGAAATTCCCCGCTGAGCTTTTAAAATGATTCTCACACTTGCCTTACTATGGAAATCATCTTCTTCCAAGGACCAAAATTAAACAGTAATAGGTTCCCTTTTTAGTTGTTTAGATACTTGACGGAGGTGCTGTTTCTATAAATACACACCACAATTGCTTAAAATTGATTCCATTGCTTATTTAACGACTTTAATTTTCACTGAGTGCAGGGCTTAAAATGCTAGCACATGCCGTGTTCGCCTGGGTCAATTTTAAGAATAACTTGATCTGCTGTATTTGCTTCCTTTTCACTTTGGCTTTCCTAGCACAGGTTGAAACCTGCCCTTGAAAGCGTGTATGGCTCCCATTAATGTCAATGGGAGCCATGTGTGCACGCTGAAGGACTAAATACTAAATTTACCCCCCTAAGCACTTCCCCCATAATGACTGAGTGTACTATTACAAAGTCATCGTTTAATTACCATTTTTAGCGCAAACTTTTTTTCTTTTAATATATTCTAACTGATGATGCAATTAATTCTCCGAAGTAAGTGTCATTGCATAGTAATTGGAAATACCATTAATATTTTTATGCACTTTCCCCAGTCAAACTGCTTTACAAATATTTGCCTACTTTCTCTCACAGAGTTTTTTGGACTACAGTGGTGTAGCTAGGTGAGCTTTTCCCAATTTTGTATTTTAATACCTGCCTACAGCTAGTGTTCCAGAACTATGGCAGAATACATCATTTTACATTGTAAGTTTTTCCTAATTGAACTTAGTTTTGCTTCTTTGTGTTTTTATGGAGCTATTCCACGGCCACATCTGTGTTTTCATTCTGTATTAGATTCCTTCACAATCATAGACACTGCTTGCAATTAAATGCATAGGACCTGCTGCTTTAATTGAGTTCAGTCCAATTTGTCACTTCAAACTTTGGAAAATTATGTGTAAGGAAAGATTTACTTGCCAGTTTGATTCAGCTAAAGTTGATGGAAAACCTTTTGATCACTCAGCCATTAAACACATTTCAGAGTTGTGCCAAGCTAATTGCTTGAGCTTGCTTGAGTTTATTTGTATTTAAAACAATCTAAGTTAATGTTTTCCAGGGCTGTGTAAACCATCATCTTTGCATGCACTTGTGTTTCCTTACTTAAGAGTTTTGAGAGTCTGATCCTGCTCTTACACACCCACTAGTGTAGATCAAGCAAAACGCTGTTCTCTTTGGGAAAACAAGGGGGAAATGGTGCAGTAGCAGGTGCCAACCCGAATTTGTATGTCCATCTGTTAACTGGTGCAATCAGAAAGTGACAGAGCCACAGCAATGTTTATTCGTTGCAGAGCACCTGCTTCTGGTTATGACAATAAATCCAACCATGCCTCAGCAGCTGCAGTGTAGACATGCCCTTTGGGATCTTGCTGGACCAGGGTGGAATCCACTGGGAGCACAGCTGCAGATTACTAATAAGGCCTCCAGCTTTAGGGGTTCATGGTCAGCATTGCTGCTGCCTTGCTTCTAAGAAATACAATGTTTGGTTTTAACTGCATAAAACCAGTTACAGGAACTGCAAACTGGGTTTGTTTTGGTCTCATTTCTGTAAATATATGAAAAGCCTATGTTAAATCCAAAGGGTTGTTGCAGGGCGGAGGCTCTTTGTCTTTAAGACTTCACTGCAGAACATGCAATCACAACTTCAGGATATTTTGTTGAACTGTATAAAAAAGATTCATGTTGTCAGGCCAGTTGCTTGAAGAAATATAGTCACAAAATAAAAAAATTAAATAATTAAACTGTGTGGATCTTACAAGTGGGCTGGTGCTTCTGGGTTTTACAGAAATACATACAATAATAATCCAGGTTGAGACACAGAGGTATGAAATGTGTGCTCAAGAGGTGGAGGGGACATCCATTAATGTTCTGAATATTTCTATTACATACATTTCTGAAAATAAGGACTAGAAACTACCATCACTTACCTGGATTTCAAGGATGAGGATAGAGTGTGCTCCTTATTTGTCAGTGGATTACAAGTTTTAAAGGAATTAGAAAAATTAAACTCTCACTGGATTCCCTTAGAATAATGTGAAAATTATCCATCTAGCAACACATGAAATACAGGTCAAGTTGTTCTCTTGTGGTTTTTATTAGCTGATCACTAGATTTCTCTGTCCTATAGCCGCCTTCTTTGTAGAAGGGAAGTAACAGTGTTTTCTTATGTTGGAGGTGTGTTCGTTTGGTCAGGGAAGATTTCTCAGGTCTCTTGCTAACACATAAGGTCATTCAGACTGCTAAGCATTTTTCACCTCAAAATTCACTTCTGTAAAACTGACAGCAGCAACACAGATTAGGGCTCTGAAGTTCAAGAGGAGATGTTGTCTTAACCTGCTTCATTTGAAAAATTTCTTCCTCTTTAGTAAAAGATAGGACATCTCATTGTCTTGTTGGTCCACAGCTAACATGAAAGCACATGGATGGACACATCAGGTCTCAGTAATTCAGCAACTGAAGTGTCAGTCCTCCCCCTGACGCTTAAAAATTCAGCATAAAGATATCATGTGAAGAAAAATATAATTCTTGACAGTGACAATTCTGTGGTTCCCTTCTTCTCCTTTGATGAAGTACGAAGATGTTTCATTAGAATTGCAAGTAGTCACCCTTTGGCATGAATATTCTCCAGAGAAACACTTTCTGTTCAGGGATCTGTGTAATGGAACAGGCTGATAAGAGTGACACAGAAAAACTAGTTTTAGTCAGAGTTCCTTAAATTTGTTTAAAAATTTGCAACAGTTTTTAGATTAGACCTGCATATGCAAAGGTCTGTGCAGACACCTCCTTTTTTTTTTTTTTTTAAATGGATGTAGAAGTACAAATAACACGATAATTAATTTTATGTATTGTTTCAGACTGACATTTACTCTGTGTTCTCATTAAGGTTCTCTTCATGTTATTTTAGATTACAGTATTTATATTTATAGTCTTGATTTCCTAGGCATGATCTCTTAGGATACACTTGACCTAGAGCATATCACTTAGAAGTGAAGTTTTGAGCATTTAGCTATCATATAGGTTGTCTAAATTACCCACACTCCAAAGGCAATTGTGCTTTGAACCCAGGGAAGCATCTGGTAAAATGTTCTTAACAATATTTGCATTTCAACTAAATAAGCAAGTGTTTGCTAGGCACAAGAGAAGGAAAATAAAATTCTGGCTGCATCCCAGGTTAGCAGTCAGCTCAAACTGGTGAAGATAAAATAAAAATATCTTGGTCTGGTAGACTTGCAAAAACCAGCCTCTCATATTATTTTTGAAGTCCCCTGAATATCTCAGAACCTCCAAACAGTCCTTGTTGACAGTGTTTCTTGATGTCCTGCTTGGGTTTCTTTTTTTCTGTTCTTCTTTATCTTCTGTTATCCCTTAAATAAAATCCACATCAACAAACTAGGAAATTTATTTTGCTACAGTAAAAGAGAGGGCTGGAGCACCTCTCCTACAAAGACATGCTGAGAGAGTTGGGGCTGTTCATCCTGGAGAAGAGAAGGCACAAGGGAGACCATATAGCAGCCTTCCAGTATCTGAAGGCACCTACAGGAAAAAGGGGAAGGACTGTTTCCAAGGCCGTGTAGCAATAAGACAAGGGCCAATGGTTTTAAAGTAGAACAGAAGAGGTTTCGATTGAACATTATAAAGACATTTTTCACTCTGAAGGTGGTGAGATACTGGCACAGGCTGCCCAGAGAGATGGTGGAGACCCGATCCCTATAGACGTTCAAGGTCAGGCTTGATAAAGTTCTGAGCAACCTGATCTAGTTCTAGGTGTTCCTGCTCACTGCAGGGGAGTTTGGACTAGATGGCCTTTAACGGTCCCTTCCAACCTAATGCATTCTGTGTTTTGATGAATCTATGATAAAAGTAAATTTATGTGCAGTTACATGCCCAGATTAGCATGTAACTGCACATAAGCATGAGACTTCATGCAGCTCAGCTCTCAGCCCCCACGGTGAGCCTGCTTTGGTGAGAAAGTTGGTATCTCCTCTACTCAAAGCAAGTCTAGACAGTCAAGTAGTTAAAATGTTGATTTGTCAGCACAATAACACTACACTTGCAACTGTAATTATATCTTGCATTTTGGAAGGTTACAACAGGACACTTGAATAAAATGGTAGTTTGAAAAATATCAGCTGACCTCTATAGACTCCAAATGCTTGCTCAGATGAGAGTTTATGGTGTGATTTACCAGGACATCAGCCAAAGCACATATACTAGAGAGTCACGTGTCTTTGAGTAGAAAGGTCTTCTCATGGAAGGTCTTGCTAGAGGAGCAGGAACTACCTTTGGAACATGGCTTAATCTCCCCCTCTACTCTGCCCTGGTGAGGCCACATCTGGAATATTGGGTCCAGTTCTGGACCCCTCAGTTCAAGAAGGACAGGGACCTACTTGAAAGAGTCCAATGCAGGGCCACAAACATGATGGAGTGGAACGTCTTCTTTATTAGGACAGGCTGAGGGGACTGGAGAAGCCTGGAGAAGAGGAGACTGAGGGGTGACCTCATCAGTGACTATAAATATGTAAAGGGTGAGAGTCAGAAGGACGGATCCAGGCTCTACTCAGTGATGTCCAATGATAGGACAAAGGGCAATGAGTGCAAGCTGGAGCAGGGGAGGTTCCATGAAATATAAGGAAAAAAAACTTTCACTGTGAAGATAGCAGAGCTCTGGGACAGACTGCCCAGAAAGGTTGTGGAGTCTCCCTCTCTGGAGACATTACTCAAGCCCTGCCTGGACATGTTCTTGTGTGACCTAATCTAGGTGATCCTGCTCTGGGAGTGGTCTGACTCGATGATCTTTCAAGGTCCCAATCCCGATCATTCTGTGATTCGGTGATATTGTCCAGCTTTAGATGTAGCTCAGAACTAGGTAAGATGGCTCTGTAGCTACATAGTCCCTACATGACGATGATCATGTAGGAGCCTGTCCCTCACTACCCACTGTTGGTGGGCATGTTCCCCGACTTCTTCATTACTTCCTTTAAGCCTGTATTTTATTTTTATGAGGTAGATTTATCTGTGTGTGTACTAGGAGGTATTTTGTCATGTATTGAAGTGGAAGGAGAAGTTATTTGGTTTGTATTCCTGTTTTTAATAATGTAATGGGCCTCCAGAGCCAAGTGTTACCTTCTACAAGAACAACAGACACTTTCCTGTACAAAGAAAAAGAAAACAGAAGGTGGGAGATCCAGACTAGAGGATCAATTATAAAGAATTATCTTATATTTCTGAAAAATTAGCAATCATATGTGCATGTGCGTGTGTCTGTAATTGTATGCAGAAGTGGTTTTGGCTGTTTTAATGTCAAATCTACAATACATTCTATGGTTTTGTGTTTTAAGAAGAGGCAAAAATTAAAAAACATCATTGTCTCCAGGCAATTGGTTCCACTGGCATACCGCCTGAATGCCAAGCAAGGGATGTGATGTTCAATAATTTCCTATTTCAGAGCTCTTCAGTGAGCCTGGAATGCAATAGGCTATCCAAAATGTTTTCTCTCTTTCCTATTATCCTGGAAGGGACTGTTGCAATTACTGAGCCTACACTGGTGCAGTTTACTCAGTTCTCGCCTCCCTAGAGAATGAAGATAGCTTTCACAGGAGCTCTTCTGCCAGCGGGAGGAACTTCACGAACACATCAGTCAAAGTTCATATTACTAAATGGTTTTTGTGTAGCCTGTTTGTCATGCAGACTTCAGTGCATCTCATATACTCTTGGGTGGAGAGCAAGGACCCTACTGCAAGCTCTGAATGCACAAATGAAACTACTCTTCTTCCCTCTCCAAAAAAAAATAAGCCTCAGTTTTAGTGGCTTCTAGGCAAGTTTTTCTTGGAGATGACAACTGCAAAACTACAAAAAGATTTCAAGATAACAAGTCTTTCAAAATAAAGCCTGTCACTAATGTGAAGGATACGTGTACAAACAAGAAAAATCCTGACTTCTTCACACTACTCCCTTAGCACCACTAATCTGCAATAGAATATGCAGTCTATGATCTCCGTGATCCATAGTCTTGTCTGCTGAAAACTCACCATATAGTGAAGTTAGAGCATGGATGAATGTGCTAATAGCATAGGAGATATCAAAGAATCATAGAATCATAGTGGCTGGAAGGGACCTCAAGAGATCATTGGGTCCAACCCCCCTGCCAAAGCAGGCTCCCTAGCTCATATTGCACAGATAGGCATCCAGAAGGGTCTGGAATATCTCCAATTGAGAAAGAAAAGTGAAGTCAGCAGTAACATCATCTGATTTTCCTTCTCGGGATTATGTTGGTTAGTGGCATTCACATTTTCAATGTTCTATTAATTTATATACATACGTGTATTGATTTATATTCATGTTTATAAGATGGAGGCATGAAAGGCCTAATTCCACAGCACAGTTAAAGCTGCAGTTATTTCATGATCCATCAAGAATGAAAGGAATGGGGTTGAAGACACTAAGTTACATCTGTGACTATCTTACAGCCACCCCGAAATGCATGTTAATGTGGCCAGTTAATTCAGATTTTAAGATTTCTCTATGGATGTGCTTCCAAAACAGCATCATTTAGATTTTCCATTTAGATTCCTCAGAGGGAAGGTTGATGGCAATATATCTGCTTCCCAAATTATTTTTTTTCATAAGAAGGCCATGGGCAGTCAGAATATATAATGGGAGTTGTGTAATGGGAGTTATGAGGGCTATAAAGCACCTCTAAACAAATTAGACCTTAAGAAAAAAAAAAGAAAAATAAAAAGAACAAAAACAAAACACAGAGACGAAAAAAAGAAAACAACCAAAGAAACAAAAAACATTAGCCTCATTAATTTCATAGCATTCCTGAAATAACTGACAGGAGCAAAGGGACCAGCACTGATGAAGTATTGCCCTGATAAGGAGCTTAAAAGGCATGTTGCAGAGAGACCTGGAAACTGAATTTATCACTTTCTTCTTTGCAGTAGGAAGTGTGAAGCTGCTCTCTTTGCACCTGTAGATAATTATTATAGCTCTAAATTGAGGTTGCAAGGAAGAAGGGAAAATGTGCCCAAGAGAAGAGTATGGACCGCAGAAAAGAGTGGATAGAGAAATACACCTCCTGAATGGCAAATCCAGGGGAAAACATGGATGGAAATCCTGGCCCTGTTGAAGAGTATTGGGTTTAAAGGGCAAGTTTTTGATAGGGACAAGGGCTGCAGGGGTGGCTTGTGTGCAAAGAGCTATCACCATGTTGGACAGAGCCATTTTCGTCTGGCTCTAACACAAACGCACCACTCTCCAAAGCTAGGCAGATGAACACCACTGGTGGTGCGTATGTGCAAGAAGGGGTAAAAAATGCTGTTCAGTAGCTGTGAGAGAGGAAAGTGGGGAAAAATGTGAGAAACTACTCTGCAGACACCAAGGAGAGAAAAAAAAAGGGGGAGGAGGTGGTCCAGATGCCAGAGCAGAGTTTCTCTTGCATCCCATGGTGAACCAGGTTCTCCACTTGCACCCCATGGAAGACAACAGTGGAGAAGATAATCACCCTGCAGCCTGTGGAGAGACCATGCTGGAGCAGGTTCCTGGCAGGCACTGTGGCTCATGAAGAGGACCCTAGTGGGACCAGGTTTTCTGTCAGGTGGCCCGTGAGGGACCAGACCATGCAGGAGCAGTTTGTTCCTGAAGACCTGTGCCTTGTGGAAAGGTCCCACCCTAGAGCAACCCTTGAAGAACTGCAGCCCTTGAGAAAGACCCACATTCCAGAAGTTCATGAAGGACTGTATCCTCTGGAAAGGACCCCACACTGGAGCAGGGGAGCAGCATGAAGAAGAAGCAGCAACAGAGATGAAGTGTTGTGGACTGATCACAGCTTCCACCCCCCTGCACTACTCCTTGGGAAGGAGGTGGGAAAGTCATGAGGGAGGTTGAGCCCGAGAAGAAGAGAGGAGTGGGTGAAAGGTGTTTCTAGACTTGGTTTTATTTCTCACTATTATTAATTAGCAAGAAATTAAATTAATTTCCCCAAGTCTAGTCTATTTTACCTGTGAAGGTAAATAATGAGCCTCTTCCCTGTCTTTATCTCAAACCATGAGCTATTTTTTGTATTTTCTCCCCCCACCTTGCTGAGGAGGGTGATTGAGAGAGCAGCTTTGTGGGCACCCAGTGGTAAACCAAGGTCAATCCACTACATGAAGTCAGTAAAAAACCTTAATATTTGGTTCCCAGAGACATGGTCTTGGTGGCTGGAAAAGGAAAAATCTGAGAGCTAAACTGTCCATTTGAATTAGCCCACAGGAAAAGCCAGGCAGGTAGGAAGCCCAAACCTTTGCCTTCATGAAGACACATACAAAAAGTGACCATAGAGGATGTCTGCACTGCTACACATCAAGAGGACAACTTGGGGTTGGATCCAATGATCTCTCGAGGTCCCTTCCAACCCCTACGATTCTGTGATTCTGTGATTAAGAGTAGACTTTAACCCTTCTTGCCCTGGAAGACATTTTGCTTCCTGCTTTACCTGGACTTCTGCATTTCCCCAAAGGGGAAGAATCTGAGTATGTTTGAAGACTTCTTTGCAGTTCCTGCCCTGTAGCAGGTATCACGGATAGAGGAAAGGGTGAGAGTGCTCCAGAAAGGTTTCAAAGTTTGGTGGAGTTTAAATTTCACTGAAAGACCATTTGGCTCATAACCAGCAAATGGGGGTTGCTGAGGGAAAAGCAAAAGGACGAGGCAAGCATAGAGCTGTCTTTCCTCCAGCTACCAATGATCTGCAGAGGCAGTTTCGGTATGTCTAGCAACCTTCAAGGTTCCCTTTATAGTCAACAGAAATAATTAGGCTTTTCTAAGGCCTAATTATCTCACCATAAGGTAGCTATTTGAAATCAGTCAAATGAATCATTCCCTAGGAGGACTTATTTCTTTACTGTGACTGTAAGAAGGAGAAGGTGGAAACAAACTTTCATGTAGATATCTACCCTGCAGATGAAGTGACGTGAGGTGAGATGCCTCCTACAGCTGGGCAGTCAGCAGGGTGGGGATAAACCAAAAATGTTTAAATCGGTGTAGAGCTTGCAGAATAGCAACTGCTGATGGACTCCCTATACACATTCAAAAAGTCAAGTACTGTTTTCTAGCCATCCTTGCCCTGAGCACATTGGAGGAAAATGAGTAAAAATAAGTTAGTATTGTCTAAGGAAAATGTATAAAATATATCTTTTTGTAAAGTAGGTGGAGAACAGTGGATCAACAGAGTACCCAGAGAAGAGTACACAACTGTGCTATTCCTTGAACTTTCAGGGGGGCAAGATAGGGCTCTGTGTTTCATAATTCATCTGAGAGTTTGTCTGCAGTCAAGGCAGAGGAGAGATCAGACGTCTTCAAACTCTTCTGTTCCATTAGTAGTTCCTCTGATCAGCACTAGTTTCCCAGCAGTCCCTCCCTCCCTCTCCCTGTATACTTCATGTGATTTAAAGAGTAAAATTCCTGCTTCCTTAACTCAGAGCAGCAGGGGGGCTCACTTTCCCAGCCAAAGGATGCACAGTATGGGGGTATGCTTTGCCGATCTTTTCTTTTTTAATGGGTTTTGAAGACCGATGATGTGATTTTTAGCAGATTTTCTCTATAGGACCTTTCAGGGTCTGATGTCTGGTGAGTTTTGTATTTGGGTGATTTGAAAGCAAATATTTGGATCCAGGTGGCTTGTTGCGGAAAAAGAAAAAAGAAAAGCTGGTATAAAAGGAGGAAAAAGAGCAATTATTTTAAAGTTTGCTTTGTCTCCTGTGCCTAATTCACCCAGTTATAAGCTGATGACTGTTTGCTTGGTTCAGAAAATGGGTCAATGAAAGGTTTCCTACAGGCACGAAGAAAAACTTGCACTTACTTTAGATAAACAAGAAGAAGAAAAAAAAAAAAAAAAAAAAGAAAAAAAAGAGAAGTAGTTACAGACTGTTCTACCAGCAAAGCCTCAACAGAGACAAATCCAGAAAGATCAGCATTGCTGTCCTCCAGAGATCTTACTTGTAAAATAAGTTCTTGACATTAGAAACTACGCTTTTATTGTGTGTTTGTGAAATGCTAAGGATTCTGGATCCACAAACTGCATATGAACTTTTAATTGCAATATAGGAAAATATATGATAACAAATCAAGTATCTGCATTCTTGTTGGATAGCATAAGTGGGGTTCAATTAAATGAGGTGAGACTTTTATTTGCTTTCAGCTTCAATTGACAAAGCAGGACTAACTTGATTAGTTCAGAGGCAAATGCCACACTGGACTGTGTGAATAGGATGAGTGGCTTTGAGTTGAATGCTTGTTCATATTTTCTTGGCTTCATTCAAACCTAAAAACCCAAAACCATAAGAAAGAGCAAGAAATGAAAAGAATATTTCTCTGGCACAATTTTAAAAGCTTGGCCTGTTTTCAACTTAAGGCAAGAAAACAGTAATTTAAGCCAATACAGAGCTGAGCAGAGAAAGGAACAAATGTGAAGAGGCTGAGAAACTGTGTGCTCCCTCACCAAGATTTCAACTGCCACCTTTGCTCTCCCCTGTATCACCTTTCACTCTGGAGACTCACAGGTCACTCTTAAGTTTGTCTCAAGTCTTTTCACCTCTGCAGAAGTCATGTGTACACAATTAAACTCTTGCAGTTCATTAAAGAACACCAAGGTGAAGGTAACTGTAATTGTATATAATTTTTTTTTTCCTGATCCTTAATGGTTGAAATTATGGATATTGTTTCCACAGTTTGCAGTAATGAGGCCTGAACTCTCACTTTCTTTAAAAAATAGGATATAATAAGGCAGCTGCTAGATGGTTTATAAAAAATAAAAAAAAAGTACTTTCTTCTCAATGTCCATGTCTGCAGAAAATTCCACTTTGCAGTGGAGGTGGGAGGATTTCTTCTCCACAGATATGCCCCGCAGACTAGACCCAAGATGATCATGATGAAGCATCATAGAAATTAGTAGTTCAAGCAGGTGAACTTACTTCAAATTATTTAAAATCTACTGCATACACTTCAATGTCTCAGAAAATCATAAAGAAATCCCAGAACTACTACAAAAAATAAGGAAGAAAAGGAACCATAGTAGGTGTTAGCCAATTGCTGGATCATTATTTCAGGGTCCACCCAGACTAGGCTCAGTGGGATACCCCAAAGCACAGTTAGTTTTGCTGCCTGTAAGTGTGGGTACACTGTACATCAGGGTGCCTGAGTCTTTTAATTCACCCATCCTTGCAAGGCACCTGCTCCAGAGCAACAGAAGTTATGGGAGTTGTTCCTCTGAGCTCAGCAACTGGCCAATTTAGATAGCTTGGCTTCTTCCTGATCCTTCTCAAGGTCTTTTAAGTGTAAACATGTTCGTTAAACATTTGATTTGACATTTAGTACCTTTAAACATTCATAAGCATTTGAATATTAAGGACACACCTACTGCAGAATTCAAGCCTGACTGAAACTCTCATTTTTGCATGTGAAAGCCAAGGCATGAGCACCGGGCAGAGTTGTGTTGTGTGTGGTGGAAATCCTTTTAATGACTAAAAGAAACGGACTTTTCTTCTGGAAGAGCTGAAGGGACAGCTGGAGTTCTGTCCTTTGCTAAGGTCTTGTGATGCCCAGCTGAGAGGTGACTCTGCCCTAAGTTCACTTAAGTACTACTAAAAGCATGGCATACTTTGCTACGTGGATGGTGGGTTTCCAATACATTGGAAATCTTTTGACCAGCATGGAACCTAAATCATTACATAGTCTGGGATCTCAGCATACGAAGCTAAGTATAAACTGGAGCTGCCTAAGGCCACTCTAACTTATGCTGGCAACCAAAGGAATTTTTGAAGTATAAATGTGGCATAAAGCCTAATTTGCCTTCAGCTCGTCCCCAAGAACACGATGCCAAATGCTGTGATGAAATCAGGATGGAATCAAGGTCTCACAGTTGAAAGTATCTGTCTGGCTTTATTGCAACATTTTCCATGTGATAGTATTTATTATGTTTTCTTACTATCACTCATTTGGTTCTCTCATATTGTCTCTCTGCTTAAGAAGTATTTTGCCTTCAATGTAAAACCAGCACTCACATGTCCAGCAACTTTTTGGTTTGAGTTGATTGTGGAGGTTTTTTTGGGTTTTTTTTTTAAAGCTAGTGAAAAACTTTATTTCCTTGGATAATTGGGAAAAAAATACAAAAAACAAAACCAAAAAAACCCAACATGAAATAGTATCACCTGTTTTTCTCTAATGAACAGGAGACAGTTAAATGAGTGGGATGATACTCTATAGATTAGGAAATGTAGATTCTTCTCAGTGGAGAAGTTGGATGCATACTAGAGTAGGCACGTAAACTGAAAATGATTAATCCTGAAAGCTGAATCAAGCAACAGAAATCCAAAAATATTCCACTTTAAGAGTTGTTTGCTATAAATCAGATTACAGGATTCTCTGTAAGATTTCAAAACCTTTTCAAAGAACCACTTCTGCAGATGAAGCTCTATAGAATCCTGCTAGGGTGGATCTTACAGACAGCTATTTTGTTTTAGCACATAATTATATGTAATTTGTCTAAATATTTTGTTAATTGTTTAAGTTCTTAACATATTGTCGTGTGTGCGTTCCTTTTCAGTGCTTTCCCATTAACTTTTAAAATAAGACAGAGAATGTCATGTCTATGTTCCTCTTTTAAATATAGTCTTTTTGTACATGATAACTTGACTCCCTTGGCTTAAAACACCTCAAATTACAAAGCATGTGCATTCTTCAGGATACACATACACCCCCACACAGAGTATATCAGATGAAATTGCTTTAAAATAATCCTATATTTTTTCCCAGCAATGACAGATTTTTACTTAAAAAAAAAAAAAAAGAAAAGAAATACTGTTCCCAGGAGACATTTTGATAAGAGCTTTAAGTTGATTACTTTTTATATCCTGTGTCCTGTTTGGCTGATAAGCTCCCAATCTCCATCCTTTCACATTGTTTTTATCTTCCTGCGCTGAACCCATCTACTCAATGTCATCTTTCAGTTGCAGGCATGAAGGTGGCAGTAGAGGCGGGGGGGGAGAGGAAACATGAGAGTGGCACAGTCCAGCACCGAGTCAGAGATTAGGGGTCAGTCTGCCCACACAGATAACTGCTACACTCTCAGGAATTAAATTTGTTAATCTTTGGAATGCTGTTCATCTTTCATTAATCATATAAGCTATAACAGAGTCTTTGATCTAAATGCAGCGTAGCCAGAAACCTCCTCCTTCTTTTGGCTCTGATCTATGAAATCTGAGTTGTCAGGAGAAATGCCTTCCCCCCCTTCTTTTAAACCTGTCTCCTCACCCTCTCCCACTCGATTTACTGAGAAATGGAATGGTTTCGTGACTAAGTCACTCCGCTGGAGTTTCAGCGGTCTGAATGCAGTGCGTGGCCCTTGGCAAAGGCTGCCTGCCAGAAAGGCGATTCTCTTGATCAACGGGCGTCTTATTCACTGCTGATCTCTGCTGGATGGCATCTGAACTCTTCATTTGGTAGGGTCACTTCCATCAACTTGTTTCTGGCAAAAACATTGTCTTCCCAAAAGAGGATAGAAGTCCTGTCCTGGGTTACACCAATACCAATATGTTTTGACAGAGGCAGTGACTTGCTTCATTGGTGTTAAAAAGAGAGATGAGATGTTTGGAAGGACCATGTTGTATGATTATCTTATTAATTGCATCACAGAACTTTAGGAGATGGAAGGGACCTTGAAAGATACCTAGTCCAACCCCCCTGTCAGAGCAGGATCACCCAGACTAAATCACACAGGAACACATCCAGGCAGGATTTGAATGTCTCCAGAGGTGGAAACTCCACAGCCTCTCTGGGCAGCCTGTCCCAGTGCTCGATTACCTTCACAGTGAAAAATTTCTCCTTATATTCACATGGAACTTCCTATGCTCCAGCTTGCACACATTAATGATAGGTTAAAGAACCATCAAGAGGGTTTTCTTTCTAGCCTGAAAATAAAAAGGAAAAAAAAAGACATCATAACTTACTATGAGGTTTTGCTGTTTAATCTTCTGTAGATTAATACACCATCTAGCATGGCTTCCTTGGAGCATAACTTGAATTGTTTGCTGGTCTCTACTTTGTAAATGTATGATTTGACAGCACCATGAAATCAAATCACGAGATCTCACACACCACTGGCACTTGGAGAAACAGTCAGTATGTTGTTATGAATTGGGTGTGGATCACTGACACAAAAAAAAATACAGTTATGGTGGGTAGCTGGCAAAAAAAAAAGAAGAAGAAAACATCCAACCTCACAGTATGTGCACCTATGCCACAAAAACCCTGCAGGCAGTGTCATGGTAGAGCTTCACTGACTTCTGAGGGACTTTGAACTTCTTTCAAGGTTCCTGATTCCAGCCCCTTGGCTGATTCTGCTGTTTTGAAATGTGCAGTTCACGATACATATGGCAGGGTGATAGGGCTGAAGAGAGATGGAGTGAAGGCCAAGGAGATATGGAGTGAGAAGAGGGAGAAAAAGTAACAGAAAAACTTGCAAAGAAGAAAAACAGTGCAGAAAATTTGTGACAGCACCAAATGAACTGAGCCAGTACCTTTCAACATAGATGCTGAGATGGAAAATGAGACTGACACAACTCATTAGCTGCTAACACACATAGGACCCCCCACTCTTGCTTAGGCAGTTTCTGCCATCTTCCTGAACCTTCAGCCTTGTCCCCTGTTCCACCAGAGGCAACCTCCCAGTTTAAGAACGGCTGTGCTACATCTCTACACCCTTAGCACAAATTTAGTGAGTAAATTGTCACTGCCTTCCTCTGAAATAAAGATGCACTGTGAGACATTACTTGTATTTGGCTAACTGAGAAGCGAAGAGACGGTAATTTGCCCAGGCTCATGCAATTAGCAAAGAATTAAATCCTCTATGCCATATTCCAAACTGTCCCCTTAATTGTGAGCTATTCTTACCAAAGATTTTCTCCCCACTCTCTGTCATATAGATAGAAGCAACATTCCTCTAGGAAGAATGAATCTTGGTATTTAATTTCATACTTTGAACTATTTACTTTAAAGATTCAGTCCTTTGATCATATTCAGCAGCTATAATAAATAGACGCCCTTTCTAGAACTCTGGTTCATAGAAAAAATATATATGTGCAGTCTTTTAGATTGTCAAGTAATATAATCGATATTAATTGTTGTACTGTAAAGTAAGATTCATTCTTCACTATGAATAGGATGGTATATGAATTTCATTAAATCTTCTCTATTTCAGTGCAATACAACAAAAGCCAAGTTAAACTGCAGCTTTGAGAATTTCTGCAGATGGTACAAATGGAATATATAAGAACTTCGTAAAAAAAGTCTTGTTTCAAAAGTGTCAAAACATAATTCAACATGTTTAGAGTGTCCCTGTAGAATGACGGAGAGAGAGGAAAATATAATCAATTAATTCATGATAGAGACAGAGTTGAGACCATCAGATTTACTCTTGGCTCTGCCACTGTTTTCTCCGAGTGACTTCTGTCCAAGCCACTTAGTTTCTCTATGACTCAGTTTCCCAGTTGTAAAACAAAGAGTGGTTGTGTGCCTACAGCACCCAGCTGTTGTGAAGATCATTTCTGCAGAATGCTCGAATAAACGCAGATGCATGAGAGTCCTGTAAGGTTGGCAGTGAGCTTTTTGCAGTTTGCCTGAATCGAGGAGAGACAAGATGATATGAAGAACAGAGGTGTTAAACATCCTTCCTGATTCCATTCTGCTGCGTATGTTTATGGCACATTCAGATTTGGCAGAATTCAGGGAATGGGGGTTTTCTTAAATATCTGAAGTATACTCTTGAGTTGGGAAGAAAAACTTATGAGTCAGTGTTTATTTTACCGAGTCAACAGCCTAGACCCAAGGTTTTGGGAATCGCATATTTCTCACCTGTTTTCATTGGGATATTTTAGTCTTAGAGTTTCTTATGTAATCATTCATCAATAAATTATTGATCTTTTATCAGATAAAGGCAAATCCCAAGACAGGAAAATAGGAGTTGTTCTAACAGAAATGCAAAAGAGCAAAACAGGTAGAGATATAAAGAGGAGAAGAAAGGCACAAAAAGAACGATGAAAAACATAAAATCTGTGACTGTGAAGGTGAACATGCTTTCAAAAATTGGGGTAATTCATAGGATACTTTGGTTATTTATTTGGATAATGATTTTTCCTTGACCTTTACACAAGCTCTTCACTGGCAGCAGAGGATGACTGACCTTCCATGTTGGCATGGGTACTATTAATGCTATGTCACCTTAGTTCACAGAACCACAGCACAGAAATATTACTCAGCCTTCCCTAACAATCAGTTTAAAATTGCTGACAAAGAATAATAAGTTCCACGAGCCAATGAAATGTATCGAACTCTGCTGCTGTTTCCACTTTGGAAGAACGGAGTCAAATATTACTGATTAAAATAATAATTTTGAGTGCTACAGTTGGGGAAAAAAGCCTCTGCTGTGAACATTTTCAGATGATAAAAAAAGCCATCAGCTTAGGTTGAGATCCGAAGTACCCACAAACCAGGGCAATGCATCTAAATATATTAATCTGTTCTTCGTATTTGCAATATCTATTTAATATTTTCTCCATATTTACATATGCAACAGAACAAATCACATCAGTTGTACTTTGCAGCACAGTAGTAATATTTAGACTAGTTTTTAAACAAAACTTGGCTTTTTCTTCGTTCATAATTTTCTGTTTGAATACCACCTAGGTGGCTACCATGTTTTCATCCTCATGAAGAAGTAGAGCTTAGTAGCCTGTTCATGGAAATAACTGGCAGAAATGCCTAAATCTCTTCCTCCAGCAGCCTCCTCGCTAGAGACTGTGAAATTTGCTCTATCTCTCAGTATGTTATAATACAATGGATGATCAGAGGTGAAGCCTGGAGGATTACATCCAGGAAAGATTCAAGCACCTAATACCTACCTTACACTGAATTTTAGTGCTGACATCACTGTGAGTCACCCAGAAATCAAATCAAATGACAAGCTGTCTATGCTGCACAAAGGAGAGTGGCAGAGGGAAGCCGGAACCAAATCTGAGATTTCTCTAGCTCTTTCAGCACCACACATACAGTAATAAAGCCATTTTATGCATCTAGTGCAGTGAGAAAAAAACAGAACAGAAACTAGAACTGAGGGCTTTTCTCTCCCACAAGGTTTTCTTGTCACTGAATGACCATCAAACCCTTCGTGCTTTACTTCTGGCCGTCCAAAACTTGCTTTCTTCCTACCTGTTGGTCTACCTACAACAGGGAGTTGTAGCACACCTTTAATAGCCTTTTCTGTGCTGAAAGTACTCTGCAGATCTATGAATTGTAGTTCATACAAGCCGACATGGTCCTTTAACTCAAGTTTCCCTCTTGGAGAACCTGATTGAAATTGGCCATCACCCTTGCTCACTCACTTGTCCACAACGAAATAAATAACTAAAGTGTTAGAGCATTGGAGACAATTTTGGCATCAAATCTAAGTCACGTATTGGCTCAGGCCAGCATTGACATGCATAAGAGCAGGATTTGAAATATTCCATCAGGCTTTCTTTTGGGCTCATGGAAACCGATTCTGGCTCAAAGATGTGAATTGTGTTATTTTGGGTTGAACTCTGCCTGGTGGTGTTTAAGATTTCTTTTTTTTACTATATGACTTTTTAAGATAGAAGCTTTTCAAATTGAATGGTTGAAAAATAGCATAGTTAGTTGTTATTTCTTCTTACAAAACTTATATTATTAGCAGCACTTCAGCTTTAATGCTTCTTCTTAGACTGATTATTTTTTCCTTCAGTCCCAGTGGTTACTGAGCTGAAGTACTGAATGAAACACAAAACCAGAGGAATCCTAATGGAAAAAAAGAATATATTAAACAGTGGAGGAAAAGGGAAGTCAGCTGTTGTTCCTTCCATGTGTTGGTTGTACTCCAGAATTATCATTGGAAGGAGAATGGGTCATTTCCATTAAGCCTACTGACAATGGAGCTAGAGAAGTGCCTGACTAAATACGGTTATGTGGCAAGCTGTGTTGTATGGAGACTGAGCAAACACAAAAACAAAGCAAAGCCCCGGGAGGTCATCTTAGAAAAATCCGGTGATTAAGAAAAAGATTATCTGGAGTGAAATACTGACATTACATTGCTCTTGGAAGCTGGATCAGAAAGGGAGATAGGAGATGTTTTCCTCATATATCAAAAGTATTAAAAGGGATTACCATTGTGACCTGTAGCTGAATATAGTCTTGTCCTCTAACATAAATGTACAGACTCCTGGAAGTTAAACTGAAATGGCAGCAGGCTTGTTATTAGTTGAATGAGAAAAAAAGTCTTCATGATACTGCCCTTAAAAGAGCATATAGAGGAACACATGGTAAAGATTTGCTTTGAGCTGGATTGGACCACACAGCATTATCCTGTTGTCCTTCAGTAGCTGAGTTATGGGCATTTGCTGATCAACTCTGTTGCATGACTCTGTGGACACATTAAAATTAGAGTGGGGACCAAGGCCTGTTCTATCATTGTAAAATGGTTTTCATTGCTTACCTGTAGCAAGACAAATGCAGCTTCTTTTGATTTATTTGAGAGGGGTTTATGTTGACAAGAGAAGTATCTGAGGTTGATAAGACTAAGAGACTAGAGGTCTACATTCTGTCTTGCATCAAGTTCCAGTTGACAGAGAGAAAGCAGGCTGAGAAGGAAGAGTGAGGGAAGTAAGGATTCATTTGAAGCACTGCCTTCAAACTTAGTATAAAGATAAATGTTTCTTCTTACAGCTAGTGATGGCCTCTCAGAAGTATTTTTTTTGGAGCATGGTCCTACATTACCCCATTTGCCCTCACATGTTCACATGGACTTGGTCTCATGTGGGGTGTTAGACTTTTTATGCCGATTTTGTGATAACTGACAAAATTTCCCTCTCCAGCCTGTTCTGAGGATATTTTTAGAGAAATTAAACATACCTAGAAATAAATGTGTCCTTAATTAAATCAGGTTACATCCATTATTCTGAAAACGGAATTATTTAAAAATATTAACAGGCAACAGATATAGCTGAAGTGACAGTGACGGGTGATGATGAGAAGGTGGA
>VZTU01010394.1:8516-37172 GCA_013400835.1 Zapornia atra
CTGCAGTCTCTTACATCTTCTCACTCCCTTCTCTGGCAGCAAAACCCACCCCCTTGCATTTTTCCCCTCCTAGATGTGATTCCCAGAGGCCCTGTGACCATTGCTGATGGGCTCAGCCTTTGTCAGCAGCAGGTCTGTCCTCAAGCAGGCTGGTGTTGGCTCTATTTGCACCTGGGGAAGCTTCTAGCTGCTTCTAGCAGCATCCACCCCTGCAGCCCCCATTCCTCCACCAGAACCCTGCCACACCAAACCACAACAAGGGATCACCTAAAGCAACTGTGGGTTCACGTACCACAGGTCTCACAGGTAAAATCCCTGCCCATGACCCCTGTCTCTTTTACAAGAGGAGCTTTGGGTATATAATTGGGCCTAAATGTTCAAAATCTAAGAGGTGCTTTGTGGTGTTGTAGTGATGAGCTCAGTGATGGGGTGGATTCTGCCAGCAGCAGCTGCAGCACCAACAGCGGTGGGCAGGGTTTACCTTCCTGCATTACACAGATCCTGTAATCTCCTCTGTCTTGGGATCCTTCTGCTGGTTCACCAGCCTCCACCCAGATGTTGTTTAATTAAAAAATAAGCAGGCAGGTATTCACAAGGAAAATGAAGCTGGTTTATTCTTTTTGTATCCTTGGTGCTCTCCTGACATCTTGTCTGGGGATTCTGAGTCTTGAATTTGAATTTTTGTCTTGCACAGCCAGTCATTTTAATTGGGAACAAAGGCATGGAATAGCAAATGTCCTATGCCAAGCAGATGCCATGATGTTAGAGAGGAACAATGCCTTCTTTCCCCTTTCCCCTGCCTGATGTGCTGTGAGGTTCAGGTGACGTGGCTGTAGTTCACGTTCAGTGTTACTGAGTGACTGCACATGCTATTGTGTCTCTGTGCTAAGCCAGCCTTGACACAACCATAACCCATGTTGTGCTGTGGTCAGGATGGTCAGGAGAACTAAAGAAGGACTGAGTGGCTGACAGGCAGGACACTGTGCTGCCATCCAGCAAGACCTGGCCAGGCTGGAGAGCTGGGCAGGGAGACACCTCATGAAACTCAACAAGAGCAAGTGGAGAGTCTGGCACCTGGGGAGGAATAACCCACTGTATCAGGACAGGCTGGGGGTGACCTGCTGGAGAGGAGCCTGTGGAGAAGGACCTGGGGGTGCTGGTGGGTGACAGGGTGGCCATGAGCCAGCAGTGTGCCCTGGGGGCTGAGAGAGACAATGGGATCCTGGGGGCATCAGGAGGAGTGTGGGCAGCAGGTCACAGGAGGGGATCCTCCCCCTCTGCTCTGCCCTGGTCAGGCCCCACCTGGAGTGTTGTGTCCAGTGCTGGGCTCCCTGGGATAAAAAAGCCAGGGATCTCCTGGAGAGAGTCCAGAGAAGGGCTACGAAGATGCTGAAGGGCCTGGAGCATCTCCCCTGTGAGGAAAAGCTGAGTGAGCTGGGGCTGTTCAGCCTGGAGAAGAGAAGACTTAGGGGGGACCTAATTAGTGTTTATCAATATCTTAGGCATGGGATGCAGGGGGAATTGGCCAGCCCCTTTTCAGTGTCTGTGGGGACAGGACAAGGGGCAATGGCTGTAAACTGGAGCACAGGGAGTTCCACACCAACATGGGGAAGAACTTTTCCCCAGTGAGGGTGAGGGAGCCCTGGGACAGGCTGCCCAGGGGGTGTGGAGTCTCCTTCTCTGGAGAGATTCCAGCCCCATCTGGACACCGCCCTGTGTGCCCTGTCCCAGGGACCCTGCTCTGGCAGGGGGTTGGACCTGATGAGCTCTGGAGGCCCCTTCCAACCCCTGTGATTCTGTGATTCTGTGATTCTGTACTGCAGCCAGGGTCACATGGAAAAGCAACATCAGATACCAATGTAGTGCAGTGGAGAAGAGGAGCAAACCAGCTAGAAGCTGGAGACAGGGAGTGTGAAGCTTGCCTTCATAACAGGCTGTTATGACTGTGGACACAAGGCCAACACAGACTGCTAGTGTTTTGGCTGAGTTTTGTTTCCTTTCAGTGAAGCTGGAGCTACCACTTGCATCACAGAAGTTGGGGACCTACAGAGGAGTCCCAGATGAGCTCTGAGGTACCACTATGTCCATCTGGGCTTGACAAACCTTGAGATGTCAAACCATGGGAGGAGACTGAAGGCATCTCCATATTCCCCAAGCCAGCAGAGCTTCTCCATCTGGTGGCTTTGGATGAGGCATGGAAGAAAAAAATTACAAGGTAAATTTTCAGAGGTTGGGGGCATTGTGTCTTCACAATTAAAGTGCTGCAAAGCACTGTGATCATCAAGCTCACCCCAAGTGGGCCAAGCTTGGGAGATCTGAGTGGGGAGCCAAGGCTTCCTGATACACAAAGACCCAAGCTTCCATGGACACCCTCTCCATGGATCAGCTGGGGCTGGGTTTAAGGCATAGCCCAGCTGAGGAAGTGTTTCCCCTGGGGCAGACAAACCAGGACAGGACTTCATTGTTTTGGACTTTGCCCACATGAGTGTCCAGCTCTCACCCCCAGATCACAGACCCTTCACACGCAATCCAGGTTAACTTTGGACACTGAATCACTCTCTGGCTACAGAGCAAATCATAGAATCATAGAATGGTCTGGGTTGGAAGGGACCCCAAGGATCATAGAGCTCCAACCCCCAGTGCTCCACATGCAGTGGTACAGATCCAACCAGGGCTTTGCTAATGTCTGGAGGCAGTTTAGTGTCAGTCTTTTCCTTGGCATGTGCCTTCTGTGGCATCTTTGACCAAGGATTCTCCACTGCACTCCTCCTGCACTGGGTAAACTCAGTGATAATGTGTATTTTTCACACTGGAAATTGAGATTTGCAAAGGTGACGTTAGTGGGAGAAGAATTCAGAGTGGTGAGCAGGGAGAGGAGACACCAGCAAAGCTGTAAAGCTGCCATTTTAACTTGCTGGATCACACCCTGGGAACATCATCCTTGCTGGAGCTGCCACCCACCCCAGCTGCTCATCTAGCTGGAGCTACCAGAGATTTGCAAGTGAACAAGGGACAGTGTGGATTGAACCTGACACCCCATCAGATTCTCTTTCTCTTGGTCCCTGATTACCAAGAGGCACCTCTTCCATTTGGCACCTATTGTATAAATATTTAGTCCCCCTGTTGGAAACATTCATTAGAAATAGAGATGAAACTTCTGAAAGCTGCCTGGAGGTCTGGGCACCCAATTTCCATTCATTTTAATGAGAACCAGACATCCAAATCCCCTTCAGTGGCTTTGAGCATCTCAGGCAGGAAGCTTCATCTGACACTCCCCCTTCCTCCTCGCTCTGCAATTGAAGAGAGATTTGCAAATACCTCACAAATCCTGCAGATTCCTGAGTCGCCCTTGTGCCATGTAGCTCTTCTCTGCTCAGGATGGTTGGCTGAGAGCTTCAGAAGTATTTATAATAAGTTCATTTAATCCATCCTGTTCTTTTCCTCCACTCCCCCCCCCCTCTCCCCTACCCCAACCCAGACCCCAGCACGGTGAAACAGAGATGCCTGCATGAACCCCTCAGCCCACATGGGTTTTGACAGAGAAGCTTTGATGCTTGAAAATGACAGCTGCACCAAGCAGGTCTGAAATGAATGATTGAATTATCTGACTGATTAAAAATCTGCTGCAGCTTGGAAGACCTGAGAGCAGGCGTGCATGTAGGGGGTGTGTGTTTGTGTGTGTCGGGGTTGTGCACCAGAGAAACAGCCAGTGCAATGTGACAAACACCCTCAGAGTGGCAGCTTCTTAAGCTCAGCATCCTTCCAAAAGCTCCAAATCTCCTGCACAACGCTCAGCAGAAGCTAAAGCTCAGTGTGGCTGTGGAGATAATGATTGTTTAGACAGACGTCAGCAGTGGTTTAGGGAATGGAAATCGGGTTAAAAGGAAGTGCAATACTTAACTGAGTCTCAGCCCCATACTGTCCCGTGGCTGAGGAGTGATAAACTCTCCTGATGAAAGCATGGTTCCCATCCCCTGTGCTGCAGACAGGTGGCCCCAGGGGTGCCAGCTCTGTGGGAACATGCCCTCTGATGGAGACCTTTGAGCCCCAGTGAGATTGTCTGTAAGTGGCTGGAAGGATGGAGAGAGGGAGCTTGCTGATGGCTGTGCCCTTGATGCCATCAGTGATGGCACCAGTGGATGTGTCAATATATGAGGGACAGTAACAGCCTTTCCAGGCAAGTTTGGGCTGGGGTGGGGTTAATTTTCTTCATAGTAGTTTGCAGGGGGCTGTGCTGTGGATTTGGGATGTGAACAGTGTTGGTAACACTGGGCTGGTTTCCTTACTGCCCAGCAGCACTGGCATGGAGACACGGGCTGTTCTGCTCCTCCCACCACCCCACCAGCGAGGGGCTGGGGGTGCACAGGGAGTTGGGGGACACACAGCCAGGACAGCTGACCCCAGTGACCCAGGGGATACCCCTCCATGTGATGTCAGCTCAGCAGATGAAGCTGGGGGAAGGAGGCAGGGGGGATGTTTGGGGTGATGGTGTTTGTCTTCCCCGCTCTCCGTTATGGTGCCAGAGCTCTGCCTGCTGGCATGGGCAGCACCTGCCTGCCCTGGGGGTGGGGATGAGTCCCTCCTCTTGCTGAGCTCGTGCTTGTGGCTTTACCTGTGAAACTGTCTTTATCTCAGCCCTGAGTTTCCTCAGTTTCCCCTTCTGATTCTCTCCCCCATCCCACCGGGGAGGAAGGGAGCGGCTGGGGGGGGGGCTGAGCTGCTGGCTGGGGTTAAAACACGACACCGACCTCTCTCAGCTTCACTCCCCATCCCCAGACAATGAAATGGCTCTTCCCAGTGCCTCACAGAAATTCAGCTCTGTTAGAACATAAGCAAAATAATCTGGAAATGAAATGAATGAAAACAAAAAAAGAAATGGAGATGTTTCTTTGCAAATGAAACATAT
This sequence comes from Zapornia atra, assembly GCA_013400835.1. Classification (NCBI taxonomy): domain Eukaryota; kingdom Metazoa; phylum Chordata; class Aves; order Gruiformes; family Rallidae; genus Zapornia; species Zapornia atra. Next base: position 13,423 of record VZTU01010394.1, read on the forward strand.
TCTGTCAGCTCCATCATTCCACAGCTTCCTTCAGGAGTTTCACACAGGCAGAAAATCAGGTCAGAAAGGTTACAGTTGTAGTTCTTCCTTGCAAATGGACTTGTTCTGATAGTTTACAGAAATTGATTTTTTCCTAAATTGCTTAACTACTCTTGATCCCCCTACTTGCAGAAGATCAGTATCTTCCCCTGACTCCTAGCTCAAATGAGACAAAATGTTGGGCTGTTACTAATTGCTTTATCAGAAATAGTTTTGCTTTAGTCTCAGTCTGGGCACTGAATGATTTGTTCTTTGCCCCTTCCAAGTGCCATCATCCCCAGCCATGTTGGGTGTCTGGAATGGCTTCAGCCATGGAGCTTTGTGATCTCTGTCCCAGTTCCAGTGGTTATCTCAGCAAGATCAAGTGCTATAGCTACCATAGTTCTAAGGGCATACAGAGCTAGTGGTAATTCAGTGGCATCTGTGTTGTCTCCCCATCAGCATCCCAAAAGTCCTTACTTGACATCCATCTTAGCAGCCCAGGAACAGTCAGAACAGAGAAGATGCTGAGCTCTTCCTTGCAGAGGTTTGTGTCACTGCAAGCCTCCTCGTTGCTAATTGTCCCACTACAACCCAACACCCTCCCAGATGTGGGAGCCCCATGCCTGCTGGACTTCTGGTCCCCATAGCTTCCAGCCATACCCTATCTCTTGAGCTTAAATGAAACATCAGATCATTTAAATGTCCCTTTCCATCATCTGAAACCTTCCATTTATAGACAATCTTGAAACCTTCCATTTATAGACAATCTAATGTAAATAAGTTTTAGCTTTCCAAAATTTGTTTTAATCCCCCTTCTCATATCCCAAGTCTTGGATAACCAGAAACAGAGCACCTGGCTGTGGTCCCTAGGGTTGGATCCAGACTGAAGATCTCTATGTGATCTCTTCCTTCCTTAAGGAAGGAAGGGTTAGATTAGATATTAGGGGGAAGTTTTTTACAGAGAGAGTGGTGAGGGGCTGGAACAGGCTGCCCAGAGGGGGTGGGTGCCCCATCCCTGGGGGTGTTCAAGGCCAGGTTGGATGGGGCCCTGGGCAACCTTGTGTAGCTCCAGGCCTGGAGGTTGGTGGCCCTGCCTGTGGCAGGGGGGTTGGAGCTCTGTGATCCTTGGGGTCCCTTCCAACCCAGACCATCCTATGATCCTATGTTCCTATGTGCCTTACAGGTGAGGGTAGATGACCAGGCTGATGTCCCTGGTTAGGAGATGCTCTGGGGTGTGGATGGTGCAGCTTACCTTGGCCAGAGCTTTCTGCCATCCCTGGTCACTACACGTGATACCACAGGCTGAGCAAGAGCCAAGAGCCAAGGCCAGGGCACTCATCCCACCACTGAAGCATCTTCTCTTTCCCTGTCTCGGGTTGTCTCAGGTAGCAGCAAATTCACCCTCCTCTGTTCTGTGCCCATTCACATCAGTGAACCTGCCCATGGGCAGCAAAACTGCTTCTCAGGCCCACCACCCCAGGGCCCACACCCCACCCAAACACACCTTCAAGGGAACACCCACTTCAAGCTGCCAGCCCAGCACCTGAGACATCCCCAAAGGAGCGAGGGCCCAGGCAGGCTCAGGTGGAGTCACTGCAGTTTAGCAAGACCAGGACCTCCCGGGGATGTCAGGACCCTACAGAGCCTGACTGATGTGAGGAAGCATAAATTATGTCTCTCCATATGTGCAACTCTGCAGCCTCCTCCCTGCACTGTGGTCACAGAATCCCAGCATCACCAGGTTGGAAAAGACCTTTAAGCTCATCAAGTCCAACCATCCCTGTCCTGTGCTGAACCAGATCCCTGAGCACCTCATCTCCCCATCTGTTAAACACACCCAAGGAGAGTCACTCAGCCCCTCCCTGGGCAGCCTGTGCCACAGCCCCACAACTCTTTCAGGGAAGAACTTTTCCCTCCCATCTGCTCTGCCCCTGCCCTGGGGCAGCTTGAGCCCATTGCCCCTTGTCCCATCTCCTGTCCCCTGGCTGAAGAGACCCTCGCCCACCTCTCTGCACCCTCCTGGCAGGGCAGGGGAGGTGGGGAGAAGGTCTCCCCTCAGCCTCCTCTTCTCCAGGCTGAACCCCCCCAGCTCCCTCAGCTGCTCCTCAGAGGATTTGCCCTCCAGCCCCTTCCCCAGCCTGGTTGCCCTTCTCTGGACTCGCTCCAGGCCCTCCATGTCCTTCTGATGCTGAGGAGCCCAGAACTGGACCCAGCACTCGAGGTGCAGCCTCCCCAGTGCCCAGTCCAGGGGCACAATCTGCTGGCCCTGGTCTGCAGACCTCCTGGCCACACTATTTCTGATACAAAACCCACTGGTTTTGATCACAGATGTCTGTCAGTCGGTGCTGAGTCCCAGGCACCTCTCAGCGAGTCCTGCTGATCCAGTCAGAGTGTGTGTGTCTCAGGGTAGCCTGCACACCCAGAGGCACTGCTCCATCCATCAGGCACGAGGCAGAGTGTGTCATCACAGGCTGCACGGATGCTCTGAAGACCAATTCAGGGTGCCAGGGCTGGCAGGACCCCCCGGTGACTCCTCTCAACCATGGATTTGGCCATCACAGCAAATGGTAAGCTCTGTAAATTAACAGTAGGACCTTTATATGCATCTGAGCTTGGAATGTGGAGGAGTAGAAAGGAGATTGTGCAGTCATCCCATACATCAATGCCAAGAGCCCAGGCAATAATCAGACATCAGAAATTCTCATTTAAAAACAATAAATAGAACATGGTGGTACTGAGACACACTGGCAGTGGTCACCCAGGGCTGTCAGGACAGTGAGCTGGAGATGAGACCTTCCTAGGTTTCCAAGAGCCAAGCAGTGTGAGATCCATGGAGAAAGCCATGTTCTGGCACGTTCATCACCTGGATGGTGGAGACCACACTGGAGATGCTGGTGAGGTGGGGAGGTGTCACTGTGCAGGTCTCACTGGAGATGAGCAGAGCTTTGCCTCTCTGGGACAGCACTTGGGCCAAGTGGCACCTTAGGGACACCCCCAGACAGCAGTGGTGGAGCTGTGGGTACCAAGGGCTGCTCTTCCATCCAGGTTCAAGCTGATCTGTCCCAGCACAGGTGTATCCCTGCAGACTGCCAGGTCAACCTGGACAAATAGTTCCCTAAACAGCTTCATAACAAAGTGAAAGAAGGTCTGTGTTCACAGAACAGCTTTTCAGCCTGGGGGGGATGCTGAAGGACTTGTGCTGCTGCCAATAACACAGCCTCAGAGTTTCTAAAACCAGTGGATGATCATTTGCTGTTACCAAAAGTATTGCAGTGGATTTGGTTTAATTCTGTGTCAGACCTCAATCCGACAGATAAAGGTGAATTGATTACTGAACTCAGAATTAATGGTTGCTTAAATGACCTAATTGCATTTGTTACAAGCAAAATGGGATCCTAAGCTGGTAAGACATCTGCAAGGTACTCTGAAGTGGTCAATTTTCCTAAGTTGAGAACAATTACAAGCAAGAAATGATTGGAGGAAAAACTGAGATGAAATAATGTGTGTTATAAATGAGGGTTGTTTAAGAAAACTTTGATGGATGCTGTCTACTCCACAGCATGAAGACAATTCTGCAGTCATCAAAGATATTCTCAGCTCAGAATCTATCATTGTTAAGGAAGAAAAAAGTGGGAATAATAGGAGTAATAAAAACACAAATAGGAAAAGGGATTGGATAGCAAAGGCTATGAATTAGCTATGATGTAATGTAGGGACCTGGAAGGTGGATTTGAAGGAGTAGTCAGTGAATATCACAGAGTCACAGGGTTGGAAACCCTTGATGACCTTTAAGCTCATCAAGACCAACCATCCCTGTCCTGAGCTAAACCAGATCCCTGAGCACCTCATCTACCTGTCTGTTAAACACACCCAGGGGTGAGGACTCAGCCCCCTCCCTGGGCAGCCTGTGCCACAGCCCCACAACTCCTTCAGGGAAGAACTTTTCCCTCCCATCTGCTCTGCCCCTGCCCTGGGGCAGCTTGAGCCCATTGCCCCTTGTCCCATCTCCTGTCCCCTGGCTGAAGAGACCATCGCCCACCTCTCTGCACCCTCCTGGCAGGGCAGAGGAGGTGGGGAGAAGGTCTCCCCTCAGCCTCCTCTTCTCCAGGCTGAACCCCCCCAGCTCCCTCAGCTGCTCCTCAGAGGATTTGCCCTCCAGCCCCTTCCCCAGCCTGGTTGCCCTTCTCTGGACTCGCTCCAGGACCCCAATGTCCTTCTGATGGTGAGGAGCCCAGAACTGGACCCAGCACTCGAGGTACAGCCTCCCCAGTGCCCAGTCCAGGGGCACAACACCCTCCCCAGACCTACTGGCCACACTATTTCTGATACAAATATGATGCTCATAGCATTAAGGGCTGTGAGGGAGCCTGCATGTGTATGTATTGATATGCATATATGTCAGGAAGGAAATAAATGCTGTGTGGTTTTTTTAGGTGAAGGTGGTAAAAGAATGTGCTCTGATATGGCAAGAGGAGTGTCCAGCCAAAGACTGATAGCTCTGGAGAAAAGCAATCTGATGGGTTCCTATCTTACAGGCATGAAGGAAAGCTGCTTGTTCCAGTAGCAACCAGACATATTACATGGAAACTGGTAAACTGAGATGTTTGTACTTATCTAGGACTAGGAACCAATACACTGAGCAGTTTCATAAGACATGGCTGTGAAATAAATCCTTTTAGGGTATTGATACATCATGTATATTGGAACTTGTGGTGTTGGGGAGAGCTGTGTTTGCACTTAAGTTAGTCAGACAAAATAGGGTGACTATTTTAGTCCTTTTTAGTTTAGGTGAGGTGATGCATGGCCAAGAGGGGAAGACTTATTGCATTGGAATATAGTAAAACATGGAAGCAATGCTGGATCTCCCAGGGTTTGCTCAGATCAGGTGCTGAGGATACAGTTTTCATGCACCATGGTGTTGGGTCCAGTCCTGTTTAATATCTTCAGTGACGACCTTGCTGAGGGAACAGCACCCACCCTCAGCAAGTACCTGATGATCCAGAGCTGGGAGGGGTGGGTGACAGGCAGGACACTGCGCTGCCATCCAGAGAGACCTGGCCAGGCTGGAGAGCTGGGCAGGGAGACACCTCATGAAACTCAACAAGAGCAAGTGGAGAGTCTGGCACCTGGGGAGGGATAACCCACTGTATCAGGACAGGCTGGGGGTGACCTGCTGGAGAGGAGCCTGTGGAGAAGGACCTGGGGGTGCTGGGGGGTGACAGGGTGGCCATGAGCCAGCAGTGTGCCCTGGGGGGCTGAGAGAGACAATGGGATCCTGGGGGCATCAGGAGGAGTGTGGGCAGCAGGTCACAGGAGGGGATCCTCCCCCTCTGCTCTGCCCTGGGCAGGCCCCACCTGGAGTGTTGTGTCCAGTGCTGGGCTCCCTGGGATCAAACAGCCAGGGATCTCCTGGAGAGAGTCCAGAGGAGCTATGGAGATGATGAAGGGCCTGGAGCATCTCCCCTGTGAGGAAAAGCTGAGTGAGCTGGGACTGTTCAGCCTTTAGAAGACTAAGGGGGGACCTAATTAGTGTTTATAAATATCTTAGACATGGGATGCAGGGGGAAATGGGCAGCCCCTTCTCAGTGTCTGTGGGGACAGGACAAGGGGCAATGGCTGTAAACTGAAGCACAGGGAGTTCCACACCAACATGGGGAAGAACTTTTCCCCAGTGAGGGTGAGGGAGCCCTGGGACAGGCTGCCCAGGGGGTGTGGAGTCTCCTTCTCTGGAGAGATTCCAGCCCCGTCTGGACACCGACCTGTGCAATATGAGCTGGGGAGCTGCTTTGGCAGGGGGGTTGGACCCCATGAGCTCTGGAGGTCCCTTCCAACCCCTGTGATCCTGTGAAATTAGTGAAAATAGGACAAGTGAGATGCTGAGAGTGGTTGGGTCCACATGAGGAGCCGATTTCACGTCAAACGATGGGCTCTCAGGAAGATTAATGCAAATTCATACACCCAGGAACCCCCAAGAGTACATGGTGCATGATGATGGTGCTTTGGAGGATGGTGACTCATCTGAAAGTTGGCATGCAAGAGGATAGAGAGCAAACAGAGTGATCATCCAGCAGCATCAATCTTGCTTTCTGCCAAAACCTGAAATGCCAGGAATGATGTCTCCCTCCCATACTCCAGGCTGGAATTGCCCAGGCAGAAATGCCTACACCAGGCAGGATATCAAACACCTCCAGAGCACATAGAATCATAGAATCACAGGGGTTGGAAGGGGCCTTCAGAGCCCATGGGGTCAAACCCCCTGCCAAAGCAGGGTCCCTGGGACAGGGCACACAGGTCGGTGTCCAGACAGGGCTGGAATCTCTCCAGAGAAGGAGACTCCACACCCCCTGGGCAGCCTGTCCCAGGGCTCCCTCACCCTCACTGGGAAGAAGTTCTTCCCCAGATTGGGGTGGAACTCCCTGTGCTCTGACTTGCAGCCATTGCCCCTTGTCCTGTCCCCACAGACACTGAAAAGGGGCTGGCCATTTCCCCTGTGTCCCATACTGAAGATATTTATAGACATTAATAAGGTCCCCCCTAAATCTTCACAAGGCTGAACAGTCCTGGAGCTCACTCAGCCTGTCCTCACAGGGGAGATGCTCCAGGCCCTTCATCATCTCCAGAGCCTCCTCTGGACTCTCTCCAGGAGATCCCTGGCTGTTTGATCCCAGGGAGCCCAGCACTGGACACAACACTCCAGGTGGGGCCTGACCAGGGCAGAGCAGAGGGGGAGGATCCCCTCCTGTGACCTGCTGCCCACACTCCTCCTGATGCCCCCAGGATCCCATTGTCTCTCTCAGCCCCAGGGCACACTGCTGGCTCATGGCCACCCTGTCACCCCCCAGCACCCCCAGGTCCTTCTCCACAGGCTCCTCTCCAGCAGGTCACCCCCAGCCTGTACTGATACAGTGGGTTATCCCTCCCCAGGTGCCAGACTCTACATCAGGATTTCATTTCCAAGCGTGAGAGAGGTGACTAATCCTTGCACAGGAGGTTCATGCTGAGCACAGTGCCATCTTGGGACTTCCAGAGGGCACTGGAGATCATGGTGACTGTGCTAGGCAGTGGCCAGGATAGCTCCCAAGTCTGAGTCCTGGCCCAGCACCCAGGAAGTTGTTGAGGAGCTCAAAGAATGACCTGTGATGGACAAAACCAATTCCTACAGAGCCACTAAACACATTCCACTTGACTGTCTATCCAGGAGAAGGTTGTGAGGGGAGCTGGCCACAGCCTGGGAGGAGAAAAAGAATCAGCTAGAGGGAAATGATCTTTATGGTCCCTTCCAACCTAAACCAGTTGGTGATTCTAAGATCTTATCTCCAAGGACACTTTATTCCCTTCCTTATCCTGGTGCAGGAGCAGCAGCAAGCGTGGGCCATGTCCTCTGCATCTGGCAGTACCTGTCATAGGCAATATATATACAGGCAGGGAGGCTTTCTCCTGAGGTGACAGCAATGTTTCCTATACATCAGGAGCAGCTTAATTACTGGAGGCCACATTTCATCTGGGCTTTCAGGCCAAAGGGTTTTCAGCTGGCTGTTGAAGCAGCAGCTCCTGGCAGTTGCCCCCTGGTTCCATCTCCCTCTCACCATCTCCTGACCCATCATGGCACCGCAGTGACCCTGCCCTGGGATGAGACATTGTGGAGCAGGACCTGGTGTGTCTGGAGAAGAGGAGCCAGCTGTGAGCCTCACGTTCAGTGTCTGAGGCTTCATCCCCAGCCTGGCACCCTGTGGGGTTTCTCCAGGTGCATGCACTTGCATGTAGAAAGGCCTGGGACCCTCTTCTGAGAGACTCTCCTGTTCCCTTTCCCTCTTCCAGACTTCCAGCCCTGTTAGCAGCCCTTCAGCCTCGGAGCTGGAAAGGTGCTTTACATGCTCCCTTTTTCTCATGGTGATTTTTAAGCATGGTTTCTGCCTGTCATCCATCCCCCCCAGGGCAAGGCTAGCACATCTCAGCTTTCACAGCCCCACAGCATAGCCATGAGGAGCCATCTCCCACCGCCTCTGCTGGGAACCACCACTACCAGATCCCAACCATCTCCTCAAGCAGCTCCAGGTTAGACTTTTCAGGACAGTCGTTATCCAGAGCAAAGAGCTGATTTTAAATGTCAGGAGAAATGCAGACTAGACTGACCCTTCTTCTCCAGAGGGCTGTTGTTCCCCTCCACAACCCCCTGCCTATACTACCTGCACAGAGCATGCACAAGGTCATTCTAGAGCTTTCTCATCATTTTGGCTTCCACCACAGTGACTTGCACTGGAAGTTAGTGAGTCCCAGCTGGGAAACTCAGGGGATTTCCAGAGAAAAATGGCTGTGGGAGGACATGGAAGAACAATAATTCCTAGAGTCATGTGAACACTTGTGATGTTTTCATAGAAAAAACTAAGGGGAAGCCTGAGCAGCACCCAGGGGTGTCCTTGTCTACATGAGCAGGGCATGGCTGGGAAACAGGGACACCACAGGATGTCAAACTTAGGCACTGGGCTGCAGTGAAGACCCTTTGAAAACTGCCAGGTGAAGTTAACAGATCCTGTGGGCTGTAGGTAAGTGCTCCTGGCTTCTCCACTCAGAGCAAAGGGGTGGGGGAAGCAGAGTTGGGGCTGCTGAGCTGCTAGCCTCAGAGCTCAGTGGATCCCATGGGCCCAGGAAAAAGCTCAGGACCACAACATCCCATCTTTTTCCAGATGTCTGCCTCTCCCATCAGCCTGGCTGGAGTGTTTCCATGGTCCATAGGGTGTACTGGTTAACTTCTGTGCCTGCTGTGTGGTCTGTGCTGTTTAGCCCTGGTGCTTGCAGGTCCCTGCTGCCTGGAGGGCTCCCAGATGTGTGCTTTCATTTGTTTGGGGTGTGAGGAGTGTCCCCCCCTGGTGCCAGCATGGAGGGGAGGTGGCTTCTTCCTAGGTTGCTCTTTCTTCCCCAAAGAACTCATGTCATGGGTGGGAAATGGCATCTGTGTGTTTCAGTCTGTGGAAAAAGCCCTGGGAGTGCTGGTGGGCAAGAGGTTCACCATGAGCCAGCAACGTGCCCTCATGGCCAAGAAAGCCAACAGCATCCTGGGGTGTATCAAGAAGAGTGAGGCCAGCAGGTCATGGGAGGTTCTCCTCCCCCTCTGCCCTGGTGAGGCCTCGTCTGGAATATTGTGTGTGGTGCTGGGCTCCCTGGGTCAAGAAGGACAGGGAGCTGCTGGAGAGGGGACAAAGAAGGGGATGGGGGGGACTAGAACATCTCTCTTATGAAGAGAGGCTGAGGGACTTGGGGCTTTTTAGCCTAGAGGAGATGAGGGGGGATCTTATCTATGCAATGAATACTTGAGGGGTGGGGTCAGTAGGATGGGTCAGTCTGTGTTCAGGGGTGCCCAGGGACAGGACAAGGGGCACAAACTGGAGTAGAGGAAGTTCCACCTAAACATGAGGAGGAACTTCTTTCCTGGGAGGGTGGCAGAGCCCTGGGCCAGGCTGCCCAGAGAGGTTGGGGAGTCTCCATCTCTGGAGACATTCCAACCCCATGGTCCTGGACACTGTCCTGTGCAGCCTGCTCAAGGGGATCCTGCTCTGGGGGAGGGTTGGACTGGATGATCTCCAGAGGTCCCTGCCAGCCCCTGTCATTCTGAGATTCTGTGCACATCTAAGCAGTTAAAGAGCATGTCCTACATCACTGTGGTTTAGGAGTTTTCCTAATTCAGGAAAAATGTTATGACACATGTGAGGCTTCTAACACAGATCTACTGGCAATCCAGGAAAAATGATTAGTACTCTGTTATAGTTAGGAGTGTCTCATGAGTGAAAAGGACAAGCACACCACCCTGCTCAAGGGATGAGAGGAGGTTTTTCTGTGAATCCAGCTGTTGATTCGCTCAGTCCCAGAAGTGAGTGTGATTGATAACCCAGTTATTTGGAGCCCTGCTACTGGATGTATTCTTAGAAACTAGAACCTCATTTTCTCATGCTGCAAAATGTCACTTCCCAGGACTGGCTGAGCAGAAATTGGATTTTGTTATTTGCCTTCAGACCTGAGCAGTACAACAGACTGAGGTGTATCGATTGTTCTTTATTTATTTTTTCTAATTTAAAAAATTTATTAATAAAGCACCCTAACCTGATAATTTGTTGATTAGAAATACATTAGAATTGATCAGAGATAGGAGCAGGACAGACTTGTGTGATGGCACAAGGTGCATCGTGTCTCTTGGACAAAGAGACCTGGAGGGAGGGTAGTGGTCCCACACCTGGCTGTAGCTGGCTGCCTGTGGCCCTTGTCCATGGCCACAAAATCCATTTCATGTGTCTCTCCAGCCCAGTAACCTTCATTCACACTTGTGTTTGTTGGATAACTCCTGAGCATAGCTGCGGGGTGGCTCATTACATGGTTCATTACCAATACTATCCCTGGCAAACAACCCCGTGCGCTGTGCTGTGGGGTATCCCTTCTGCAGGAATATATGGCTCTGTGCTGCTGGGCTGCTCCAGGACATTATTTCATCTAATGGCTGTGCTGTGGTGTTTGGATGTGTGGCTATATATTGTAGTGGTATTTTTAATTTGGGATGTAGGGGATTTGTCTGTTAAGCAGCGTGCATCCTCTGGAACAAGCTTTCCAAGAGGCATGGAGGTCTAGGGAGAGGTTTTCTCCAGGGAGTCCAAAATCCATGGTCTGTCTTGGAACATGGCTCTGGGACAGACACCAAAGCCTTCTTCTGCTGCCTAAGATGCAGCTCTCTGTGCTGCTGTAGGTGCCTGCGGTCCCCTGACGGTGTGTGCACGTGGTGCTGTGGGCACTGTGAGGCACAGGGCTGAGGACAGCCAGGTGTCACACCAAGCAGATGGGTGGGCACCCTGGGCTGCGTGGGTTGCCAAGACACAGATGACCCAGTGCAAAGGTGCTCCAGGTGAAGGATCCTGACAGCTCCCCAGCCAGCTCAGGCTGAGAGACCAGAAGCTTGTGCTGCTGCTGGGCAGCTCGAGCCTGCTGCCTCTCCTGTATGGCCATGGAAACCTCTGTGGCTTTACACCCACCAAACGGCCACCAGACCGGCTGGGTCAGCTGGAGAAGAGAAGGCTGTGGGGGGACCTCACTGCAGCCTGCCAGTCCCTGAAGGGAGCAGAGACACAGGAGGGGATCAGCTTGTTACAGGGCAGAGACTGGCAGGACAAGGGGGATGGATTAAAACTAAAGGAAGGAAGGGTTAGATTAGATATTAGGGGGAAGTTTTTTACAGAGAGAGTGGTGAGGGGCTGGAACAGGCTGCCCAGAGAGGGGGTGGGTGCCCCGTCCCTGGGGGTGTTCAGGGCCAGGTTGGATGGGGCCCTGGGCAACCTTGTGTAGCTCCAGGCCTGGAGGTTGGTGTCCCTGCCTGTGGCAGGGGGGTTGGAGCTCTATGATCCTTGGGGTCCCTTCCAACCCAGAACATTCTATGATTCTATGATTCTATGAGACAGCAGCTGTTTCCCTGCAGCACTGGGTCTGCAAGGGAAGTCGGAGCCCCTAAAGCAAGAAAGGTCTTGTGTCCCCATGCCCCCACTCCTCTCTGCATCCCCAGCCATCTCAGAGAGCCAGATGCCTGTATTAGTGCGTGGAGAAAGCTGTTGCCATTGCATACAAGAGCTGTCAGGGTGGAGGAGCGTTGGCTGTGCCAAAGAAGGTCCCAGTGATGGTGAGCAGGAGCATGGTCCAGCCTGCCGTGGTGGGGTGGCTCTGGAGCAAGCCTGGCAGGCAGGCACAGGCAGCACCACCGCCGAAGGACAGCAGGGCTCTTCGGTCCTGCCCTGCGGTGGGATGTGGTGGGATATGATGCAATGGGATGCGATGCCTTGAGTCTGCAGCAGGTGGGAGTGCCCAGAGGCATGAAGCAAGCTGGCCTGCAGTGCTGGTGTCTGCGCCGGGGTGGGTCCTTGAGGCATCTCCAGCGCTGTGTGCCTGTGTGTGGAAGTGCATCAGTTGTTAAAGACAGTATGGGAGTGTTTGGCAGGATTTCAGTCCAAAACTTAGCGCCGGTATCAGCCTGAAGGGTGTCGATTTGCTCTCAGGAAGCAGACCTGTCCCCCAGCACTCTGTGGGTGGGTGTGGAGGTACAAGCCCAACCCCCCCATGGGGATATTGCTGGCAGCCCCCGTGCAGCCCGAGCAGTGAGCAGAGCCTCCGGCCGCGGTCCGCTCCCGCTGCTGCTCCTCCGGGGGCTGTGCCAGCCAGGGCTTTCTTCCATTCTTTCCCCGGGTCCATTCACCATCGCTCCCTGCCTCCTCCCCCTCTCGCCGTCCCCTCCCACCCTGCCTGCTGGATCCCCAGCAGTCTCTTGACACCTTGGGGGAAGGCTGGGAGGTGTAACCATCGCCAGCGAGAGAGAGGGAGAGCAGGAGGGAAGGGAGAAGGAAGCCAATAACAGGGAGGTCTAGGAAGGTGGTGGAGGGGGAGGGACGGGGCCACTCCTCCTTCGGTGGGACTGCAGATTATTTTGCATGGATTGTTGAAGAGAAAAGGGAGCTGCATTTGTGAAGGGACCAAAAAATAAACAGCTCGTTCCTCGGGTAAGTGCAAATGTGAGCTGCCCTGCTCACGCTGCCTGACACGCGGTACCTCCATCCCCCCTCCTATTTTGCTTAGTTATACTGGGTTTGGTTCTTATGAGGATGATTTGGTGCATCAGCTGGATGCTTTGGTTGCTAGAGGTTGAATCTCCCTGAGATGTGTGTGTGTGTGTGTCTGTGCGTGTGTCTGTGTGCATGTGGAGAGATGCCCATTCTCCCAATATACGTTGACACATTTTGCCAGCTTTCCCTGTGGTGTCTTCTTTGAGATGTTACACTAAAGCATGCTGTCCCCACACACACACACACACAAATGGTGTTGGCTGTGACCGATTTTAAGACCCGCTCATCCACGCAATTATTGAAACAACCAGACTGTTTGGCAGCTGAAAATTAAAGGGAGGCTCTTAAATCACAGTCCTGGTTGGTAGGGGGCTACTTCCCTTTCTCCTGAGCCTGACATGTTCAGGATTATGTTTTATAACAAAGCTACATTTAAAGATCAATTCGGCAGTGGTTATTGCATCCAAATTACATGGTTGTCATGGAGATGGTACAGAGAAGCTGAAGTGATATGACTGCATCTGGACTGGAGTGGGGCTCCACCGCCGCGAGATCCTGCCTTGCCTCCTGTGTCTTTTTGTCTCTGCTAGGTTACAATTTCTTTTAATCTGGAATGAAGCAGTGCTGTGTTAGAGGATTTAGAGGTCGAGCTGCTGGGAAGGGTGTGTGTTGCCCCCGTTCCTCGCTGGGTTATTAGCATAATTGTTCTCTTAGCATCCGCGTCTCCCTGAATTTCTTCTGCAAGTCTGGGGAGGGAGAAGGCGTGAGGAGGGATAGTTTTCAGAGCACAGCTAGGGCTGGGAGTACTTTCTAAAAAGGTACCTGCCATGTCCACACCTCCCTGCACATCTTGGGGAACAAAAGGGAAAGGATTCTCTGATTTAGCCACGTTTATCTTCCATTTTCCTGCCTCAACTTTGAAGGTCCAAGGAGCTGGTCACCTGCTCATCAGTGTGTCAGAGGATGAGGATTTGGGTTTTTTGGTTATTATTTGGATTTCCTTTGCAACTGGTAATATGACCATGTTGGCAGTTGGGAAAGAAAATCCATAATTTATGAGAATGAAATTTTCCTGCCTAAGGCTAGCTAGAATACAAAGAGTGGATCTGTGGGAAGGGCATGTTCTATGTTACAGATGTGTATTTCTCCAGTGGCTGGGAGTAAATCACACTGTTGTGCTCATCTTCATTATTTTGGGTGTTAGGCTGGCTTCAGTCAATATTTAATCTGAGCTCATTGTGTGCTCACACAATAAACGTGCAATTTGGAGCCTAACTTTACATCTATAAAATGCCTTGGGAATGCATGTGGCATTGTCTCCCTAAATGCAATTTCACCCTTTTTCTGTAAGACCCAGCCTATTGTGGGGATGTAAATATAGTAAAAGCCACTGGTGGAAACAAGCCCATCAGAATGGCAGTGTTTCTCTAATTGTATCACTAAACATAAGAGAGAATTAATTACTAGGATAAACAGAGCTTTGTAGCTGTTGGATCAGGGTAATATTTGCATGGGGTTCCAGGCCTGTATTACAGTAGCTGGTGTTACAGCTTAAATCCCCCCCCACCCATGCCAGCAGATAATGTTTTTAGCCAGGAGAGCAGCGTGTTATCATGAGATATTTTGGTGTTAAAGATATGCTAAATCCCCATGTCCTTGTCAAATTTTCCCTTGCCAACTGCCCCAAAGTGTGTGATTCAGCTGGGATTTTCTTTAATGGGATTTTTCCTGCACAAGTCCAGGCAAACAATGGGTAAAGTCCAAAAGTGGGTGGCTGAGCCCGGAGGGGAAGCCAGAGAGATGGCTGATTCACAAAATGGATGGTCCTCATTTTGTCTCTTTCTCCCTAAAAGTTAGGCACAAGTGGTGTCCAAGTGAGTGCTCTTCCCTGGAGATCCCCTTGGACCCCTGAAGCTGGAAACCAAGTAGTTCTGAATTGATACAGAGTTGTCTTCTGTCCCAGCATGTTACCACTCTTCAGTCCACTCTAGGACATGGCTGTATTATCCTCTTGGGAAACTGAAGCTCGGTGTGGTTGAGTGTGCCAAGGGGACTGTGGCAGCACTGGGAAGAGGATGCAAGGTCCTCCCTCTGAGCACCTGTCCAGCTCCACATCTGGATGGTGTGGTCCTGCCTGGGGGTGTGGTGGGAGGGTGGCAGTGATGGGAAGCAGTGCTGGCTGATGGAGACTGGGTGGAAGCAGTAAGGGTGCTGTTTGCTGAGGACACTCATTAGAGCTGCACAGTGGGTGGCAAGAGGGAGTCAAGCAGTTTTACACCAGCTTCTGTGGTGTCCAAGATGAGGACATACTTTTCTGGCCCATCGAAAGGATTACTGAAGTGAAGACCTCTCTGGTGTCATCATTATGTGACCCATCTCGTGGCTCTTCACATGGAGTTGAATACTTAGTGCTTGGCAGGAGGTACCCACCTTACTTTTCTTTATGGTTGCATCCAGCTCTCACTGCGCAGCCTTTACAGGTGATTTGGCTCTCTCCCCACTGGTGCTGCTAACAACTCATCACCCAGGCTGTAATGCTCTGTATTGCTCTTCTTGACTCCAGCCTATGTCCCCATCCTTCCTCTTCCCTCCATCCCATCATCTGACACCTTTCTGTCCCCTTCCTCCATGGGTTTTCCCACTGGTGAAGATCCCTCCATCCCGTGTTGCCACGGGGTTCAGCACGTGCCATGACGTGTGTGGGCTGTGCCTGCCATGAGGCATGAGTGTGTCAGGCCACCATGTGAAAGAGACTGAAGTGAAGAGTCTCCTGTGAAGTCTGGAGTGCCCTTTCCATCTGTGGAGCTGCTCCATGTGGTTCTGCCCAAAGCTGGAGTTGGGTCTCATTGCCAGCAGGTAATGGAAACGTCTGCTCTGCTCAGACACCTGCGTGTGGCCCTGCTGACCTGCATTGTAGCTCCAGGCCTGGAGGTTGGTGGCCCTGCCCGTGGCAGGGGGGTTGGAGCTCTGTGATCCTTGGGGTCACTGGTCTGTGACTCTATGATTCTATGGGGTGGTGGCATTGCCACAAGGATGCTCTCTGGGCTACTGCCACCAAAGTGCTGGGTGTGTGCAGAGTGATGTCTGCTGAGGGAAGAGCCTGCTGTGAGGCTGTCTGCATGATCTGCTTCTCTAAGTGGCCACATCTCTTGAGGTTGCTGTTCACTCTGTTGGTTGACAAAGTCTCTGCCATGGAGACATCTCCTTGGCAGATTTTCTGGGGTAAAAACGCCTTCCTCATCCTTTCAGCAGGGAAATGCCTTTTCCAGGGATGTGCTGAGACAAGGCCCATGTGAGTTTCAGTGCATCCAGGCTCTCAGAGTTCAGATGGTTCCACAAGAAGTAGTACCTTCTATGCATGAGCCTCATGATGCTTTTCTGTGGTGGTTACGGTGCAGAAATCATAGGCAAGATGGACAGGGTCAGTTCTGTCTCCCTCCCACCCTTGTTTCCTCTGTGTGACCCTGGGGAAGTAGTTGTCAGGCTGGTCTTGCCAGTGGAGAGGTACTTGTCCAACCTGGACAGTAATCACTTCACCCTTCATCCTCACTGCTGTCCCTTTGTCTTCCTGCAGGAGCTCCAGGAGATGACTGGCTGAAATGCTCAGGGAGGTCCTTCCCTCCAGTCCATAATCTGGCTTTCCTGAGCCTGGCCAGCACCCAGCTCAGCTCGAGTCCCAGGTAGGGATACTGGTAGCTCCTTCTTCAGAGCAGGTGCTGTTCCAGTCACTGGAGTGGACGCAGTGATCATTCCCCTGCACCAGGCAGGAGGACAGAACATAAGAAGCTGCAGGCAGCCTGAGCAGAGATGGTGTAGCTGAGTCCAAGCCCCTTCTTGTGCTCTCCAGGCTTTTTCTGGGCTCTGGGCTTCAGCCTGCCACTGGATGCGTGGTTTGCATCCTGTCTCTTTACCACCACTGCTTATATGTCCTCCATGTCTTCCTCTTCTTCCTTCCCATTGCACCACATTCTTCATTTGTGGTTTTTCAGCTCTGTGGTACTTGAGACAGTCTTGGAGGACCTGGCTGGTGGCTGTGGAGGAGGCAGGACTGGCAGGTATCTTAGGCTGTGGGCTGCAGGGTGGTCTGAAGGAAGGAGGCTGAGGGCTTCCTCACAGTGCCACTCTGAGGGGTCCCATGCAGACTGCTCAGGGGGTCACCTGCGTGGTACCACCAGCTCAGGAAGGCCTTGCATCATCTCCTCTGGGTCCTCTTCTCTGAGGCATCCTGAACGGCTCCCAAGAAAGTAATGCTGGTGGGATGCCCTGTCACTGCCTTGGGACACCTCATCAGGGCTCAGGGAAGGGGCAAGGTTTCCTCTCAATCAGCACAGGCACAGGATTCATCCCAGCATTTCCTGCCTTGCTTCACAGCATGGGGCATGGTCTGGTTCTGAGGATCATCTCCCAGAGCCCCCCTCCTTGGCAAAGCTCTAGGCCACTGGTGTTGTACCTGCTGCTCTCCAGCATGGCGAGGCCCTGTCTTTCCTGGAGCTTTGAGCATGCTGTGAGTGTGTCAGGGAACATGCTGGGGGCAGAACCACCCTGTGGTCCTCTGGATGATGTGCTTTCTGGACTGAGGAGCTCCCAGCTGGCTTTGGTGACTTGTAGGGTCACTTCCCATCCCATGTCCCCCAGGCAGTGCTGCTGAGCTCCTCATCTCTCTGTGGCCTTTCTGTCACACTGTGATGGAGAACCAGTCCCCCCTCAAAAGACAAAACCTGCAGATCTGCATTAGGAGAGTAAATCCTGGTGCTGTCCCCTTTCTGCATGAGCTTCTGAACTTGCCTGATCAGCACTGAGCAGGAAACCTCCATCAGACCCAGGTGACTGATATGCTCACAGTTCTCCAACTGTCCTGAAAAGCCCAGAGAACATGATGTGAGCTCAGCCACCTCTCTAGCTTCTCCTCCCCTGCCTGACAGTTGTGTCTCTGTTCTTTTCTTGATAAGAAGAAACAAGTGGGACACGAATCTTTCTTTTTCTTTTAAATCCTTAAATTCTAAGAGTGTAGGGTGCAGGGAAATGCTGTAATACCCAACTAAATAGCAGGGGTTCAGTTTTTGTTTTCAATTTAAGTTTTCTGTGTTTGCTCACAGGCTGCCAAGCACATCACTCAGTTCTTGTGACCTTTTTTTCTTACACTTTGGGGGTTTTAAATCCCTCTCTTCAGTGGTTTCAGCAGAAAAGCATCACAAATGCAGGTGAAGATTGTAATTTTTGGCCAATGAACAGTTTCCCCCCCCCCCAAATTTCACATGGTTCTGGAAAGGAGCCTCACAGGGGTGGAGAGAGAAATCCTTGTGGTGCCTTCCCCAGTAATCCATCCAGAGCTGGGTGTTCTGAGCCCAGCTCAGAGAAACATCTATGTGCTGCCCCAGGCAAAGCAGCACCTGCTGACTGTGGCATGCCCTGCTGCCAGGCCCGGTCCCACCCGCAGAGCCCTCTGCCCGCTCTGAGCCTGGCGACTTGGCTCGTGCTGGGCCTGAGGAGAGGATGGCACCTCTGCCACTTCACCAGCAGCCTCTCCCTGTCACACATAGAATCATAGAATGGTCTGGGTTGGAAGGGACCCCATGGATCATAGAGCTCCAACCCCCCTGCCACAGGCAGGGCCCCCAACCACCAGGCACGGCGCTACAAANCTGCAAAGAACTTCCCCCTAATATCTAATCTAACCCTTCCTTCCTTTAGTTTTAATCCATCCCCCTTGTCCTGCCATTGTCTGTCCTTTTAAGAAGTTGAATCCCCTCCTGCTTATAAGCTCCCTTCAGGGACTGGCAGGCTGCAGTGAGGTCCCCCCACAGCCTTCTCTTCTCCAGGCTGACCCAGCCCAGCTCCCTCAGCCTCTCTTTGTAGGGCAGCTGCTCCAGCCCTCTGAGCATCCTCGTGGCTCCTCTGACCCCTCTCCAACAGCCCCACATCTCTCTTGCATTGGGGACCCCAGCTCTGGACACAGGACTCCAGCTGGGGCCTCACGAGGGCAGAGCAGAGAGGGACAATCCCCTCCCTGTCCCTGCTGCCACCCCTCTGCTGATGGAGCCCAAAAGTATCATCCCCAAGTATCATCACTTCCCCATGCAGATGGATCTGGCAGCCTTGGATGAGGTGTGGGCTCAGCGTGGCACGGCGTGCTGCTCCCAGCACAGAGCGTGCCTTAGGTGAGGCTCTGCTCCTGCCAGGCTCAAGGCCAGCTTGGATGGGGCCCGGGGCAACCTTGTGTAGCTCCAGGCCTGGAGGTTGGTGGCCCTGCCTGTGGCAGGGGGGTTGGAGCTCTGTGACCCCTGGGGTCCCTTCCAACCCAGGCCAGTCTGTGACTCTATGATTCTGTGATTCCTGAAACGCACACTGAGTTGGAGTGAGTGGAGGCAGACTGGGACCCTGGTATTTGGGGCACTTTCTAGAAACAAAAGCAACCAGGTTATGGACACAGCCTGCCCAAGCAGGACGTGGGCATGGGGGGAACAGAGGTGGTTTCTGGCCAGAAGGGGATATGTGATGCAGGGGGATTCTGCTAAATTAAAAATATATATTTGGCTTTGCTGGTACAACAGAAGCTAGGGGAACAGGCAAGAGGAAAGTGAGGAAGCTTTATTTAATTAGATTATGAGGCCCCAAAGGCTTCAGACTCATAAAAAAAAATGAAATGATTTTTGTAATTGAGGATGGGGTTTCTGCCAAGTGCTGCTTTAATGAGTATTTAGGTTTTGTCTCCTAAGTTAGCAACACCAGGCAAGGGCAGCTCTTCAAGCCACCCCTCACCAGAGTCTTGAGCTTGCTGAAGCAGGAGCTGTTGTCCTGCAGCTGTGAGTGTTAACCTGCCTTTCAAGGAAAGGGCATCCTTTGTTCTTTCAGGGCTGTTTGTCCAGGTTTCTTGGTTTTCTCTCATTGTTAAAGCTATCTTTTTTCTCCAGGTCCCAGGAGGCAGCTTTCTCCATTTCATCAGTGGGGAAACTGAGGCAGAAGATAATCATAGGGGTTTTTTTTCCTTCCAGAAGCAGAGAGAATTTATTTGCTGCAGCAGTTGGGGCATCCTCTGATGGCTCCTTCCTAGCAGCCAGTGGGATGGGTGTGTGGCACTGCTGGGCCATGGCCTCACTGTGTCCTGACAGTGGCCTTTGCCAGGTGGCCACGCAGAGGGACAGCCTGGGCTGGCTCTGTGCTGCCCCGAGCACAGCCCAGCTCTGCTGGCTGTCTTCGCCTGGCAGAAGAAATAAGGTGTCCCTGACCCTAGTGTGGTTCAATTGCCTGAACCACATGCATGTGGGCTGCTGAGTTGAGAGACCCTAAGCCACTCCCATGACAGGACTTTGGTAGGCTGGGCTGGGCTGTGCTGAGATGAGATGAGATGAGCCGGGTTGGCTTGAGGAACCCAAGTGTGAAGGCTCAACTCTGATGTTGTGTGATGTCCTTTGCTCTCCAGCCCTGCCTGCTTGGTGCAGCTGAGCCCTGCCAAGATGGGTGCTGGTGGAGCTGGGGGCAGTGGGGCTCCTGTCACCTGCAGAAGAGCCATTGCTATTGAGAGAGTCTTTCTGTGGCTCCCCCATTTCATGGTGACCCACCACTCTCCACCTTCCCACCTGGAGAAATGAAGCCTTCTCTGTCCCAGCCCTGCTGCCCCGGCTCATCTCCTCATCCAACCCTCAGGCTCATCAGCCTCCCTGTGCTCCTGCCTGAGGAGCCTGGTGGGAGCTGGGGCACTTGGCTGCTCTAAGATGGGGTGTCTTGAGCACAGCAGTGGAGGAGCTGAGAGCTCCCAATTGCCTTTCAGAGCAGACAAACATCCCACCTGCCTGTCAGTCCAGCCCTCAGTTTTAGGCTCTGTCTAATTAGAAGCTGTTTTGAGAGGATTAAGGCAGGTAATGAGTGGTTTTAGTATGCAGCTATCCGGTGGTACAGGCAGTGTTTCTCAGGCACTCAAAGCCTCTGCTCATCATTTGTTAACCCTCTGTAAACTATTTACAATTGTGCTTTAGAATGAAGCATGACCTGTTTGTTTGCACCCCTCCTCCTCCTCTCCATTGGGTGGTCCTCAGTGTTGGCTGCTCCTCCTGGGCAGCTGCCAGCCCTCCAAGCAGCACTGTGCCCACCATGCCCATGGAGCCTGGCTCATACCAGTTCTGTCTGGGACCATGCCTGCTCCTGCAAGTGCTTTGGAGTGTCCAGGCCATGCACAGCACCTGGGCACTGTGCAAGGGTGTCAGATACGTGTATAGGTCTGGCAGGCACCTTGCATGGGACACTGTGGTGGGCATTATCCCTCACCCCAAAATCATCCGACTGTCTTAACAGGGAAATGCATTGGTATCCCAAACTTCTGGAGCTGCCTCCTTTTGCCACTTAGAGCTCTATTCTCCAGGCTTCCTCCAGAGTCTTTTCATTTTCCTGTGCAAGAAGGGGGAGAGTTGGGTGTCCAGATGTGGCTTCAGGAAGCCTGGATTTCCCACATGCACCCAGTGTGAGAACTGCAACTACAGAGAGGAGGAGACTCTGCATGTCCTGGTGGGAGTGTTGGACCACAGCTACCTGGGCACCAGGAACAGAGGAACCACCCCAGGAGAAGTGCAGGAGCTTCGAATGTGCAGCATCACAGCAAAACTACAGCATAACAGCAACACCTCAAATGCAGATGTGTTACTATGACCACCATCAGACCAAGAAAGAAAGAAAATGGCCACAGAGTTGTAGCAGCTCTGGGTAGATGTAGGGAATGTTCCCATGGCAGAAACCCGTGCTTTAGTGACCTAGATGTCTTTTGTGAGCACAGGCAGAATGCCAGGGAATCCACTGCTCTCCAGATCACAGCAAACTGTAAGGAGTGCACTTTGGTGAGACCATCCTTTTAATTTTCCAGGCTGTAAAACCCAGAGATCCCCAGTCTGAGACATCCCACATGCAGCTTGCATGGCTGCCTCAGGCTGTGTGCTGCCACAGCAGGCCTACCTGCCATGCCTCTGGGCCATCCCATGAACCAGGCTGAAAGCATTAATCTCCTGAACCTCTGCTTCATCTTTACAGCACACAGGATTCTGTCAAGTCCCTCTGGCTGATCTGTGTGTCAGTGAAGGATGGAAATCATCAGTTCCCAAAATCATTGTGTGATGCTGAGATGTAGTGTTGTCTAAGGGGCAGGAGAAAAGCTTGGAGAGCTCCTTACTTCAAAAAAGTCCAGTTAGGCAAAATGACCTGCTGCAGCCTGGTGTAGCAACTCTCCAGTTGCCTTGTCACAAGATCTTGCATGTTGGGAGATTAGGAGAGCCTCTGAATCCAAGAAGTTAAACAGTTAAAACAGTGCCTGATGCAATTGTATCAACCTAATGGTGCTTTTAGCTCTTATCATTCCCTTCTGAAGAAGCAGCAGTCCTGTCTCTGTAAAGCACCTTTACATTAGTGTAGGATCCTCCTCCTATTGGTGTGGTTACCCAGAACATCCATTAAGGGCAGGTCAAGTCTGTGCACAAGGAGCTGCAAAATGGCCACACCAGGTTTTCTGCAGTATTTCCAGGAAAACCTGGTCATTTTTCAAAGTGACTCAGCTTCAGCATTTCATGCTGCTCAGGGCATCTGTACTTTGGGAAGCCCATTTGAGAATCACAGAGTCACAGAGGTTGGAAGAAACCTTTAAGGTCATTGAGTCTGTTTTGGTTGTGGTGGGAAGTGATGTTCCCTGTCTCTCCCAGGGTCCTCACAACAGCAGCTGGTCCAAAATGGAGAGACTTACCCAGAAAATCTTGCTGAGGCACCTGTTTTCTGAAAACTAAAGCACAGCAACACGACTGGATCTGCTTTGAAAGGGTTGTGGGAAGAAGGAAGATGTGCAGGTTAAGGGAAGCGTGGTCCTTTCTCACTGGCTGTGCTGTAAGAGCAGAAGCCTGTCTGCCAGGAGCTCTGTATGGAGGAGGGTTGGAAGCCCAAAGGGGATCAGGGATGCTGGGAGGAGACTTGATTTCTGGAAGTAGGTGTCTGTGGTGTAAACACACCAGCAGCTGGGGTTCTGTCCCAGGCCGTGGGGCTCTGTCCCAGGCTGTGGGGCTCTGTCCCAGGCTGTGGGGTTCTGTCCCAGGCCGTGGGGCTCTGTCCCAGGCTGTGGGGTTCTGTCCCAGGCTGTGGGGCTCTGTCCCAGGCTGTGGGGTTCTGTCCCAGGCTGTGGGGCTCTGTCCCAGGCTGTGGGGCTCTGGCCCAGGCTGTGGGGCTCTGTCCCAGGCTGTGGGGCTCTGGCCAGTGACACCAGAGAGCAATTTTCTCACTGTGACAGGGACTGCTGATGCAGATCAGATGCAGCCTTTCTGCTGGCTCTGCAGAGGGCCTGGGGGCTGAGCTCAGCTGGACATGTCTACCTTTGGGTGATGTGAATCCCACTCAAAGCAGCTTTACCATGTGTTCAAGCAAGTTCTGGTGAGAAGAGTTTGCCTAGTGTCTCTGGTTGCTGTGTTAAAGATAGGAACTTACCACATCCTAACAGAACAATGAGATCCCAGTCTTTACATTTTGGAAATAAATATGAAATTGTCTTTCCAGGAATTTCCTTGGCTCTCTGCACCCTGCAGACTGGGCTGCTGAGCTAGACAGGCAGCACATTACTACAGGTTTGATGGACCAGCCAAAAATGCAGGTGGGCCCCAGATCTTCTTGAGTGGGAGAAGGGCAGGAGGGTGGTGCTGCGACCTGCAGAACATACAGCTTGGCCAGATAAGAGCGTGAGCGTGGCTGCAGTGTGGAAGAATGATGAGCTGTCAGTTCATCACACCTTCTTGGCACTTGGCAGCCAAAAGATCTTTTTCAGAAGTTCAGTGATCATCTGTTTTCTTTGGGAAAAAGAGGCATTTCTTCACTGACAGTTCCTTTGTAGGAACGTTTCCTGATGTTTTGAAGGGGGATTTTTTAAGTCTAAACCAAAGGGAAAATGATGGGCTGTAGAACTAGTGAGCTTACAGGAAAGGAAGAGTGGCTTCCCTCACTCCTCCCACCCCAATCAGACTGAGATGCTGAGATTTTTCTAGAGCACTGCCCTGTCTGTTCCCCTGTAGTGGCTTGCTGTCTTTAGGTTGCCTCCCAGATATCTTGATTTGGTCCTGATGACATATTGTATTAGATATGTAATATCAGTCCCTTCATAGTAGATTTTATTTTCTTAGAATCATAGAATCA
>VZTU01010400.1:234-12453 GCA_013400835.1 Zapornia atra
TAATCTAATAACTCTTTTTGACCAGACTGCAGAAGCACAAGCTGACAGTTACTCTTTCCCTTGCTTTGCTAAGTCAGCACAGTGATCAAGAGGAGCTAAGCTTTTTGTTACTAACCAGCTGCACAAGCATATGATGATTGAAAACTTCTGAGGATGTAACTTTAGCTGAGATCAGAATACACCATAGCAGGGAGGTTCACCCCAAGCTGAAGAGTTTACACTGGCACTGATGTCCTTGAGCTACAAAGTAAAATTAGAAGATTAAAAATATCACCTCCTAATTCACCTGCCATCAATTCATACTGATAAATCACTTCCTTTTATTACTTGCCAATGGATGAAAGCTTTTGTATATTGTCATTTGTAGAAAAATAACTCCTACTTACTGATCTTTGATTTAATCCTTAATTTATTAGCTATCACCATGAAACTAAGAATTTAAAGGGCAATGAAAAAAGAATCCTTAGTGAAAGTAGAACCTAGACTAAAGAATATTCTTCCTTTGTTGAGCCCATTTGGACTCAGCCACCACCGTTTCTGAGGTCATTTCTAAACCTCGGTCTCCATACAGCTTTGTCTACTGACCTGTTTTAGTTTCATTTCCCTGTGTTTTAGTTGTGTTAATGTCTCTTCTCACTGATTGCCAACTTAAAGAGGAAATTACCTACAGAAAGGAAATATTAAAACAGATGTATTCAGCATAATGTAAAATGTATAAAATATATTGAAAAAAGTTTTATATCTCTGTTCAGTCAAAGAGCATTTAGGGTGAAGGCGATACCACATTTGTTGGTGAAAACTATTTTACAGGCATCAAGCTTCTATTCTGGATTGTTATCTCTGCCCATGAGTGGTCTAATGGCAGACCCTTCTTATATTTTCTCACTGGCAAGTCCACTATTTTTGCTTTTTATAGTGGAACTCGACAATTTTTAAATCTCAAAACCCTAAGTTTTAGATCTTACCTGGATTTCTGTAATAGAATTAATAAGATTTGCACTCTCCACATTTTAAGAGGCACAACAGTTAACATTGTGGATTTTTAATGACACCAGTATATCATAAATATGTCTGTTCAGGATTTGGGTGGTAGAAGACATAACTATATCAAGTATACAAAAGCTGAAAATTATGCTCATGAGAAACCTGAATGAGACTGACAAGGCATCATTTTAATTATGATACATTTACATAGTGAATGCAACGTTGAATTACAAGCACTTAAAACTTTAAGTTTGACATTACTCTCATTAACTCAGAATTCTTAACTGAAGATTCAGAAAAATATGCATAAATATTTGACTCATTAAATGCTAATAATAAATCATAAACAATGAAAATCATTCAATCTGAGAAAGATCACTGTCAGCGCTGGTATAGAGGAACTTGAAATACAGCTATTAGGTACTACATGAACGACTTCAAGATAAGTTTTCAAAACACACAGGCATGAAATCTACCTTGCTTTGTTACTCATTGCTCCTTCAAACTTATAGATAAATGGGAGATGTAGCCTGAGTCACCTGAAATTTTTCTGCAATGACTTCATTAAACAACATCATTTTATTAATTGAACAGGGTAGAATCAATTAACCTAGTCTCCCATTTCCATGAACAAAAATGCTTTAAGGTGAAATTTTAGCCTTGTTGTATGGATAACGACACTAGCGTGATTAGGCTCTGCGAACAGCACTTTCTCTCAGTTCTACAAATTTCAAGAAGTTATTATATAAAATATGTACTCTTTTTCAAGAGGGGAAAAAAACCACACAAAACAAAAGAAAAAACAGAGACCTCTCAGTAGTTCTGTCACAAAGGATTTTGTGACACGGAATTAAAAAAGAGTTTATGCTAACTAGAAAGAATACAATTTTCTTTTAAAATATATTATTTTTTTAAATTATGGTGGCATATACAGGTGAAGGAAATGAACAATAATCCACTTTTTTCTCCATTTAAGACACTTCTGATGTTGCTCTTGATAAAAAAGTAACTACATACATTTGTAAAAAAAACATGTAAAGGGAAACCAGTCACCAGCATTTACTTTAAAATCTGGTGTTTGAAGTGTCATATATTAAAATGGGTTTTAAAAGTAACTTCAGTTACTCCCTCTTCGAAGATAAATCTGACTTCTTCATGGCAATAAAAATAGCAAAAGGTTAAACACAGGAGTTAACTACTCTTGATCTCTTGCCTCCTTAGCCTTATCTAACATTTTTGAAAACAATGCCTGGGATAATCTGCCATTAAACAATCTTTCTGATTATCTGTTATGGGCAAGGTCTTCTAGCACAATAAAAGCCCTGCTTCAGATAATAGGAGTGGCCTAGAAAAGCTATTCTGTGTCCAGTTAGAGGATAACTAAGGAATCTGTTCTACATTTCCCACATAGAATCAAAGGGTTTAAACCATCACCTCAGCTTTTTACTAGCAGTAGGCATTATTTGTATTACAATGTCATCTGGGAACAAGAAGCAGAGACCAGAAGCACATTATGGTAGAGGCTGTATCAACCTGGGACAAAAATATAAAGCAAATCAGGGCAGCGGAGAGACATACAGATGGTCATACATGCAGACAATGAGACAGTCTTCATCATGTGACAGCAGTATTTCCAATGCACTATCAACTGAGCCGCTGTAAAAGGTGACGGTGGTTTTGTATCATAGGAAAAGACTGCTTGAAGACTTTAAAGGACATATTTGTTTATGGACAGCTTCTCTTAAATATAATGTTCTGCAAACATTATATTGCTATGATAGGTTAGAATCAGAGTTTATTCAATGCCTTGATACTGAAGGAAAGAAAACAGTCCTGAAAAGTTAGTTGTACCTCTACATGCACAGGTCCAAGATGGCTTAAAGTTACACTGTTCAGTACACACATTTGGAAACACTGAGAGTTCCCCTTGTCTCCTCCCACCTGCTTTGATATGACAGCAGTGTGTCACTTGCCATGTGTTCAACTTGACAATAAATGTACTATCTCTGAATTGCAACTATGCCATAGCACCATTTATTTCTTATCCAGGGACCACAAACCATTTAGTTATTTCCGAAGCGTTTAGTCATTAATATCCCTTGCACTTTGTGATGGATAAAAAAAGAAGAAACAAGGGACCCTTCCCCGTATGAAGGACAATAGCAACAACTATCTTGCACTGAGTCTGTATTTTACACAAATATTAGGTGAGCAAACAGTTTCAGTATAAAAAAATGCATTTTTTCTAAATGCCTAAGAGTTTGAAATACTTGTATTATAGTTTCATTATTTTCTTAGTATCTTCCCTTAATAAGTAGCATTGCTACGGAGTAGATTTTCTATGAACTCAATGCCAAAACCAGGTATCAAAGCCACAACTAATAAACATAAAAAGTTAGACAAATATGAATCTGAGGATGAAAGCGGTGTCTATCAGATCTTCTGATTCTTTGTGTTATAATGAGTTACAAACTTCAATTTCAGCCTGGAATCAATATGGGACCATTTTAGCAACATGTACTGGAGCTATGTATCATTATTCTCTACTTTCAGGTTCAAGAGGACTATACCCAACAAATTATTTTTTAGATAACTTGTTAGACCTAGGAGTTTATTAGAAAAATATATGGCTTATGGCTTGAAAGACCATAAAGTGGTTTAAAGAGACCTAAGGGACAATGATTTATCTACCAGAATCAAGTTTCTCTTCAGGCTGCCGCAATAGAGCATGGAAATGTGAAAAACAGGATTAAAGATTCAGGTTATCTGCTTAAAAACCACAAATGCTTTATCATTTATCAAAAATGACACTACTAAAGTTATCTGGATGGTGTGCCATAAGACTCTACAATCCACTTATGTGTTTTGCATAAAGTGATATTGAAAACTTCCTTTTAGCAGAGTTGTTAGACCTCATATCACTATTTTTATCTGCTGAAGCCGCATATTATATACAACTGTTCAAAATAAATACCTGTGGGATTTGCAACTTCATTTACAAAGTTTCTTTTTGTAAGAACAAAATATTATTCCCTCTATTGGTTTTGAGAATTGAAATATAAAGGGATCAAGGGTAATATTCATTTTACCTAACTCTAGCACTTACCTTACAAGCTTAGGTTAGGAATCACAGAATCATAGGGGTTGGAAGGGACCTCGAGAGATCATCGGGTCCAACCCCCCTGACAAAGCAGGGTCCCTAGCCCACATTGCACAGATAAGGAAGACTTTCTTTAGGAAGCCTTCATGTAAGGGAAGGAGAAACTCACTGAAAGGTTCTTTCAGAGAAGAAATCCTAACCTAAGTCTTCTAAGCCACCCCTTAAAGGCACTAATTTCTATTTTCTACCCAGGAACTGTGGCCTACACATGTCTGTAAGAAGTTAGGCAGTATACATTCCCTCCTGTTTTGCCAGTCTGAAAACTCTAACAATTTAAACTGATCTTAGCAATGGCTGCCAAGGTTGTGCCCTCT
Source organism: Zapornia atra (assembly GCA_013400835.1). Classification (NCBI taxonomy): domain Eukaryota; kingdom Metazoa; phylum Chordata; class Aves; order Gruiformes; family Rallidae; genus Zapornia; species Zapornia atra. The sequence continues at coordinate 4,693 of VZTU01010400.1, forward strand.
GGCTGTGCATTCCCATCACTTCTTTGCATTGTCCCTGATGCTTGTGTGACCCCAGTTAGAGCTAGTTCAGGGAGCTAAGCAGCTGAAAATTAACTTTAAAAACACTTTCCTTAAACAGCCTAGATCTACATTTTTAATGTTAGTGAGGGTGCCATTTATATTACACCTCAGGGAAATTTCACAGATAAAAAATATGATTAGCAACAGACTAGTTTATATTCTGGTAATAGATCATTTATTTGTCATAGAAAGAGCAGAACAAAAAAATTTCTCTTAGTAAACCAAAAATACTACTGCTCCAGCTACAGTATACAAATACCCTGTATGTCTAGAAGCCAAGAATTAGTGTACTGGATAGATCTCACAAAACTGTCATATATGTTTAACAGTAATTATGTTAGTATGCACATGAAAATTAAATGTTCTTCCCTTCTCAACCATGTAACCCCTTCAACTCAATCCTGCAAGTGTTACACTAGCGAATTACTATAGAACCTGATGGAAGTTCCAGGGCAATGACATTTCAAGACCATGTCACCCATAAAGGAATCAGAAAGTTTTAGTTACATTAAAACAAACCCCACAATTAAAAAAATCTATTTACCACCTATCTATAACCAACAAAGACAACAGTGTGCTCCCCTTAAGAAAGCATGCCAGCTACTCACATCTCCAATTTAATATTTTTAACTAGGCTACATACAAGTCCACTTATCAGAAGAGTCCTAGGGAATGAAAATCATGAAACCATCTGAAATAGTCTGTAATAAAATCAGTATCAGCAATGACAGAAAAGCCTCCAGAAACTCCAACTTCATCAGGAACAGACCTTTCTTGGATTTATATTTTTGTTCTGCATGAGCTATATGGGTGGTGAAGAGTCATCTCCGAGGCACATGGTGTGAAGAGTCTGTATTCACTAGAAAATACTCACTGGATAGTCAGAAATAGAAACCAAGTCTCACCAATCACCTGCTTTCCAGCTGTAATAACTGTAAGTAGTCTAATCCAATGCCACACTATAGCTGCTAACAGTTCTTCCTTGAGTCCACACAAAAGTCTTCTTGTGTTGAATTTAAAAGATTTGAAGTAACTGCAAGATGGACCCAAGCACTGACAAGGAAACAAAACACTGAAAAACTGATCAGTGAGCAGTGTTCAGATTAGTTCTGACTAATGTACCCAGTAAAATAGGACGTATCAATGTAAACAATGCACATGCATAAAGGATTCAGATTAAAGATGCACAGGCTACCTTAGTTCTGGCATTTTCTAATCTCTGTACAAATACTATAAAAATTGTACTGGTTCATATGTTACAACTGCAAGAAAACAATTTGGAAAGACCAACAAGTCATCAATTTGTTTGTTAAAAACTATTTTAATACATATTTTGTATGCATATATGCACAGGAAGGAAGAAAGGTCTATTTCTACAATGAACATAACATGAACAAGAACTTGCTCCATGAGAGGATCCCAATTGCCTCTAGTCTGTCCACAGACTCATTACAGCAAAAAGGTCCAAGTGAACCCTATAACTAGTTCATTCAGAACGTGATATTGAGGTAAAGCTGTATACAAAGTTCAAAATTCATTTACATCTGTGCTAGTAAGAACAATAAAACATCAACCCAAAAAAAAACTCTTTCGAGACACAGAGAAGCGCAAGTCCTTTACTTAACAGCTTCTTAATAAATCACCTTAAAACTGTTTATTAAAATATCACTGGTTTATTTAATCAGTCTTTAAAATATCAGACAATATTTGTCTTTGTTATTCAAAATACATGATTATGCACAGAGCTGGCAGAACCTTCCAGAACAACCTTTCAAGGACTATGAGCCATGGGGACAGATTCCTTTCCGATCTTAAGTGATGTGAAAGTCACACAGCATAAATCTGAGATTGAACCACCACATCCTCTCTCTCAGTATTGTTCCTGATCTGAGCATGCTCTTGTAATGGAAAACAACATTACTAAACACCAATTACATATGGTCTTCCTTCACCTCTAAGAGTACTATTACACTGCACTCTCAAGAAACGATCTGAAACACTGTACTTAAACAAGTTACTAGGTATGTATACATACGTCTCCAGACTTGCTTTGAGAAGTCTCTAGCGTAAGTGGTTTTTCAGCTATAGGTAAGCATCTAAACCAAACACAGACAGACTACAGCAGTTAGAAGTCACATGATATAACCACAGAAAAAGCACACTTTCTCCACCCCGTTTCTATTTGGACCAAGCTTGTATCTGCTCCTCCAAATCAATTTTTTAATTATTATAATTATAAACACAAAGAATTCACCTGCTTAAAAACTGGCACATAGTTAAAATGTTCATCTAAAGAAAAGGAACACAAGAGGTAAATTCAATACAAACTAATGAGTTTCCAATAAACAATAACAGAATCTTTTGGAATTAGGAATGCATCGTTCTGCATTTAATTCAGAGTGCTTTTCCTCTCCAATAAGTATTGTCCTCACATTTAACCGTCTCTCTGTCCTTCCAACAGCTACATACACTATGCAAGTTGCTTATCATCTCTGCATCTAATGCAGTTTGAAATTTGTTTGAAAACCCTTCCTACACTTAGCATATTTATAAGTTACACCAGATCAAATATTTGTATTAAGAGTTGGGCCCCAGAAATACTTTCTTCTATCTTCCATGTCATGGCTTCTTTCAAAGTGTAATAGATATCAATCACTTTAAATGCATCTTCAGGTACATGGAGAATTCTGAATTAAAGATTTGATCAAGTAGCATAGAAAGATTACACTTCCATTGCTGTAAAACTAAGAAAAATCAGGCAAGCTTCTCTTTCTTAATATTTAAAGATACCCATCTCTTGCCAGAGAAGCTTAAAGCTTTGCACTCCTTTTATCTATTTTATAATCATTCTGAACAACAGCCATCAATCCAAAGTATGTTTCGAAGTATTCTTTCACTCTTCAACAAAAGAGATTGGGAATGTACTTAAATCCATTAAGATGCATGTAGAGTAGCCTCTAGCAACTTCCAACCTATTTAAATAAGCAGAATTTTTCTATTTCCATACAAATATTCTAGTATTTTAGGATACATTTTGTACCTCAGTAGGTATCAGTATTTGTTAATCTCATACATAACTAATAAATTCCAATCCCGCAAGTAGCTTCATGTATTCAAGAGGACTACACCTGGGCATGCTAGACCACTGAGCTAGGGGTCACTGCAGGATAATGCTCTTCTAAGTACAGTAGTCAGTTACTGAGCCGAAATGATTCACTTCTGCCATCACCTTGCCAATTCTAATTTGATAATTCCGGTGATTATCAATTAGCATCTCATCACTATTTGATGACACACAATGACTTGAGGCTAACTAGCAGCTAATACTCAAATTTAACAAGAATGCCATGAGAAGAGGCATCATGGTAGAGGCTAGCAGGCATAAAGAACTGAGTAAGCAAAAAAAAAATAAAATTGCACAGCAGTTTTCAGACTCTGAGAGGTTAATTTTCTGGACAAGTTTCCCATTCACACATGGCCCAGTGTGGTAAGCCGGGTGAGACACACACAAAGCAGAAGGACTTCCATGTAGATCTGCAGCCATTCCAGAAGCAATCCATGGGACAGGCCACAGCCTTTGTCAATCTACCCTTCTTCCAGCTAGAAAATCACTCCTATAACAAGAAGGATTCCACTAAAACCACTGAAGTTCTAAAAGAATGGTTTATTATTATTCAGAACAATAAACCGCTCTTATGTTTTGTAATAATTAAATTAACTTTGAAAAGGAAAAGGAAATCAAACAGATCATTATATGCAATTGTGTGACACAACTACCAGAGCTGAAGAACTAAGTACAAAATTAATTTATGAGTGGGTTTATCTACAGTTTGCCTCTAGATCTGCTTGGCATGATGATCATTCAAGTTTAGAGAATACTCAACCAACCTGTTGCAGTTGAAAACCTTTTGTTCTATTCACCTCACACTATAAGGTACTTAATCTCAACAACTTTAATCTGTTTCCTATGAACTAAGAACCTGCATTTCAGTATGCCTAAAGTATTTCTTATTTCTTTAATGTTGAAACAGTTATTATAGAAACATTAGCTGGTTATGGCATGGTATTATGATTCATTCAAAATAGCCATGGCCCATATATTTTGAATGTTCATTTTTTTATCACATAAAAGGATTGGAGTCATGTAATTCTCTCATGCATATGACCACATCATTCCATTAAAAACTTTTTGTGCCTACAGCAGAATTCCCATTTTCATGAAGGGACTTTTATAAAAATTGTCATCTGCTCTCTAAAGTAAATTTTTGCATAAAAATGATGAATGTATTAGAATCCATTAGAAGCCAAAGTGCCGAAAGAACCTTCAGTTCTAAGTGAATACAAATTCTGTGCATTAAGACCTCCATGCTGGCTTTTGCGTGACAAAGAATTTTTAGAGAACTAATTGTAATTTGCTTTTTCTGCATTATAAAAAAATAAAACCTTATTTTGTTTCTGCACTACATAATCCTTTTAGCTTTCATTGTTTAATGTCTTCTAAACTTCATACCCCTTATCTGCACCTATATCTCTCCCAAATATCTTATTTTCTTTGCTTCCCCTCCCCCTCTTAAATACGGACAGGTGAAACTAACTTGGTGTTAGGACTTTTCTTTAGGATAGTTTGTAAGCACTACATAACTCCCCAAAATATTTATTACCTGAAACTGATACCACTGCAACTGCTTAGTAATCAGAAATATACTATCCCCAAACTATTCTATACTATGTGAAAAAAAAAGTTTCAATTCACTTTTCAACCCAGTAAGATAGCTAGTTTACTACTAAACTACAGAAAACTGTTTTGCATTGTGTCTAAATTAATTCCTGAATCACTGGCACTAAAAACTGCCTTATATGATTATTTTTTTCATTTTTAATGTAAACAGCAGGAATCATCAACATTTGTCTTCCAAAATGAATCATCATGTTGGCATCTATCAACAATTATGAAAAGAAAAAAAAAAGTGATGTGATTTTTCAGGGAGAATCATTTCAGGTATGCCTTGTTTCAGAATAACAATACCCTGTTAGGGCTTGCAGGCCTCAGCATAAATAGTTTGGGAATAGCAATGACGGCAAAAACAAAGCACTGAAAGAGGTTTATGAGGGTGGAGCCCATTATTAAATACTGGATTAAAACTCTTCTGTATCCTGCGGCTCCAAACTTTCCGAGGATGCAGTAGTAAACCCTGAGCAGGCAAACTACAGCAGACTTGGCTTCTAACCCCTCTTCCTCAACACACAAGCCCATCCAGTTATTAAAACTGAATGCACAGTTGTTCCCTATGAAATACTTGAAAACAAAGAACTAAAACACAAAGCCCATTCCCCTTTATAGAGCATTAACTTCCGCTTTTAATAACTCTTCGTCCCACACGATACAGTTCTGCATTGTACAACACATACCACTTCAGCCAGACAATGCACACAGCAATAAAACTCAACCCAGCAAAGAAAGTGAAAGCTGCGTTTGTTCAGCATGTTATTTGGCGCAGCCAACTGTAATGCTTCTGCCTGCCATTTATTGTTTACTCTGTCAAAGGATTATTAAGAATTAGGCTACATTTGGCAATTTTTTGAGAAGGGAATTTACATGCAAAGTGACTGACACTTGATATTTAACGTCTATTGGTCGATTCTGACCCTTCGTTTACAAGTGACTCATTTGACTGCAAGGATCTCTGATGTGGAAATGCTCAGATACGAATCAATTGCAGTTTTTGTCTCGGGTAAATGTTACTTGGCAATCCAAAAGAAATGAACAATGCTCGAACCGAGGTTCACATAGAATAGTACTCATATGTTTAAAGAATTCCTTTTACATGCCTGATTTAGTTCTACTCAGAGGATTTATGAGTCCCCTTCTCTTAATAACTTATCTCAGTGCACAGTGTTTTTAAACACACACACACAGAAAACCAGAGGTTAACTCTTTCACTGCCTAAGAGAACAGAAATGTACTGATGTACACAAGTAAACAGAAAAAGCAGGCTATTGATTCTCTCTGGGAAGCGGGTAGAGGGGAACGGTACGATGAGAAACATGTAGGTACAGTTTGCAAATCCTTGTTCCATAAAGAAATGATTGTGTGTAAGAAACGACCGTTCCTACATCAAATCAGCTCAGTGCAAATTCCGCAGTTTACCTCTGATAAGGATAAAGCAAAAGGGTTTCTCTGTACCCGAGCGAGATTCCCCTCCTCTTAGGAGGCAGATGCAGCATTTCTATAAACAAAAATGTCTCTAGCCCTACCTTGTGCCAGTGCTTGCAACATGTGGAGCTGAAGCAACAGAAACGCCCACCATCCCCGACAGAAGATGAAACAGAAGTTTAACTTTATCATCATTCCGCCTCGCCTGCTATTCCTTCGGGCAGTAATTTCGCGATCCACCTTTCTTCCAGCCGTTATTGCCTCACTGATCCCCATCCGATCCGACTGCCTGCCACTCCTGACAGCGCTTTGGTCATTGCTCATTCCGCACCCCGAGGCCGGGCTCTCTTTGGTGGGTCGGGAACATCGTCCGCTGCTTTTTCCCCGAAGTTTGGGGAGAAGAGAAGCCCCCACTTCACAGGAACGGCATGCTCTTTGATTTGTGCTCACTTTGCATGCAGCCCGAAAGCAGCACTCCCTGTGCCTCCCGGTATGATAATCGCCACCTAAGTCAACGTTTCTTGTGGAGGTATTGATTGCAGCAAAACAACCAGTCAGAAATGGGAAACACATGTTTCTCTGCACTGTCACATCCAATGCCTTCAACAGAGAGGGAGTAAGTTTATTGGCGTCAGTATTTCAGTAAATCCGGATCCTTCAGCACATCGCTAACAGAAACAGAGAAAGACTGATCCATCTTAGCCACCAGCAGACAATCCAAAGAGTACCTTTCATACCGCAACAATGATGGAAACTGGTACCTCTGTGGTTTTTATGAAGCGTGGTGAGTTCTCCAGCGTGTGTCCCATTCTCATGTAAAAATCTTGCGAAAAAAAAAAAAGAAAGAAAAAAAAAGCGCCGAGGAAAAAAAAAGCCTAATTGAAAGTGCCTCGCTATTCCTTGCGCTAAGGATTTATTTCAGACAATTTCAAGATTAGCCATGCAGACAGGGTAGTCTCCAGATATCCCCGCAAAGCTCTGCATAGTTTATATTAATCCGATTTTCCTTTGGATACAAATCTCTACCGTCAATAGGAGGGTTCGAAGGGTCCTCGAGCAGGTAAATTGAGCAGCTCTGGCTGTGATTCCAGCTCGCTGTGCAGTCAGGCCAGCGGCGGTGTCACTTGAACTCTCACGTTCAGCCGGAGGTAGGAGAGCCTCAGTTGATCACATCTCCCTCCTCCTCCTCTTCCAAGATTGGTGCTGATCTCTTTCTTGCAGGGAGACCACGGCAAAAAATCACCTCTAACATGTAAAGCGCTTTTCTTCTGGCCGGTTATGGACGCAGCAACGACACAAACCCTCAGCTGGATAGTGTCCGGAGCGGGGGGAAGGGAAAATCTCCCGAAACAAACAGCAACAAGGTGAAATCCTCCCAGCTTTGCTTAGATGGACTCCTGCTTTCCTTGTTTATGCAGCCCAGGGATCCCGGTTCTTCCTCTGAGCGTCTCTCCCTTACAGGAGCTGTAAACACAAGAGGAAAAGCGCTATCAGAGCAGCGGCGGCGGCGGCATTGAAACCGTACCGAGGAAAAAAAAAAAGGGGCG